>JAUPFN010000006.1:37762075-38149575 GCA_036924255.1 Apodemia mormo
TTCATTGTTTCTTTACTTGCAAATCTTACTTGTTAACTTTACAAAAATCAGAACTGTAATGAATCAAAATCTACTGTCTTTCTTACTCCTGCATGGGCGTACTGAGGGGGTGGGAGGGAGGGGCAGCTTCCCCCCCTGGAATTTGTTTACCTCTACTAACCATATACTGTTGTAAATAATAAGATAAAAATATAGCCTTAAAATGTTATGGTTGCCCCTCCCCTGGCCCAGAACCTGGGTACGCCCATGTACTCCTGTTGTCCGTTAGTTACCAGAGCTCTGATTGGTCATTTCATTGACCAATCACGTACATATCCAATAGTATTAAAGTAGTCAATTGAGCAATATTTTCATACCTAACGGATATTCCAGCTCACGCTTTCTTGTTTAATGCACAACTTCACTTTAAATATATTTAAAAACATAATCAAATATATGTTACTAGTCTAGTAGAAATCTAACATTATATAGAAACGAGCTTCTATATTAAATAAAACATACCATTATAATTATTGATATGAACATATAACTAATACGGAGGGTCAGACCGTCTGTTGGCGAGCTATCTGAAACTGAGTATCTCTGTTTCCGCGCCATCTTTTCTGTATTTTGTGAACTACAACTAGCGGACTATAGACAGGTTATGTATAGTAAGGTAAAGAAAAATATTTATTTCCAATAATAAACCATCCTTCACCCATATTTTTTACTCAAAATAATTTAGATTTTTGACATTTGCCAGATATCCCACGACGGCCTAGTTTTTCTAGAAGTTGCTTCGCTACTTATCTAATGAACCTTCCATATAAATTATTTTACATTAGTATTTCAGCATTATGCTTTTGATTTAAGTCATTAAATTCGCCTTGCATACCGAGGTGGGATTCATATTTTTTATATTCATATTTTTCATGAGTCCCCCAGAAAAAATGCATTTTCCGGGTTAAAAATACAACCTATGTCCCATGTTAAAAAATGGTGCTGCAGGGTATGAACTTCATATTCGTTTTCTGCGGTATCTATTGCTGATAAGCCTTAGATTCCGTTTCCTCACCAATTTAAAATTACTCCAACCAGAAAGCAGGAGTGCTATGGGTAAGGTCAGGGCTGCTATGTCATCATCCCATGATTTCAAAACTAGTGCAATAAGAAAAAAGTATAATTATGCTTCAAATGTCTTCAAAGCAAAATCAGAGTACATTAATTGGCAGAATTTGTGAAAATTAGCTCGCCTTTCAGCAGGAAGTCGTGACGTCTGGTCGCTCGCCAAACCCGTCTTAAGCAATTTCTGTCAGCATTGTCTTCGTTCCCTGCATATATTATAAGATGAAGGCCTTTCGTCAGGATTTTTTAATTGCAACTTGACTCAGGATGACTAAGGGAACACACATTCTCACGTTGAGTTCCTCTAGTTTACCATCACTTTATCTTTGTACTTCCATAAATCGAGTAGGCTAGGTTTCCCCCCGATTGTCCGCAAAATGCTTGCTCTGAAATTTACACCGGTATTAACTACTAGCTACTGAAGTATTTTGAAAATTTCCAGCTGATTGGTGAGCGTTAGGATGTTTTCCGTCGAGCCTACTCAGTTAATGACATTCTAGTATATTTGATGCATATCTGGACAAAGACAGTTGAGTCTAAATGCCGCCCGCTTTGGCAGTTAGATAAAACGTTTGCTTTCAATCGGGTATGACACAAAGTGCTTCTCTTCATTAGAACTTTCCAAAAATTATGAAACTAGATCACCAACTTTTTGGCTAAAGGTGCAGATCGTTGTCGACACGGCATGGTTTGAAATTTAATCTGTTCTACATATTTGTTCTGCATGTAAATGATATGTCGCGAATCAGTAACATTCATTGCTATGCAGATGAAAGTACTGGGGAAGCTTAGCTGCAGCGGTATAAGTCGGGAATATTTTGACGTGTCCGAAATTGAGAAAAAAATTTACCATATTACGATACGACTAAACATGGTTCAATTTAACCGCAAGATATAACTTTGCGCGTTAATGCTAAAACCGAGGATTTAACACGTTATAATATCGATATGTTTGCTGTTTCGTTATTAGTTCGCTGCGTTCCATGTTGTTTCGTGATTGGTTCGCCAACTAGCGCTAGAAGGCAACGTCATAAGATCTTATACCATAACCAATAACGACGACGCGAACAATCAATATTATAACGTTATAAATCCTTGGCTAAAACTCACAGGTTGCCGTTTTGAGAATACTTTCGAAACAGCCGTTACCCAGTATTGGAATCCTTGGAGTAGACATATCGAGCATGTGTACACACACATACACGCAACACACATACGCACGTACACACACGCACGTACATACATAAACGTACACACACACATACGCTCAACCACACATTCAATATTTTGCGTTTGTGACAGCAGTACTTCTGTAACACGCCTTTGTTTGTTTTCCAGACGTTTGTGTTCATAGTGTTCTGGTACCAGCTGTACTGTGGCTTCTCGTCGTCCGTCATGATCGACCAGCTGCATTTGATGGCTTACAATTTAGTGTTCACAGCGTTCCCACCTATTGTTATCGGTAAGTATAACCTACAATTATATTTTTGAACCCGTTATTCAAAGTTGTCTGCTTTAACAATATAAATCTATAATAATATTAGAAATGCGAAAGGTTGCAAGTTTGGATGTATGGATGTTTGTTACTCAATCACGCAGAAATGACACAATTGGATGAAATTTGCCATACATGTAGACGATGAAATGGAATCGCACATTTTTTCCGAAAAAATAGCTTGTGCCCGTGGGATTCACCAATAACTTTTATAATGCAGGTGGATGCAGCCTGTAAATATATTTTCAAGTTTCGCAATCGACATCAAAAAAGTTCAATCATTTTTCAAAATTTTGTTAGAGGCGAAAAAATACCTCTTGGTTTAATGTTTTACTCTATTCTGATTAAATCGTGAGGTTTCGGGTTTAATTTCCGGATCAGGCCAAAGTGTTTTTAAGGTTTTTTTGGGGTTCATTCCAAAAATCTAAAATATTTCTCTCATCCGTGCCTTGGATGAGCTCATAACGTTTCTGTTCAGGTTATTGCAAGAGACTAGCGGTAGTCGTTTCCATGTTGTTAAAATACTATACTGATATCAAAATGATATCCTCACGGTTAATATCCTAACGGTAAGACTCAAGGAACTATCGGATAAATATTACCGACGGAAAATCCACTGTCGATGCAGTGCTAACGATGAGAAAAACGGTAGAATTATTACGAAATGGTTATGTTGTGGGTATCTTTTTAGATATTTCAGGTGCTTTTGATAACGCGTGGTAGCCGATGTTACTGAAACTACAAATAAGAGGATGCTATTTAAAAACATATTTGGAAAACGGTCATACGGAATTACAGCTTGGGTATTACGCTGTGTGTGTGTGTGTGTGCAGGCGCGTACGACCGCGTGGCGTCGGGTCCTGTGTATTAGCAGGTGTGAGCGTGTGTGTGTGTGTGCAGGCGCGTACGACCGCGTGGCGTCGGGTCCTGTGTATTAGCAGGTGTGAGCGTGTGTGTGTGTGTGCAGGCGCGTACGACCGCGTGGCGCCGGCGGCGCTGCTGCTGGAGCGGCCAGGGCTGTACGGCGCGCGGCGCGGCCGCTACCGGCCGCTGTCGTACTGGGCCGTGCTGGCCGAATCGCTGTACATCAGCGTCGTGGTGTTCTGGTGCTGCCTGGCCGCCTACTGGGACAGCGCCGTCGACATCTGGCAGTTCGGCCTCACCGCCATGACCTGCTGCCTCGTCGTCATGCTCGTCTACGTCGCCATACAGACCCGCAGCTGGGTGAGTCGCGCAGTTGTCTTTACAAACGAAACATTCCCGATAAATAATTCGCGACTAAAGGGTCCAAATAACTAAAACTATTTAATTTTTAACCCTTTATGATGATAACCTGTGTCACTATTAGGGATCAGCACGGTATCATCTCGAGTTGATCAGATTCTTGTATGAAACTACCAACTGCAACACACACCAATCAACAACGTACGAATAAATTAATTAATAAAATACTACCGCGCTAAGCTTACCTTTTTTCAAGAACAATTTCGACACTTAGATACTAGATTAGAACCGGCGAGTGCAGTCAACGCTCTTGTCAATTAACATATAGTGTCACTTGTTTAATTTATTCTTTGCTATTGATTATTAAATAAGCAGTATTTTATTTTTCGCATGCATGTAAATTTTTGCTTAATATCATAACAATTTAATTGTAATTAAACAATAAAAAAATTAAAATAATGTCTGTCTTGCGAATGCAGCTGTTCGATAAGAAACTTGTAAGTTATACGCATGATGTGTGAAGAATTCTAGATTTCACGGTTTATATTAGATAAAAATTCACTGCAGCTTTAGATAGCGAATCGACAAACACATTCTCAATAAACTATATTTAATACGGTTACTTCATTGGTCTAATGATACCGATTTCGGTACAGAAACATGAAATATTGGACTTGTTGGAAGAAACATAAAAGAAATATAGCCCTTTTAGCTACACGACAAATTACACGAATTGATAAGAGCCCCAAAGTAAACCAATTTTTTGCTGATGATATGGATGTTAGTCAATGATACCATTACATCGAAATAAATCTATAAATACTAAAATATATTAAATCTGAGGGCATATCTAGGATAATAGGCAATTGCTTGTACTGAATAAATTTGCTGCAATATTCGAGCAACATAACGATAAGTCGAGCAAATATTATCTGATTTCTAGTGAGTTATGTTTACAAACAATTGCTCAACTCGGGATTCGACCCTCGTACGTTATGTATCTATGCCAAGGCGTTTACCCTTGAACCAATGAAGCGACCTCTTTTTATGGATTTTCTTCTACACGGATTTTTTTAAAGCAATGCTCTGAATTGGATATGTGCTCGATATGTCGATGGTCAATGTACTATGAAAATTCGTTGTCATGTCTTATTAACAAACAAATAAGCTTGTCACCTGGCACATTATGTGAATGTATTACTGTTACTACCTCTTTGGAATTATGGGCATTAGGTTTATATATCAAATTTTCAGTTCTCATTCACGTGAAAGAAAAGGGTTCTAATTCTTATCGTAATTAAATTATAGTTATTTTGATGGTAAGAATTAAGTATATACCACTATACTAATCGCATCCTCGATAAGAGATTCCTTACAATTGCCACTTTTGATTCGGTGTCGCTAACAGTCACAGTTTCAATGCTGTTTTCTTGCCTTCGTTTATTTTTAGGTCTTAGAGTTTAGATGTTGAATTGGTTTTAAAGATCGAGTTAATATAAGTAATGTACACTTGTGTTCCACGAGTAGTTTATAAGGTGTTTCCACTATATATGTAATCACCATACCTTGATGCACAACTCTTAAAGCTTCAGTGACGGCACGAAAAGTAGCATGGTAGATATATTATATAAGGTATTACTGCATGAAAAGTCAAGTATGAAGTATGTCTGTGAAGTCTAACTGAATATAGACCATCTGGATACTTCATTCGTTTATTTGATACACTGTATTATATGTAAAAGTAATATTTAGAAAACTAATAAAGGAGAGTGATGAGATCGGCATAAAAGGGCTACAAGAATATAGCGTCACCCGATATTATTAAATTAATTTAATGTACAATAAGCCAATATTAGAATTCAACGGAAACTTTTTAATAGCAAGTTAATTTTAAAAGGATTTCAGTTGGAAAGTCATGAAACTAATCAAACTTGTACGCTTTTTCATATTTCTAAATCAAGCAAAGATTTTTGTTTTCTGCCTTAAAATTAACACTTTTTTTTATTTCTGACCAACCAAAAAAAATTATAAACATGTCGGATAGGTAAGACGCAAAATTTTAAACAAACTATTGTATAAAATGCAACAAAAATTAAAATATTTATTATTATAGTCGAAACTTACAACATAGAAGGCTGTATAAACAAGTACTCTTGGTATCATCCGAAAGAAACAAAAAAAAACAAGTGCCATCTATTTACACTGTGAACGAGTGAGAAATATTTTAATGTAAACAAAAGTTATATCTTTTTTAACTTTTAAGTGGTTAAAATCAAATAATCTTCATGATGAGTGAGACATGATGAGTTGACGATATTTTGCGATGTGGGTGGCTTAAAGTGGAATGTAACAATTGTAAATTCAAGTAATATTAATCTTTGAAGGAGTTTCGTGAATTTTAGTATTATAAAAAGTAAGTGTCCGTGATACAATTTACATTTCAGAAGAAATTAAAAATGTATTACAATAAGGTGAGCAGCTATCATCATGTGTTGCGTTTTAGGCCAAACTTGTATGAAGCCTCATCATTCTCTTTTAAGCACACTGCAACAGAGAGCGTATATCTAAATTATGAGAGATTCTTAAAAGTTATAAGCATATACTGTAATAAATAGTTGGTAGTACAATTTACCGGGATTGCGTGGCATCATTGATATAAAAAACCCTAGATGCACAGTCCCGAACAAAACTGACACTCAAAAGTGTCCCTAATTTCTTTTAATTAGTTATAGATTTATAGAGGGTTTTATAGAGGGTTTTTTATATCAATGCGTGGCATTATCTTAGTATGGATCCGCCATTGAATCCCACAATACCTTTTGCTGAATTCCATTATCGGACATCGTGACAAAATTTAAAGTTTAACCCTTACCATCTCGATCGTGTGGAAATCCACAACCGTGCCGTTCTCCCGGCACATCTTGTCTTGCACTACTCTTTTGTGGAATCAATTACCGGCAGGGGATTTTTCGCAAAAATAAGACTTAGGAAACTTCAAGAAAAGAGCTTAGTGATTTTTAAAAGGTCGGCAACGTAACTGCAAGACCTCTGGTATTGCGGATGTACATGGGCGGTGGTGATCGCTTAGTATTCAGGTTCACCTCCTGCTGGTTGAGCCCCTCTTCCATAAAAAAACCTACTAGTTATCGTATACAAAGCAAAATGAAACTAGTGATATTCTTTAAAAGAAGTGATCATATTGTCAATACTTTAAGTACTAATTGTAATAAGTATTTAATTAATGAAGAAGATTTTAGTAAAAAGTTTCGATCATTGATCAAATCTATGCAGATCGAAAGATAACAAACATACCATAAAAAAATTTTTAAGTCAAATTTAGTAAAGTGTCGTGGAAAAAGTTGGAGAACTTTGAAAAAATATAATACTAACGGGGCGGGAATATCGAATACTATAGTAAAACCGACAAATTACACTTACTGATCTAACCCCAAAGTAAGCAAATTATTTGCTTTGGGTATTAGATAACGATACTAATACATAAAAATACATATTTAAATACTATAATATATTTAATAAACACCCAAACCCGGAAATACAAACATTTATGCTCATCACACAAATACTTGTCCTCGTCGGGGATCAAGCCGGAGCCCCATCGATTGCGTAGTCAGGGTTGCTAACCACTCCACCAACGGGGGGGATATTTAACGCTAACGTCAGTTGATGCAACTAACCCTAAGAGTATCTTTTACCTTTTCAAAATTAACCAATAATCATCATTTGTTTTAAAACTAATTTAATATGAAAAATTTATTTATTTATTTAAATACTTTATTGCACAAATGAGTAAAAAGGCGTAGATTAATGCTATTAGGCATTTTCTCACAGCTTACCTTCGGTGATGCTGAGTATGAATCTGTTCATTTTTTAAAGTTTGTTAATATCAGCACCTCCCCATTTTTTTTCCTCCAGTGCCTACAAGGGGGCACATTCGCCCACTTGGTGAAAGAATGCAGTAGTGTATAGTTTGTATATAATGTAACATTGAAAAAATGTATACAATCTTACAAAGTCAGTAAAATATTTGATACGTTTTCGGTGGTTTTTATCCTTATCCCAATCAAATTGGTGATGACTATACTATATGAATGTATCGTGCGTAGACGGTGATTCACCTGCTGGCGCTGTCGGGCTCGCTGGGCTCGTTCTTCGTGCTGACGCTGATGTGGCAGACGTTCTGCGTCACGTGCTTCCGGCTGCCCTCCACGTACCACGTCATCCACCACGCATTTGTGGACCCCATCTACTGGCTGGTGGTGGTCATCACCACCGTCGCCGCATTGGCGCCCAGGTCACTATAGCATGCTATATTATTTATTACAAACTCTTTATTACACAAAATACATAACGGGCGAACTTAACGTCTATAGACATTTTCTATCATGGGCATTGCATAAGAAAAAGTACTAAAGAACAACTGTTCATAGTTACATTAATTTCATTAAACGAAAAAATAAACACTGTTATCTAAATCTACGGGTAGAAATATCTATTCTCAAATATATAAGTTCATTTCAAAATAGGTGAACATATTTTAACACAGCTTTCGGTACGTCTAACCAAAGATATCCACCCAGAAAATAATACGATTTAAGGGACATTCATTTTCCAAAATTTTGATTTTTTTACGAATAAAATAATTTTGTCTCATAAGGCTTCACATCTTTCTGCATAACATAATCCACTTTTAACGTCAACGTGAGTAGTAAGGTAAACAACCTCGCGCTATATTAGTGAAGTGTTAATTTAATTCCACGTTTCGTTCACATTTTATGGGTGTACATGAGAGACAGTGCGTAGACCATGCTTACGTAAGCAACTTACGTCATTTAATATTGCGCGCGCGAGTAAGCTCTTGAATCTTAAAAGGTGAGAGTGGCCGGCAGGCGGTCAAGGTCTTTGACGCCACGTTAAGTTTATTGGAATATATCTGCGTTTATTATTTCAGAACACGTCTTAAACTTTTGAAAATAAATTTTAACGTAATGTTTATAACTGAAAATTCCAACCAAAGTAATTACTTAGATACAAATCTGCATAATAATAATAACAAGAACGAGGGCGATGAGAATTGTCCTATTCCAAATGAATTGGACAATTCTCATCGCCCTCGTCAGAAACGACTAATATTGTAACAGATACACTCGGTCCAAGCTGCAGTTGTCTTTTTCGTACTCTACGGTATACTCGTAAGATGCGATAGAGAAAACCGCAAGGCGACAGATCGCTAGATTTTACAAATATCTATTTTTCACTTCTCTCGTCCTTAATATTTATTCCCTCTTAATAGCCATGAGTAAGAAATAACTGTTACGGTCTGTAGTTATTTGCACAAATCAGTTCTGTCAGCTGATAAGCGTGCACGGTATTTATATGACATAGCACCTACACACTGGTGTCTGGCTCTGACGCACACCCACAGATATGGCTTGAGGTTATTTATCTTACAACTCACAACGTAAGAACGTTAAAAGCGGATTATTTTATGCAGAAATTCGTAATGTTTTGAGACAAACATTTATTTTATTCGTAAAATACAAAATGTTTTGGTATCTTGAACCGCATTATTTTTTGAATGGAATCTTTGGTAAGACGTAAAAAACGCCGTGTTGAAATATGTTTACCTATTTTGGAATGACCTAATATATGGGTATCTATATGTATATAAATAAATAAATACAATTCTAATGATTAATAGTTTCTAAAAGCAACTATGATATTACACATCAGCCTAAAATAATTCGAAACGTCACCTAATTGAATAGAGTAGTGATGTTTTGGGATCGTTATTTGCCATTACTGAAAACCTACTTAATGATATACGCAGCCAGAATTGCCGGAACCGGAGGCTTGTTAGTTTGATACAAGTTGCCTGTAGCGGTCGCCCTAACTAGCATTGCAATACTGGCTTAATATGGACAATTTATTCCGTTATTTATGCCACAAAGTAAACCTTTGGTCCTTGAACTCCCACGAAGGATGTGTTATGATGTGTTGCAGACTAGTGTACGAAGCGGCGCGGAACTCGATACGGCCCGGGGCGCTGGGCCGCGCTGTCATAGCGCGCCGTCGCCGCCGCCCGCCCTACGCCGCGCACTACCATACCACCACCGCCTCCGCGCACGTCTACAGGTAACACACACACACTACCACACCACCACCGCCTCCGCGCACGTCTACAGGTAACACACACACACTACCACACCACCACCGCCTCCGCGCACGTCTACAGGTAACACACACACACTACCACACCACCACCGCCTCCGCGCACGTCTACAGGTAACACACACACACTACCACACCACCACCGCCTCCGCGCACGTCTACAGGTAACACACACACACTACCACACCACCACCGCCTCCGCGCACGTCTACAGGTAACACACACACACTACCACACCACCACCGCCTCCGCGCACGTCTACAGGTAACACACACACACTACCACACCACCACCGCCTCCGCGCACGTCTACAGGTAACACACACACACACACACTACCACACCACCACCGCCTCCGCGCACGTCTACAGGTAACACACACACACTACCACACCACCACCGCCTCCGCGCACGTCTACAGGTAACACACACACACTACCACACCACCACCGCCTCCGCGCACGTCTACAGGTAACACACACACACTACCACACCACCACCGCCTCCGCGCACGTCTACAGGTAACACACACACACTACCACACCACCACCGCCTCCGCGCACGTCTACAGGTAACACACACACACTACCACACCACCACCGCCTCCGCGCACGTCTACAGGTAACACACACACACTACCACACCACCACCGCCTCCGCGCACGTCTACAGGTAACACACACACACTACCACACCACCACCGCCTCCGCGCACGTCTACAGGTAACACACACACACACACACTACCACACCACCACCGCCTCCGCGCACGTCTACAGGTAACACACACACACTACCACACCACCACCGCCTCCGCGCACGTCTACAGGTAACACACACACACTACCACACCACCACCGCCTCCGCGCACGTCTACAGGTAACACACACACACTACCACACCACCACCGCCTCCGCGCACGTCTACAGGTAACACACACACACTACCACACCACCACCGCCTCCGCGCACGTCTACAGGTAACACACACACACTACCACACCACCACCGCCTCCGCGCACGTCTACAGGTAACACACACACACTACCACACCACCACCGCCTCCGCGCACGTCTACAGGTAACACACACACACTACCACACCACCACCGCCTCCGCGCACGTCTACAGGTAACACACACACACTACCACACCACCACCGCCTCCGCGCACGTCTACAGGTAACACACACACACACACACTACCACACCACCACCGCCTCCGCGCACGTCTACAGGTAACACACACACACTACCACACCACCACCGCCTCCGCGCACGTCTACAGGTAACACACACACACTACCACACCACCACCGCCTCCGCGCACGTCTACAGGTAACACACACACACTACCACACCACCACCGCCTCCGCGCACGTCTACAGGTAACACACACACACTACCACACCACCACCGCCTCCGCGCACGTCTACAGGTAACACACACACACACTACCACACCACCACCGCCTCCGCGCACGTCTACAGGTAACACACACACACACTACCACACCACCACCGCCTCCGCGCACGTCTACAGGTAACACACACACACTACCACACCACCACCGCCTCCGCGCACGTCTACAGGTAACACACACACACACTACCACACCACCACCGCCTCCGCGCACGTCTACAGGTAACACACACACACACTACCACACCACCACCGCCTCCGCGCACGTCTACAGGTAACACACACACACACTACCACACCACCACCGCCTCCGCGCACGTCTACAGGTAACACACACACACTACCACACCACCACCGCCTCCGCGCACGTCTACAGGTAACACACACACACTACCACACCACCACCGCCTCCGCGCACGTCTACAGGTAACACACACACACTACCACACCACCACCGCCTCCGCGCACGTCTACAGGTAACACACACACACTACCACACCACCACCGCCTCCGCGCACGTCTACAGGTAACACACACACACTACCACACCACCACCGCCTCCGCGCACGTCTACAGGTAACACACACACACTACCACACCACCACCGCCTCCGCGCACGTCTACAGGTAACACACACACACTACCACACCACCACCGCCTCCGCGCACGTCTACAGGTAACACACACACACTACCACACCACCACCGCCTCCGCGCACGTCTACAGGTAACACACACACACTACCACACCACCACCGCCTCCGCGCACGTCTACAGGTAACACACACACACTACCACACCACCACCGCCTCCGCGCACGTCTACAGGTAACACACACACACTACCACACCACCACCGCCTCCGCGCACGTCTACAGGTAACACACACACACTACCACACCACCACCGCCTCCGCGCACGTCTACAGGTAACACACACACACTACCACACCACCACCGCCTCCGCGCACGTCTACAGGTAACACACACACACTACCACACCACCACCGCCTCCGCGCACGTCTACAGGTAACACACACACACTACCACACCACCACCGCCTCCGCGCACGTCTACAGGTAACACACACACACTACCACACCACCACCGCCTCCGCGCACGTCTACAGGTAACACACACACACTACCACACCACCACCGCCTCCGCGCACGTCTACAGGTAACACACACACACTACCACACCACCACCGCCTCCGCGCACGTCTACAGGTAACACACACACACTACCACACCACCACCGCCTCCGCGCACGTCTACAGGTAACACACACACACTACCACACCACCACCGCCTCCGCGCACGTCTACAGGTAACACACACACACTACCACACCACCACCGCCTCCGCGCACGTCTACAGGTAACACACACACACTACCACACCACCACCGCCTCCGCGCACGTCTACAGGTAACACACACACACACACACTACCACACCACCACCGCCTCCGCGCACGTCTACAGGTAACACACACACACTACCACACCACCACCGCCTCCGCGCACGTCTACAGGTAACACACACACACTACCACACCACCACCGCCTCCGCGCACGTCTACAGGTAACACACACACACTACCACACCACCACCGCCTCCGCGCACGTCTACAGGTAACACACACACACACTACCACACCACCACCGCCTCCGCGCACGTCTACAGGTAACACACACACACACTACCACACCACCACCGCCTCCGCGCACGTCTACAGGTAACACACACACACTACCACACCACCACCGCCTCCGCGCACGTCTACAGGTAACACACACACACACTACCACACCACCACCGCCTCCGCGCACGTCTACAGGTAACACACACACACACTACCACACCACCACCGCCTCCGCGCACGTCTACAGGTAACACACACACACACTACCACACCACCACCGCCTCCGCGCACGTCTACAGGTAACACACACACACTACCACACCACCACCGCCTCCGCGCACGTCTACAGGTAACACACACACACTACCACACCACCACCGCCTCCGCGCACGTCTACAGGTAACACACACACACTACCACACCACCACCGCCTCCGCGCACGTCTACAGGTAACACACACACACTACCACACCACCACCGCCTCCGCGCACGTCTACAGGTAACACACACACACTACCACACCACCACCGCCTCCGCGCACGTCTACAGGTAACACACACACACTACCACACCACCACCGCCTCCGCGCACGTCTACAGGTAACACACACACACTACCACACCACCACCGCCTCCGCGCACGTCTACAGGTAACACACACACACTACCACACCACCACCGCCTCCGCGCACGTCTACAGGTAACACACACACACTACCACACCACCACCGCCTCCGCGCACGTCTACAGGTAACACACACACACTACCACACCACCACCGCCTCCGCGCACGTCTACAGGTAACACACACACACTACCACACCACCACCGCCTCCGCGCACGTCTACAGGTAACACACACACACTACCACACCACCACCGCCTCCGCGCACGTCTACAGGTAACACACACACACTACCACACCACCACCGCCTCCGCGCACGTCTACAGGTAACACACACACACTACCACACCACCACCGCCTCCGCGCACGTCTACAGGTAACACACACACACTACCACACCACCACCGCCTCCGCGCACGTCTACAGGTAACACACACACACTACCACACCACCACCGCCTCCGCGCACGTCTACAGGTAACACACACACACTACCACACCACCACCGCCTCCGCGCACGTCTACAGGTAACACACACACACACACTACCACACCACCACCGCCTCCGCGCACGTCTACAGGTAACACACACACACTACCACACCACCACCGCCTCCGCGCACGTCTACAGGTAACACACACACACACTACCACACCACCACCGCCTCCGCGCACGTCTACAGGTAACACACACACACACTACCACACCACCACCGCCTCCGCGCACGTCTACAGGTAACACACACACACACTACCACACCACCACCGCCTCCGCGCACGTCTACAGGTAACACACACACACTACCACACCACCACCGCCTCCGCGCACGTCTACAGGTAACACACACACACTACCACACCACCACCGCCTCCGCGCACGTCTACAGGTAACACACACACACTACCACACCACCACCGCCTCCGCGCACGTCTACAGGTAACACACACACACTACCACACCACCACCGCCTCCGCGCACGTCTACAGGTAACACACACACACTACCACACCACCACCGCCTCCGCGCACGTCTACAGGTAACACACACACACTACCACACCACCACCGCCTCCGCGCACGTCTACAGGTAACACACACACACTACCACACCACCACCGCCTCCGCGCACGTCTACAGGTAACACACACACACTACCACACCACCACCGCCTCCGCGCACGTCTACAGGTAACACACACACACTACCACACCACCACCGCCTCCGCGCACGTCTACAGGTAACACACACACACACACTACCACACCACCACCGCCTCCGCGCACGTCTACAGGTAACACACACACACTACCACACCACCACCGCCTCCGCGCACATATTTTATGGTTAGATATCAACTCTTTTAGTAATGTCTTATCTTTTGGTATTGACCAGCGATTTCTTCTACGTTGTTTATTATACAACTAAACGCGTATTCTTATGAAAATTGTTAATTCTGAGTACTTCAATAACTTTATGTTATGAATGTTAAATGAAGACACTGTGTTAATTTTCTTTTATATAAGTGCCAAGTATTTCAGAGATAAAACTATTATCGATCCAGTAGATTTTGCAGGACGCGTACAACGGTAGATCTTTGTCACTGTATTTATAATTATTTTATTTCTTGCAGGCCAACAGACGAGGATGGACTTCAAAAAACCCATTCCGACGTTGCGGCGATCACGTGACCCGCGTAGTGACGTCACCCGACCCTTATATGTGTACCTAGGCTGTGATCTGTCGTAAAACATTGTATTATATTGTAGTTTGTACTATTCTTGTTGTGCTTTACAACGCGGGACCAATGTGAGTAACGAATTGACGGGCGAGTCGTGCCTTTTAACTGACGATATAGTGTCTGAACTATTTATGGAAGTGTTCAGTGCTTGAAGTAGAACCGTAAGACGTCCTGCACGCTCGTTCGGTGCGACGTATTTATTTTTGATTCAGTGAATCTGCAGTGTTGCCATTAAATATAATATACTCAAATTTCCTTACACATTCCCAGATCATATTGCTTCATTTACCTTATACTAAAATGTTTCTTTATACTTTTATGAGTGTCTCGAAGTTAAAGTTGCCTCATTTCTAGTTATAACAGTGAATGTGTGCGTGTTAAGCATTGAAATTATTGCTAATTTTAAATAATTTTCATTGGATGAAATGAAACAAAATGTCACAATGATTTCAAATGAGACATTTCACTGGAAATGATTTTTAACGACATAATATGACCGTAAGCTATTAAAAACCGACCAAGTGCGAGTCGGACTCGCGTACGAAGGTTTCCGTACCATCATAGCGAAAAAACATACGAAAAAACGCGTTAATTGTATGGGGACCCTCTTCATATTTTATTTTTTTTATTTTTAATACTTGTTATAGCGGCAACGGAAATACATAATTTGTGAAAATTTCAACTTTGTAGCTATCATGGTTTATGAGATATAGCCTGGTGACAGACAGACAGACAGCGATGGCTTAGTAATAGGGTTCCGTTTCACCTTTTAGGAATGGAACCCTAAAAATGAAGTATGAATAATTGTAATCACTGCCGTTCCTATGTGAATTGAATGATTTCATTGAGTGTGATATTTCACAGACCTAATGAAAAGAGGTAGCATATGCGATGTATTAAAACTAGTGTGTGTAAATGCATGACGGACCAATTCCCAGGTCATGTCATTTTAGTATTTTTTTAAAAACAACTTACCTGAATATGTTTCCATTATGCATGACAAAAGGACTTGCCTCCAAACATATCGTGGAATGTGATATGTATGTAGGAGCTTATGAGCGCATTAGTGATTTTTGCTGTTTTCTATATAAATATGAAAAAAATGGTTTCGTTTGCGGGTAGCTTTTATATTATTTATACAAAAGCGGGTTCTTACCCCGGTTAGTAATATTATTTTTACAAAAACGTTGGGAACACATTTTTGTAAAAATAATATTAACACAGTTAGTTTTCATATTATATCTATACTTTCATATTATTTTTAATGGGTTACCGCATTTTGTTTTCACCATCTTTATACAACGGGCTTTTAAGCAGGTTCTTACCACGATAAGTTATCATATTATTTTCTTGGTATTAAGATGCTTGAAACTGCATCTAATATCAGAGAACGAATATGATAACAGCTAATCGCGGTAAGAACTCGTCTATTTCACTTAATACATTTTTATTTAATGTTTTGAGAAAAGAAGAAATTAAGACCACTTAAATAAGAAAAGTTGCATTGTTTAATGAATTTCCACATAATAACGGCTGCATTGATAAAATATTTAATTACCAGCTAGTGTAAACCTAAACTATACCTGGTATTACGTTATGACGTCCTGGTTGTGTGTAGACTCTAGCCCACATAAAAATTAAATCCGCTAATACCCGTGCGTGTCTATTCTCCGCTAAACGGAGTCCGCTCTTTCTATCCCCGTCTTTCCAGGGTGTGGCCGTGCCGATAACTGACCACCTCGAGATCCTTGATATCACGTTAACGCCTACTCTCAACTTTGGTTCGTACATCGAAATATAAAGCCCAAGTTGCCTCAAAAAAGCTTGGTATTCTGGCGAGGGTGAGTTCCGTTCGTGCATGGAATACTGCTCTCACCTCTGGGATGGATTCGCCAAATAACAGCTGGAGACACTTTAGGCGATAGAGAGGCGTGCCAAGAGGCTCATAAACGACGATGATCTAGTAGGCAAAAAGCTCTAAGAGCCTTGCTCATCGACGCAGAATGGCTAGTTTATCGGTTTTTTATCGGATACACTTTGGAGAGTGCGCTGTGAAGTTGCACGTCTTAATTCCGCCATCCCCGTTTTTCTATCGATCGTCGAGGCGCATAGATTTTAAGCATCGCAATATCGCAACCGCAAAGGACTGGAACATGCTTCCTGAGTCTGTGTTCCCAGGCGAGTACAATCTGGGGATCTTCAAGAGAAGAGTGAACAGGTACCTTCTAGGGAAGCGCGTTCCATCTTAGGCCTCATCTTAGCTTACCATCAGGCGAGATCGAGGTCAAGCGCTTACCTATCTATAATAAAAAAAAATTACACGTACTTTTAACACGTACGTAAAATTGTGTTCGTTATTATTACTTTATTACTAGTATTACTAGTATTACTAGTATTTACGCCGTGTTGGTCCCGGCCTCCTTTGAAGAATAGGCCAACTGCCATTCTGCCAGGCAGGTCGTAAAAGGCGACCGATTGACTATCGAGTCACTACCATCGTGGCTACTAGGTGGTAGAGTTCTCCGTTGTCTCGCCAGGGTCTGGTACCATCGCCTTACCTATTCCTGCTGCAATAGCGTCAGTGCTTGTCGCTGTCGTGTTTCGGTTTGGAGGGTAAGGTAGCCGGTAAACTTATCCATGTGGCTTTAGACCTCGCCACAAGAGAGCAACGCACCATTAACTTCTTTGGTGTCTATAGGCGATGGTTGACTCTTTCCATCAGGAGACCCATCTGCTTGTTTGCTATCTTATGATATAAAAAAAAATTAGCGTAGGTGTAAAACGCAAATATGTTTTTGGTATATGCTGTCATTTTTTGCTCCGACTTTATCGCTTATAAAAAATATCGATAACAGGGTGGATAACATCGATGTTTTCTACAGTAAAACATTGATGTTAAAAACATCGGAGTTTACAAACGATATATCTTTGTTGATTATGGTCGATGTTTTGCCATACAAATTACTTGTATTGAATATTTTGTTGGAGTACTTGAGAGCGGGGGAAAATGGTACTAAGATAAGACACCGTTCATAAAACATCGCTAATGAAGAACGATGTATCGTCGATATTTGAGGTTCCAACATCGATGTTTGAAAAAATCAATGTATCGTTTGCATCCCTAATCGCAGTATAATTAATAGCGAGTTAATGCCGGTTCTTACTTCCGCACTTTATGCTGAGGGGCAGCGGGGGAAATTTCCGTGATCCGTGCGACGCGGCCCGTCATAATGTGCTCGACCCTTTACATATAACTTTTTGCGTTATTACTTATACAACGGACGCTTTTATAATTAGTCATCGTTCAACAATGTCTCAATCATATTTTTGAATAACAATCTGATGGCTTTCTTAATGGAAAGAGACAACCAATGGTGTATTGTAATCCTTGTGGCGGGAACCTAAATTGCACATGTTTACCAGCTACCTTATGCTCTTAACCAGAATACGGACGCTATTACAGCAAAGCTAGGAACAGTTGCAGAACTTTGAAACACAAGCAGTCACGATGATTGGTCATGGTATTATGAGATATCGAGTCATCGATATTTTTTTAATATCGGGGATAACAAACAAGCAAATAGCTCTCTTGATGGAACAAAAAAAATTGATGGAAATACTAAAAAGGCTTTGATCAATAAATACATTAATCACTAGTTTTACTACCCTATAAATACAGATATATAGACTGTCTCCTATGCCTCTTCTACGATATAAAGACTGCTAATTTATTTACAACTATCTCGAATAACTCAGTATTTTGTGAAACGACTCCTTTGTTTATTGTGAATTATATAACTGATTGTTTTTTTTTAATTTATACAATTATACAGGGTTATTCATAGTGGATATGCGATATATCCTTTTATATTATTTATTAACGAATCACGATTATTATTATATAAGATGCTATCAAAAATCGCGCCTTAATTATTATAAATTTTTTTAGAGCCTTTGATAAATTTTTCAATATAACTTACACTAAAATATTAAGCAAAGATACATACATGTATTTACATGTATACGAGTAATAACCAACATTATCAGTCAATCAGCGCCCCTTAATAGCTGCTATACGCAATCCCATACTAAAAATTGTTCTCATGTTCGTACACTAACCTTCATAACTAATAACTACGGCTTTGCAGACAGGTTCACTAACGTTGAACTATGATTTATATGTCAATAACAAATCTTTTTTTCTATTGCTAGTTTTGACTTTTTCATGTTGTACACATTAAATAAACAATTTTAATTAAACCAAGCTTTTACAATTTAATAATTAATATTTCATATTTTATTAAACTAGGCAAGTTCTGTTATTGAATAAATAAATCATGGAAGTATTAATTATAAAAATATTAAACCGCTATTTTAGGGCGTTCATCATATTAGTTAAGTTATAATTTATGCGTATTGTAATAAAAAGTGTGTACAAAATTTAAACTCAAACCCCTTAGGAAAAATTTTGAATTAATTTAGTATCAAGATTTATACGGCACATAACCACCCGTCAAATTAAATTGTAGGGAAGTTAAACCAGACAAAAAAATTCTGTTGTCAATAATTTTGGTCTTTAATCAAATTTATGTTAATTTAATGTTTTTACCAATTTTTGCCGTGCTTTAAGAATCTCGTCAGGATAGGTTTGTACGTTCCATTCAATAAATTTTTATGCATGCTGAAAGATAGCGTTTTACGCGTAGAGGAGACGAATGAAAGGGTTACGTTGGACTGAAAGAGACAGAATGTGTGCGAGTTTACAACTATGGTTAATCTATTAATAAATCTCAAGTGTATTTAATATAACGAATAACCCTGGAAAGTCGATATGAATATACTATTTTTGTGTATGTTTCTTATCTGAAAATATAGGTGTACATCATAGGGAAGTATTATGCCTGTAAAATTAAAGGCACATTGTACCTATTATTATCCTAGTATTTTTACTTGCCATGCGTATAATTACTTTTTAGAACTAAGTTGTAAACTTCAAAATTATAAACTGTAGATATGTTCCGGGGTAATAATATACATATAATCTTCTTGTAAGGAATTAAAATTCTTCTTTGAAATGGTAATCACTGCATATAAACTATCATTAAAATTTGTACTATTCTTTTAAATGCATATTTCAAAACATAAATTCTTAATGAGTGCAGAAATCAAACTGACTCCATTTTTAGTAGTAACTGAGTGTAAAGTGTTTTATAAAGCGGTCGTTGATTGAAGTGAATGTAAATACTGTATTTTTGTATGAAATAGTAAATATGGCTTCCTTCGTGTCATAGCTTTTAAAGCGTACTTGCCTTGTCTGAGACTGCACTGTGTTACGACTATCGAGATTTAAAGATTTAGCTATAAATGATTAAGTTATGTTTCGACACTACATTGTGGAATCTAACCAAATATCTCGTAACTTTTGAAATATTCATAACTAACACGCAAATAAAAATACCTACCTACCAATTAATTCGCATTTATTATTAAATATTGAAAGTGTTACATAATAACTCTATAATATTGTTTTGTTTTATTAAAGAATATATTAGATTGGTTTTCAAAAGTTCTCGATATTAGTGAGAAATGCACTGATATTATTTAAGTTTCTTGTTTCTTAAACAATGACACACACATATATGTATGTGTTTTTAAAACTCATTAAATATGTAGAAGTGCCTTCTGACCCTTCCCAGTGTGTTTCTCGCTACGGTGGCCCTATGAGCAGATTCCTAAAAAATATGAACTATTTTTAATACAGTTTCTAATTGTACATACAGACAAATATATTTCTACATTATTGTTAAATGTGTACAGTAGGAAATTTTTATAAAATTAAAATATTTGTGTAAATAACTTGTATGTACTAAGACTGTTGTTCACTTAGAGCTTTTAATTTGTTGATTTAAATTAAATTAGGTTAAAGTAGGTGCGTGTATTTTCCAGTCATCATTCAGGTGCTGCATTTTTTTTGTATTTATCGGGCTGTCTTGCCAATTAAATATATAATTGATGTATTCTCGTATGTTATACCTAAAGTTTAACCTAAAGTTTTTGCGTTTGTGTGAACAATTGTCGCTTTTGTGGTCTAGTGGTCCGGTATCGGAGTTGACCACATGACGTCCTGGGTTCGATTCTCGGGTCGGGCAATTTAAAAATGTGTTTTTTTTTTCAGTTTTATGACAAAAACGACGTTGCCCGAAATTGGAAAAAGTGCCAGGTTGGCGATAGGCTTGCCACTTATCACATTGTGGGACTAAATATCTTCGTGGGTGCACTTTTTGTACCTCTGCCTACCTCTTCGGGGATACGGGCGTGAAGATACTACAATGATATGAAATACAGCGCATAGGTATAGTGTTAAAAACTGGTTTAAACTGCACGTAGAGAGCGCCCACGCGCCAGGTGATATTAATCTACAATATTGCTGTGAATTCACACTAAGCAAAAACCATATCTAGCTACACGTATTTATCTGATCTCAAAATTATTGACCAGATCAAATACTTTTGTAATAGTTAATCTAGTTTTAAATCATAACTAAATGAAAATAAGAAAGCAATAGTATTTTGAGGTAATTTTTGAAAAATGTATTCGGTCTGGTCGTTGCGATCTATTGTTATTGCCATTGAATTGTACTATTCATTCTTGATATTGTTTTAAATAAATATTCAATTGTATTAAAATTGAAGCAATTCATAATTATAATTATCGGAACACTTTTTTACGGCGAGGACACACCAATTGCGAGACTGGTATTTAAAAAACACATTATTGGCCGTATAATTATTTATTATAAAAGTCACCATTAATACAATCGCAAAACGTGTTAAAAACGGTCTTAATTTAAACATTTCGTATAGTCTTCACGTTCATTCGTATGTTGTTTTGTCTGAACATAACCTAGCTCGCTAGAGCCTCTTATAAACGCCCTACTCGTAATTTTACTCATTAATAGTAATAAGGCTTTAACAATCCAGGCTCAGTTGGTGTTTCTTCACCATTTATATAATACTAGCAACATGCCCGCGGTTTTACGCGCGTAGCTTTTGTTTCCATGAGAATATCGGAAAGATTTATATACTAAAACCTTCCTCAAGGATCAATCTATCTATTAGAAGAAACCGCATCAAAATCCGTTGCGTAGTTTTAAAGATTTAAGCATACATAGACAGACAGAGCTTTTGTTTCCATGAGAATATCGGAAAGATTTATATACTAAAACTTTCCTCAAGAATCAATCTATCTATTAGAAGAAACCGCATCAAAATCCGTTGCGTAGTTTTAAAGATTTAAGCATACATAGACAGACAGAAAAAGCGATTTTGTTTTATACTATGTAGCGATTTGAAGAATCCGTATTGTAAATGCAAACCCTTAAAGTCGTATCTTCTTAATAATTTGTTGTCATAGACACTTGAATAAATGTTTGGTTACCTACTTATGTTAGTCGCCTATTAGATAATAAGTCTTGCTGTAGCAGTGGGCAGTAATTTTTGTTGTCTTGCATTTAGATCTCGTATAAAATATAAATACACGCAGTGGTGACTAGAAAATACATTTATGTGTTGTTTTGTAATGTTAATAACGAAATATTTAATTTCTTTAAACTTCGTTTCATTTCACGTTTACCCACATTTTCAACAGACCTCAAAAAGGACGAACTTCACGAATCAGTTATATTTTTTCACCCTGAAAAATAATTTAAAAATGCTTTTTAAATTAAAAAGGGTTAAATTTTAGATTGGCTCCATTTTTATAAAAATCTGTATCCGTGTCCTATCATGTCATATCCTATGAGAGCAAGGGAAGATCCAGCTTTCGGTTCAGGGAGGACACATATTTGAGATTCAGTCATGATAGGCTCTTATCCTAATAAATCCATGCCTAGACTCCTGCCCAGGGGGGTTATGACCCCCATGACACGACACCCCCCCCCCCTAGATCCGCCCTTGTATGAGAGGAACTTACATTTATCTACGCAAACATGAGTATCTTTTAAGTGCATAGTAGCAAAACAAATTTTATTATTTGTCGAGACAAGTTTTAGTCTCTTGTGGTCTGGTAGTCTCGTGTCGGTGCTGACCATTGAGGTCGTGAGTCGGGCAATTCAAAAATTTTTTTTTTTTATTTTCCTGATAAAATCAACATTGTCCGGGATTGGATAAGTGCCCGGTTGGCGAAATATCTTCGGTTAATCGTGAGTGCAATTGTAGCTCTGCCTACCTCTTCGGGCGTGAAGGTACTACCAGACAAGCTATTCCATCAATATTTTTTTAAAT
This sequence comes from Apodemia mormo, assembly GCA_036924255.1. NCBI lineage: Eukaryota > Metazoa > Arthropoda > Insecta > Lepidoptera > Riodinidae > Apodemia > Apodemia mormo. Next base: position 37,785,789 of record JAUPFN010000006.1, read on the forward strand.
CATATGACAGCAAATACCGTGTGTGTCCCCCGTGCTGGTCCCGGGCTCCTTTGAAGAATAGGCCAACTGCCGTTTTCTGCCAGGCAGGTCATAAAAGGCGACCGATTGACTATGTGAGTCACTGCCATCGTGGCAACTAGGTGAAAAGTTCTGCATTGTCTCCCCGGGTCTGCTATCATCGCCTTACCTATTCCTGCCGCAATAGCGCCAGTGCTTGTCACTGTCGTGTATCGGTTTAGAGGGTAAGGTAGCCGGTAAACTAATACATGTGGCATTAGACCTCGCCACAAGATAGCAACACACCATTAACATCTTTGGTGTCTATAGGCGATGGTTCATTTACCATCAAGAGACCCATCTGCTTGTCTTCTATCTTATGATATAAAAAACACACAGATGGTTGTCCCGATAAAAAGAGACAACCGTCCGTTAGACACCAAAGATGTTAATGATACGTTGCTATCTGTGTGGTGGGACGGTAATGTAACATGTATAAGTATACCGGCTACCATACTCTGCAAACCCAAACATGATAGTGACAAGCACTGACACTATTTCGGCAGGAATGTGTATGACAGCAGTGACATGTTTGGTCAATTACAAACTGCCTAGCAAACGGCAGATGATCTATTCTACAAAGGGACTTGACCAACACGTAGGAAAGGGGGTATGGACCAACAGGGGGGAAATATTATATACTCGTGTGTAAAAGTCCAGCGATATTTAGGCTCAACTCACATTGGCGCAGAGTCGATGCGTCATATTTTTCAGCCAAAGCATATTCATCTCTGTTGTTCTATTAAGTACCGACTTCAGCCGAGCGTCGAAGCGCGAATGCGCGCGTCAACGCGCGTCGACGCGCGCTTCCATATTTACATAGCATAAATTTGTACTTAAATAATAGAACAATAGAGATGAACATGCTTTAAGCGGGAAAAATATGATGTTTCGACTCTGCGCCAATGTGAGTTGAGCCTTAGATATGTAACATACGATAAAATGGAAGTAGGGACTAAACAATCCTAATTTTGGAAGCCGCTTATGATATGTACCACCCACCGTACGTACCATTTATCTTTATATATAAAAATCAATTGCTGTTTGTTAGTCTCTCTAAAACTCGAGAACGCTGAACCGATTTGGCTAATTTTGCTTTTAAATTAATTGTTGAAGTCCAGGGAAGGTGCATTAAAATCCGTTGCGTAGTTTAATGATTTAAGCATACATAGAGACAGACAGATAAAGCGACTTTGTTTTATACTATGTAGTGATTCCAACGTATACATGGGTCACAATATAAGTTTTGCACTTCCAGCTAATCGGAACTATTTGAATTTCGAATGTTAAATTTTTAAAACGTTGCAACCTTCTTAGTAATAAAAAAAAACAATTGGCGGGAAATTATTTGTCAATTGTTTTTTATCACACATCAAAGTTCCACGTACGCAACGAAAATGGAATTGAGTCGAAAAGATTTTAGAGCGATGATTTTTTATGATTTTAAAAGTTCTCTTTCTCGGCAAGACTGTGCCGCTCGTCTTCAAAATGCTTTTGGGAGAGAAACACCTTGTTTGAGCACCGTGAGGCGATGTATTTAACAAATAGGCGTTTTAGATATTTTATAATTATTTAAGATACTATACACTTTATACATTATATATTCGATTGTAGTAAAAGATTGATGAAATCAACATAAAGTCCAACAAGGATATAACGTGAACCAAAATTATGAATGATAAACGGAACAAATTACAAAATATCAAAATATTTAACAAAGTATTAAATAAAATGCAAGAAAATGGGAAGTATTTTTTATAAATAGTCAAAACTTACAAAACATAAGGCTGTATTTAAATAAGATAAATCTTAGTATCTTCTAAAAACTAAGTGGCAGTTTATAATGTTTGACATTGAAAATTTTGTTTTACTAAATTATATTTAATTCATATATTAACTTGTAAGTGGTTAAAACCAAATCATTTTTATGATAAGAAATATAACATGGTATCAAATACATGTTGCCGAATGCCGAAACATTATGACGTGAACAGTTAACAATAGTATGTTATAGTAATAATCATTTGTCCAAATTCAAGTAACCATAACTTTTTTAGGGTTTCGTGATTAGTAGCATTAAAAAGGTGTCCGTGATACAATTTACAGATGAAATTACTAATTTATTGCATAATAAAGTGTTTCTATCAACTTGCCTTGTTTGTAGGCGAAATTTGTATGAACAATTATCATTGTCCTGTTAAGGAAAACAGAAATTTGAGAATTGAATCAGCATCTCTAACAACATTCCCCTTACTAGACTAAAATTATTCATATAATATGTATACATTTGTGTACCTTAATTTAAGTAAAAAAAAACAGACTTCGAGGTAATTGTTGTACTCTTATTGTGTATTTGGAATGTTCAAAAAGAAATCCTTACAAACATTTTTTCAATATTGCATTCACTACATTCATAGTATGGTCGTCAACTAACACTATATCAAACTCATTTACATAATTCTGCAAGTTGTCGTCCATACCACGACCTAAGAACCCAATCTTGATAATGACATCACAATGATCCATCCCATCAGCCATCCCTGCATCGCCAATGCTATCTCCCATCAGAATAACATTATTCCGCTCTTTGACCATTTCGTAGTACTCGGTGTTTTTTAGAGCAGTCTCATTTTTGTTGTAAGCGTGTATGAACTCGCCCTTTGGACCTAATATCAAGTCGTTTTCGTCAAAGTTATGAAAGTTTGATATAACCTTTAACAAAACAAGAATATGAGATATTGATGTTCTACTTAAAATTCTGTATTGGACAGAAATACAGTTTTAAAGTTTTACCTTAACATGAGGTTGTATAAAACCCGCGGCCTTTAGTGAACTCTCCACACACTCCCCGAAGCCAGCTGAGAACACCAACATGGGTACATTGTGCACTTCACACCAGGAAATTAACTCACTCACACCTTTCCTAAAATTAATACAAAAAGTAGATAAGTTACATATTAACAAAAAAATTATTACCACTACTCGGTGGTACTCAGTGAAAAAGTACCAAACACTGTGTTATTTTATATTAACTGAGATAAAAGCTACAGATCAAATTCATAGTTTACGATTCTATAAAGGACATACAAACATTCATATATATATATATATATATATATATATATATATATATATATATATATATATATATATATACAAAAAGTATGACCCATCATTAGCACCACTATCACATTTTTACTGTATACCAATTTTCAAGATCATTCAATTCGTTCTCGATTTATAAAAAGACATACAGACAAAAAAGCAGTGGCACTTAGGGAGTGCCGACAGAAGTGAAAACTTGAACAATTCACTATTGTATTTACTTCGATTGGGACATCCTGACCGCTACCTTCCCCTTACTTCCTGCTACCTTTCTACCTATCTACCTAGTTCACATTGATCTAACAAGTTTGTTAGGTTAATGTGAACTACAGAATTTTCATGGCAATAAGATTACTTTTGCGCGATTGTTTCAAAAGAGGGTAACGTATACGGTAAAGGTAATCTTTAGTCCATCCTACAGCTCACACAAAAAGCTCAAAAGGCATAGTGCATAATATATAAAGTCTTTGGATTTCAATTGTAGGACAGACAAAAGCTAAATAGTTTAGACCATTATGCAACAGCGAAAAAAGGATAATTATTTCTCCTAAGCTTTCCAGCTTTTACTAGTTTCTAATTTATTAAATGTTAAATACGACGCACCTGAAGCAGTTAACCATTTTATTGCTAACTTCAATTAATTCTTCCCTTGGAAATTTGATCCCTCTGCAATAAAAATAAAACAATGAAGAATCATATTAACAATATGTCATCAATTTAATTTAACAATGGCCTAAACATATTTACTTTTTGAGAGAACTCACTTCAAGAGACCACGTCCAAGTTTATGCCACTCTTCTACATGTTTTATTTTTTCTTGTGTACTCATCACTGGATCCATTATTACTGGTTTGTATCTATTTGCTAGTTCAATGTCTCTGTTTTTAAAATCTTGGGGGACAGATGGACAAGCTCTGAACATACCTAAAAGGGCACAATCTGATGATAAGAGATATTTATTGACATGTTACGTATATTATTAAATGCGAAAGTTTGGATGGATGTTTGTTACTCAATCACGCAAAAGCTGAACGGATTTACATGAAATTTGGCACACAGGTAGATAAAATAACACCTTGGCTACTTTTTATCCCGGAAAAATTAGGCAATCCCGCGGAATTCACCAGTAAAATGTATAATGCACTGGGCTGCACGCAGCAGCTAGTAATTTATATATTATAACTAACTGACTCGCCCAGTTTTGCCGGGATTATAATTTTCTGATTGTTGAAAAAAGAAGTAGCCTATTTTGGACACCGGATCAGCACGATCAGTTCTGCAGTTTGAACAGTTCATAGGAAAACGAGACAGACAAACTTTCACACTCATAATATTAGTATGAATATACAGAGAGCCGTTGACGGTTTTCACCTAATATAGTGTCTTGGAAATGTTTTTTTTATACTGCATACAAACAAATTAACCCAAAAAAGTCAATAGTTTAGACACAGCATATTATTTTCGATAACATCATTTTAACACAAAGGGGCCATTTATGAAAGACGTTCGCAAAAAGGGGGGATAGGTCTCACTAAGTGTGACAAGATGTGACAAGGGGGGACGAGGGGGTCTACGGTAACGTGACATTCGCCGTTCATTAAAACAATACCGATTATAGATATTTTGCCGCATTTACTAAATCCTTGGACTTCTGATTAATAGAAATATTATTCGCCTCTGTGGTCTAGTCGTCCGGTGTTGAAATTTACCACATGAGGTCCCGGGTTCGATTCCTGGGTCGGGTAATTCAAAAAAAAATTTTTTTTTCAGTTTTCTGATAAAAACAACGTTGCCCGGCATTGGAAAGTGCCCGGTTTGCGATAGGCTTGCCACCCTATCATATTATGGGACTTAGTATTTTCGGCTAATCGTGGGTGCACTTGTTGTACCTCTGCAATCTGCATACCTTTTCGGGGATACGGGCGTGAAGATACTAGAAATATTATTTACTAGCTGTGCACGCGACTTCTTCCGCGTGAAAAAAATTCTAAAATAAAACCCGCACAGTTCCCGTTCCCGTGGGATTTCAGGGATTAAAACTAACCTATATCCGTTCTCGGGCCTCAAACTATATTTGTACAAAATTTCATCCCAATAAATGGTTTAGGCGTGAAGAAGAGACAGATAGTTACTTTCGCATTAATAATATTAGTATGGATTTGTTCGTTATAAAATATATTTGTTGGATCATCTAAATTGTATTATAAAAACTAAATATTTTTAATTCTTAAAATGTATAGTACTATCATTTGAAATTTATCATATTCGGCAGGGACTTAGTTTTTGTAACGTAATATTTCTAGGAGGTCACAGAAAGTGTGACACAGTGACGAGGGGGTTAAAAAAAAGCTAATTTTAGCGTGATGTATTTTATGAACGGATGACGAAATCAAATATTTTGCACACGGTTTATATTCTGTAATAAACGTATTACAATGAAATACGTTGTAACTCATTGTTAGAATAATTCACAAGTGTAAAGCGAAACATCGATATTTATTAAAATTAAGGATATCATTTGACTATTACTGTAGTAAAGGAGACAGTGGGAGATCGTCCTTCATCGATCTGATAACCAGATGATACGTTTATTTTATCAAATATTATTTATAAATAAATATGCCTATAATTACTTGCCTATCCAAAAGTGCTCATGGCTGTTTTTAATTTAATTAACTTTAATCGATTTTTTTCATCACTTTTATACTTTTGATGACCAAATAAAATTTATTTCACTGATAATTTTTAACACACAGAATATGCCTAGGTAGGCTTGCCTACTCATTTCTGTGTATAGCTGGCAAGCAGGTGTGAACAGGTAAATCAATATAGGTGACTACATCGATCTGCTAACTTATCGCAAGTTATATCAAATTTTAGATTATTTTATTACAAAAGCAGTCACATATACTTGCCGACAAAAAATCGTACTCAAAGTACTGTTGCCAAGCTAAAAACTAGCCATTAGCACTTTTGGATAGGCAAGTAATTATAGGCATATTTGTTTATAAATTTAATATTTGATAAAATATACGTCTCATCTGGTTATCTGATCGGTGAAGGACGATCTCTCACTGGCTCTTAGACCACTGTATTTAAAATTCTCTATTTTATTTCCGGTATCGTCTGATTGGTTGTTTTGTGGGCGCTTCGATCGTTTCTTTTCTGTGTTTGTTTCGTATGTCAAGATTGGCGAGCCGGCCGAGGTAGCGCGGTATTCTATCGCAACCTTTCGAAAAAGACGCTCGAGACATCAATAATATTTGTAAAAAGGGAAAAATAAGTGGAAATTGTGAAGTGGTGTATAATATTAAGGAAAGGAAAAATATAGTGTTCTTTTAAATTTAGGCTAAATCCTGACCGCACCCAACAGGTCAAAAGAGGGACTGCGAAAAGTATACATAAAATTTCCTTCCACGACCTACAAAGTGTAAGTAAAGTATGCTTTTTGTTTTACTAGACATATCTTAATAATTACTATAAACATTTTTTTACGATATTTTTTTGTCTTCGTTAGTCTTTGTATTTTTCTCTTTATATTTAGTACTAATATGTATCGTTAATGCTTGGCGTTCATTGATTTTAATCTAACTAGTTAAATAATTTATTTTAAAATTATTAAATATATTAAATAAAAAAAAAGAGTTTGCAAGTGAACTCAAAGAACTGTAGTACCTACATGAATTTAAGAGGTGCATTTATCCTTAATTGGCTGAGCCGTGCAGCTTTTCACACGAGTGAGTTAAATAGTTTTTAAACATTTTATTTCATACAAACATTATCCTGACAGTAGCGAACACGCGATTAAAAAAAAGAGAGATTTATCCGATTTTAAAAGTATTTCCGAAGTTACGCGCGTACAAACATTTAAGCGATTCATCTTCGTTTATATAGATTTTATTAATCTGATGTCTGGATAATCGTGCGTTAATCGATTTAGTTTATTAAACATTGCACCGTTAAAGTTTAAACGCAATCAAATATGGGATATGTCGTTTAAAAAGAAAAACAATTAACTTTATTTTTTAAATGTGAGTGGTTACGCAAAAAGGGACCTGAAGGGATTGGAAACGGTTTTTTTTTTGATAAATTCTGATTCTATGGTCCTGCATCTTTGTTTTGTTCTAATCAAAATAATTTTAGGTGCCGTAGTTTTTTTTTAATGATTTTTTATGTAAGCCGAGGCAGTTTTGAAAATATTACACCTTATACACAGCGCACACTAGTTTCTTTTTCTAGCGCGCACATAAAGACAAGTTAAAGACGAATAAATAAGTCACCAATAATACAGCTATCGCAAACACGTGCTATTTCTCACTGACGAAGTCGCTCACTAACGACACTAACATAAAACACCCCGCGCCTCTCTCATTTCGACTCGACATTTTAAACGTGATTTACTCGAAATCAATTATTTTCCCTTGAGGTCCCTTTTTGCGTAACCACTCACAAATTCAAACAAGTAATGAGTTAAAAATAAAGGTATACAATACCAAGATAAGTATAAAGTTAATATAAAGGTTTAAAATTAAAAGGTTTGACAAGGACAATGCGAAGAAAAATCCCTTGAATGGGAAAGTTGGAGAGAATAAAGTAAAATAAACTGACTGAATTAATTTACATTAACAACAAAAGGTGCAAACATAATTTTAGTGTATAATAAATGAACTAACCTAGCTGTCAATGCACTTGTAAAGTTTCATTTTCCTTTTTCAAATGAAGGACGCTTTTATAAGATATATCTATATATCTCTGTATTAATATGTAAAGGAAACACTTTGGACCCCTTTTTAAGACAATAGCACGAAAGGTGGAGTGTGAAATTTCGTACAGTTTATGTTGCAGAGGAATGCAGAAACCTATATAAAGAAATACATTAAATTAATAAAAATAAACGTTAAACACACTACATTCAGGTGACATACGTAATACACACGTTTACTATTATATTTTCTTTATGGCTAAAGTCGGTTGTCAAATTTAAAATAGGTCTTATTATTTAGTCTATGGTCGAATTTCGGTCACAGGCGATCGCTAGTATTTTTAAATATGTAATAATTACAAACTGCTCCATCAAAAACCTGTAATTGTTGTAATTATATGAATAATTAAGCGATAAACTAGCTGTCAATGCACCTGGTAAATTTTTACTATCCTTTTTTTAAGTTATGAACATTTTTAAGGAGAATAATGTGTTTTTTTTATATATATTATATATAAAAAAAACACATTAAAACACCGCCCCGTTGGTCGAGTGGTTAGAGACCCTGACTACGCAATCAACGGGGCTCGGGTTCGATCCCCGACGGGGACAAGCATTTGTGTGATGAGCATAAATGTTTGTATTTCCGGGTTTGGGTGTTTTTATGTATGTAAAAGTATTTATATATGTATTTCTATGTATTAGTATCTCTGACTGACACCCATAACACAAGCAAATAATTTGCTTACTTTGGGGTTAGATCAGTAAGTGTAATTTGTCCCGTGAATATTTATTTATTATTTATTATTATTTATTATATTATATATCAACGATAAATGCCTATATGTGAATATTTCATTTCCTAACTCAACTGTTTCGCTTGGTACAGAGACCACTCTTTCTTCTTGTGTTACGTTGCGGAAAATCATCATCTCAATTATTTTTCATATTTTAAAATAAATGTGTAAATATATTAGGAGACATGGTTTTTTAAATTACTACATCAATAAACTTATATTCTTATTTACGGGTTACAAAAATAAATTGAACAGAATATCTTATTCACCAATTAAAATAAATTAAGATTAATATTAAATACATACAACAAATTTGTATTTTTTTTTACCTTTACTAATTAGTAACTTTAGAAATTGTCCAATACGACAGTGTAAAATTTCAAATCTAATCATCGGCTTAAAATTTAAACTTAATGTGGAATTACATATCAATAAATTCTTGTCAATAATTAATTAAATGAGAAACTAAATTAAATTAAAATAAAATCTTTATCACACCAACTAAACAAACATAAATAAATTTAAGCACATAATATGCTTATGTACATTATGTATTTGTATATAGGTACAATACATTATGTACTTGTTTTAAAAATCTTTTTGGTAAGTCAACAATCGTGTATGCTTAAATATTTTTGCAAGTTTCAGGGACATGATAGAAAATGATGGTCGAGGTCAAGGGCTAATATTTATCCCTAGCCATTAGACTGGTGTTGTAGTTTGTAAATGTCAAAACCGAGACTGTGACGATACCCGAGGTCAAGGGATTGATAAATATGCTCCCGAGGTTAACCTCTCGACGCCCAAGAAATATCAAAATTAAAAAATAATTACTAGGCAAGGCGCGTTCGCACGTTTTCAACTGTCATGACATCATGTCGGCGCGAGGTATTAAAAGTTTATTACTTTACAATGAATAGATATTTTATCATTCTGTAAACGAATATTTACTCACCTATAAGTGTATTATCTATTAGGCATTAAAATAAAGTAGTATTGTTATAATTTTTATTTACTTGAAAAACACGGTGACATGATAACCTACTTTTAACGGTCAACCTACATACCTACCTACCTACCTACAAAAAATATAGACGTAACCAATCGCTCGATCGTGAGTCACGTAATGTGATGACGATGCGGCCGTCTTCATATTGATGAAGACGGCGGCTTACTAGTTGGCTGCATGCTACAGACAGCGAGAAACATTCTTTTTGTGACAGTATTTATTTTTAAATCATGTCATCTTGTGTGATAAACAATTGTAAAAACAATTCATGTTTTAAAAAAAGTCTTCCGGGATCACTTTTCACAAGTAGGTATCCAAATTTCCATAAATTATAATAAAATGGAAATAATATTTGATATAATATCTCAGAACAAAAATTTGAAGCGCCATTGTGGCAGTGTGATAAGTTAACATACGAATAAATTTCCCCAAACATATAACATCCCTTTTATTTAGAATATATATTTTAATGTTAGACGTATTGTTTTAATTGGATTCACCATACTATGTATGTATATATACTATATATACATACATATATTTATAAAACATGTGTATGTTATATATAAGGTTTCCTGCTGTTGTAACTTGGAAAGTTCGAATTTTTAAAGGTAAATTTTATTTTTTCATATTGATGTGTGTAATTTTTTTTAATCATTTAGTTTTTTTGAATAATTAATAAAACTTTACTGTCTAACTAAATCTATCCATAAAAACTACAACAAGATATACATTTTCATTTTAAAGGCGGAAATCAAAGTGGGCCCTATTTTGTTTTGAGTAGTTTATATGCCTATGTAATGTATATATCTGTGTTTATGTTATTTAATCCGTTTATTTTTGTTTATAGTAGTATTTTGTTTTCTTATAGATTTAATTTTATTGCAATTAATTCATTGTAACCCAAGTCAAAAAATATCTTTGTTTTTAATATTTCCTTGTTACAGGTTGAATGGAAGAAATCTCTGTTACCTACTAGAGATAAGCTCGCCCATTGTACTTGTATATTTATTCATTTATTCGTACATTGCTTGGAATATGATATAATATAAAGATGTTAATATTGAAATTTCGATTTTTTCCATTTAATGTTTAAATTTTTATCTCAGACCATAAAGTTTGAGGAAATTTTAGTAGATCGTTCAATGTTCCACAAATCTGTGCCAAGAAAATTTTTTGTATCGCTTTTGGCTCCAATATTTTGAGGTTCGCAATATCTATTTTAATGATTATTCGCTATAATAATAAATTTTACAACAAATTTTAAAATCTATCAACAAAATATTAAAATTTCTTTATAACAGTCACAAAACACTGTATTTACGCTTCAATTTTATTATTTTTTTTCATTTAATATAGCAGTTTTTGGCTGTAACATATAATTTTCACACAATTTTTGAATTTTTTAAGAACTTTTCGAATTACAACACTAATTTCATCTATGATTTACGTAATAATTAAAATAAGCACATTTTAGAACTCACTATATTAATTACAATACATTTTATGCTAATGTATTTATCAACGTGTATGAATAAAAGGGATTTAACGATTACCAAATATATAAAAATTTACCATCAGCAGTTTTATTTTGACACTGGCAATTGTAAGAAAGGGACAACATCCACTCATTTCGTTGTCTTGCTCAGAACGGTTTTCCCCTCTGTTAAGTAAGAAACAAATGTCAACTTTATGAGTAACGAAATAAAGTACATTTTTATTTTTCAAATATTGCTTCGTAGTAATTCCAATTATATAAGTTCCTTGGTTATATCTCAATTTTTATAGGATAATATTGATTTGGACTTAGAATGCGAATAAAAAAAATCGCAAAATCAAAATTTGTCATTTATCACATAGATTTTATTTGAAACAATTGTTTTCGTTTTTTAGTAACCAGCTTATTACAGAAATTTTATATAAAGGAATTTTTTTTCTTTCTATTGACTGTTGTGATTCAAAAAATTCTTAAAAAATTCAAAAATTGTGTGTAAATTATATGTCTAAATGTGTAAATTGTGTGTAAAATATATTGTCTCGCCCGGGTCTGGTACCACCGCCTTACCTATTGCTGCCGCAATAGTGTCAGTGCTTGTCGCTGTCGTGTTCCGGTTTGGAGGGTAAGGTAGCCGGTAAACTTATGCATGTGGCATTAGACCTTGCCAGAAGATAGCAACGCACCATTAACATCTTTGGTGTCTATAGGCGATGGTTGACTCTTTCCATCAGGAGACCCATCTGCTTGTTTGCTATCTTATGATATAAAAAAAAAAATATGTTACAGCCAAAAACTGCTATATTAAATGAAAAAAAATAATAAAATTGAAGCGTAAATACAGCGTTTTGTTGACTGTTATAAAGAAATTTTAATATTTTGTTGATAGATTTTAAAATTTGTTATGAAATTTATTATTATAGCGAATAATCATTAAAATAGATATTGAGAACCTCAAAATTTTGAAGCCAAAAGTGATACAAAAATTTTTTAGGCACAGATTTGTGAAACATTGAACGATTTACGAAAATTTCTTCAAACTTTATGGCCTGAGATCAAAATTTAAACATTAAATGGAAAAAATCGAAATTTCAAAAAATCTAATTTTTCTAACGCAAATAAAAACGAGAGGGTTGACGTTAGAGCTTTTTTTTACAGAATTTAATACTGAAGAAGGATCAGTGATCGTTTTTCCGAAAAATAATGTTCTACATAGTTTGCAGGAGAAATGAAGGTTGAAAAATCAGTTTTCCATGTTAAATCAATGGTAAATCTTCAAATTCGGTGATGGAGTTCTTCAAGCTGATATTAAGAGCTCAAATTTTTACAGAATTTTTTTTATAGCATATATAACAAGAATTTCACATGCAATCGAAAAAAAAATATCACCTTTTTTTGAAACACCCTAATATATATATATATATATCTCTTTAATATTGTATTAAAATTAGTGTTTGAAACAAATTATTTCTTGTTTTCTATTATTGTTGTTATCTTAGTGATTACTGTGTACAATAAAGAATTAAATAAATAAATAAGCTCGTATATTATTTTTCATTTTATTTGTTACTTTGGAAATTATTATTCTTGTGTGTAAGTGTAGAAAAGAAGTAATATATTATTATTTAAGATGAGTATAAGAATGTATAATAAATAGTTAGCATTAAAAGTGAAAAAATATTAAAAACCTATTGAATTTTTGGTTGTAATTATTTAGAGTAAAAATGTAAAATATGCTGAAAAATGTTCGTAAAAATATTATTACACATTATAATTTGAAAACGGCTAGACTAATCTTGATGAAAATTAGTATCCATGGAGAACATGTAATCGTGCAAACGATAGGCTAAATAATTATTGTTTATCTGTCTGTATGCCCTGTTGTAACTCAAATCTCGATGGGTTTTGATGAAAATTGGTATTCAACGAGAACAGATTTTTACTCAAACACTAGGCCATACAGGTAATTGGTAAGTCCCATTAGAACTAAAGGAAGCCTTGATCAATAATGATCACAATGGGTCCAAATACATTGATAGCATGTAATTATGCAATTGATTGGCCATATGTGCTGTTGTGACTCAAGAAAGTCTCAACCCATTCTGATGAATATTGGTATTCAATGAGAAGAGCCGTAGTTTCCGGTGCAAAATTGCAACCACACACAGTTACTTATACTGTCCTTGTAGTAGGGTCTTCATGTCACATGCATAAGTTTACCAGCTGCCTTACCCTCCAAACTGGAGCATGACAGTGACAGGCACTGACGCTATTGTGGCAGGAATAGGTAAAGCGATGGTACCAGACAAAGCAGAACTCTACCACTTATAAAATCTCGATGGTAGTGACTCACATAGCCAATCTTCACCTCTAACAAACTGTCTGGCAATGCCGCAGATGATCTACTCCTTAAAGGGGGCAAAAATGTTGTATTGAACTTTGGCACAGACAAAAACTGCCATCAGCCATCTGCTTGTTTGCAATTTTATTATCCTTAAATCATAAAATATTGTATTATGTATATAGTATCGTGTAGGTTTAAACAAGACAGTATACCTGTGTATCAAATAATGTGCATGCTGCATTGAATCTGAAATATTACAGGAATATTCATACAGAAATCGTTGCAATGTAATTGAAAAAAGTATCTTAACGCCCATATCCCCGAAGGGGTAGGCAGAGGTACAACAAGTGCACCCACGATTAGCCGAAGATACTTGGTCCCACAAATGTGATAGGTGGCAAGCCTATTGCCAACCGGGCACTTTCCAATCCTAGGCAACTTTGTGTTTCTAAGAAAACTGAAAAAACTTTTTTTAATGTGCCCGACCCGGGAATCAAACCCGGGACCTTGTGTGGTCAACGCCAACGCTGGACCACTAGACCACAGAGGCGACTGTAATTGGGCAACAGCTAGTAGATAAATAAACTTATTCATACAACTATTTAAACTCACCAAAGCTGTTAAGTACAGTTGTTCCATCATCCATGTATGGCCTTGTCAGTGTCAGATCAAAATCAGTCAATATTTGTAATTTAACATCACCATCTTTTATTATTTTATTAATCTTTTTTATTAAACCATCACTGTCTTTAATATGCACAGATGATTTATTTAACTCTGGAATTTCCGCTATCCCTGTTATTAGAACCATATCTGAAAAAAAATTATTAACTGTCAGATTTGTAGTAAAGATCATGAAGCTGTATTATAGCTGGCGGCAACACTTCTAATACCTACTTGAAACACAACTTTGAATACTGCTGTCACCTTCTGAGCTGTATAAAAAGAGATGGGGAGACCTCAAACACAGAGATATCAAGTAGGTTTATGTTTCAAGTGATTAATACAAGTGATTGCTCCACCTTTACCTAATACTTCATGGCAAAGATACCAACATAGATGATACCAATGATGTAAAAAAGTATAGACTAGTTGCCAAAATTTCAAAAAGTAACATAAAAACTTTATTTGATAGCTTTCATTTATCCTTTGTCATTGTGCAGCATCCATGTGCAGTCTTTTGATATGGTAATATGACTACATGTCATGAACCAAAAATCATATTTTATTTTACTTTATTTGGCTATTGTTTACTATTGATACATTGAGAGAAATGTACCGACTCTATATTGTGTGTGAGTAAAAGAGATTTACCTCCGTGCTTAACTCTCTTAGGATACAGCAGACAAGACGCAAGAGTGTAGTGGTAACAATTTAGATTTCTATAGTCTTGTTAGAGAAGTGCGTAGACAATGGGGTGAACCCATTTACCTATGAGAATTGCATAGTATTTTTAGGTTTCATGCAGACAAAATGCATTCAGGGGTTCCGAGTTCTGTATTCTGCATTCTTTGTAAGTAGTAGACTTCTATAGTGTAGTGCAGACATAGAGGCAGCATGACCACACTGGTCTATGTAAACACTCATGTTCCGGCATTCTGTTGACAGAAATTTGTAAATCGTGGAACATCGGGATTAGATTAGAAAGGGGCTGCACTAATTAGGAGGATCTGTCATCAATTTAAGTGTTCTGAAAACAAAAATAAAGCTATTTGAAGATATTGATGCAATTTTGTTTTATTAATACAAGACCCTCAATAAAATTCCGTAACACAACAGTTTGACATTACATTTTTACACTATCACAATAATTTAGAAGTTTCTATATGAATTTAAAGAGGAATATTGCTATTTTGAATTAATTCCATTGGAGGTAATATAACTATTGTAAAGTAACTACAATAATTTTGGGATTGCATTTGAAATTCGCATCCTGATTTAAGGGTTGAGGAGAAGGGAGGGGGTTTACTAAAATGGGGGTCTCCGCCCCCCCCCCCCCCCCCGAGCTTCTATATATATTTTTAGTTCTAACCTAAGCAGATAGTTTACTTACTTGTCGTTTGGTTAATTTATGGGCTATAACTTTTTTAGAAATGTTTCCACTAGGAGGGGGAGAAGCGTCACTGGGGGACACTGACCCCCTCCCCCCTTCAACCCTAAATTCGTGCGGCCGTTTCTAATGCAATCCCTGATAGAAAATGATGGTCTGGAGGTAACTTAACCTCAAAACTTTGATCATGTCGGTATGTGGTATGGAAGGGTAGTACACCTCCCCCTTTTCCCCTCAGCCTTAAAATCAGGTATGCGAATTCCAAATGTCAACCCCAATTGTGGCGTTAGGTGGATTTCTTACTGTGGCGCAGGGCTTAGCCCCCACATCCTTATAACAGTAAGAAATATCAGCCACTGTTCAGGTGTGAGGTCCAACAATCAAATCTTAAACTATATTTGTATTACATGAAAAATTCAAATAAATATTTAAGATTGTAACTTACTCTGGGCACAACCAAAAATCAAACCAAAAATATTATAATTATTTAATATAACGGCACCACCAAAACGTAATCTAAATATATTGTTTTTAAATGGGCACCACACCACATCAATCACCGATTAACATTTAATAAATATTAAGGAGATAACCCCCAAAAGTTTTCTACAACTATTTCTTTTTACGTGTCTATTTTAGTAAACAATAATGGCGGACCAGCAAAGAATATAATACTCTCTACGAGAGCAAAGAGTATACACTCTCGTAGAGAGTATTATATTCTTTGAGTCAAAGAGTATGTAACGTATTCTTTGAGTCACAGAACAATATAACTAACGGAACTACTGCTTTGAGTATACAACATAAGTTACTCTGTGGTATACAATACTACGGTGATACTAAAAGGTTGGCTCAGTGAATTTGGCCCCACTTTTTTTGATTTTCAGATTTTTGATATTTTTAATTATTTGTTCGTCGTTCGTTCTTTAACGTTCGATTGTAAAAATTGTTTGTTCGTCTTTTATTTATTTATAATTAATTAAACAAATGATCACCCTTAAGTTGGCCCCCCTTACTAGATATCTTTATTTCTATCACTTAGATTAATTAATTTTGATTAATTATCGTTTGTTCGACGACTATTGGTGATTGTTCGATCATAAAAATAATTAAATTCCCAATTATTATTTATTTTATATCTAATATGCAAACCATTATCTCACGCCTACATTGCGCATGCGCCAGCAGTCTAATGGCGACTGAGCGATGCGTAGTGCATGTCATGTAAAAAAATGACATTATAAATAATGCTCCATTTCGAATATCATCAAATTATACGATTTGAATGAAGTATTTATTCAACAGTGTGAGTACCTCGATTAAATATAAAGGTATTTAATTCTTATTAGGAAATATTGTAGGTAGTTCCGATAGTGGTAAATTTAACACGATACATTAAAAAAAATCTGCACATTTTTTGAGGTTAACTAATAGTACATCTAATATATACATCTTTAACAGAATTATAAATAGGCCTATCATTTTAGCAAAGAAACAAATTAAAAACAGTTGTATGATATACACACCCACACACATATGTACATATATAAGAAATTCATATTTAATTAGAGTAATTACTCTTTTTGTTTACTCAACAAACAGCTTTATGTGGCTTTATGAGTTAAGTACATATATTGGACGTAATGCATGTAAATGGACTATATAGACATTAGATGTTTTTCGATGATTATTAATAAGTACATAATTTATTAATAATGATTCTTTTACAACTAAACATTCGAAATGGAGCATTATTTATAATGTCATTTTTTTACATGACATGCACTACGCATCGCTCAGTCGCCATTAGACTGCTGGCGCATGCGCAATGTAGGCGTGAGGTAATGGTTTGCATATTAGATATAAAATAAATAATAATTGGGAATTTAATTGTTTTTATGATCGAACAATCACCAATAGTCGTCGAACAAACGATAATTAATCAAAATTAATTAATCTAAGTGATAAAAATAAAGATATCTAGTAAGGGGGGCCAACTTAAGGGTGATCATTTGTTTAATTAATTATAAATAAATAAAAGACGAACAAACAATTTTTACAATCGAACGTTAAAGAACGAACGACGAACAAATAATTAAAAATATCAAAAATCTGAAAATCAAAAAAAGTGGGGCCAAATTCACTGAGCCTAAAAGGTTATACGTAAGATACGAGAGCGGACCAGTGACTTAAATTAGTCATAGACAATTAATATGATTCATGATTGTGAAAAATCAAAAGATCTATTAAACAAGTATGACAAACTAAATTGAATGAATGATATTTATGTAACAACTATCCATTCATTTTGTTATATTATTACAAAGTATTATAATTTTTATAATCTATATTAATCTATCTATATTAATGTTATCCATATTCCATATTATAATTTATTACACATGCGAAACTTTGAATGGATGTTTGTTACTCAGTAACGCAATAACTACTGAACAAATTTGAATGAAATTTGGCACACATATAGATGATAACCTGAATTAGCACTTTTTATTCCGGAAAAATTGGTTGCTCTGCGGTATTCACCAAAAATTATCATAATGCAGCAACTGCACTTCGCAGCTATTTGTATTATAAATACGAAAGTTTGGATGGATGTTTATTACTCAATCACGAAATAATTTCTGAACGGATTTAAATGAAATTCGGCACACAGGCAGATGATGATCTGGAATAGCATTAAGCTTTTTTTTATCCCGGAAAACCGAGTTCCTACGTGATTCATCAATTTTTTTTATAACGCAGAGAGCTGCGGGCTGCAGTTAGTATGTTATGCGAAAGTGTGTTTGTTTGTTTGTCTTTCTTTTAGTTAAGTTAAACTTGTTACTATGCTGTAAAAAAACTAAAATACTTCTGCTGGTAGATACCACAGAATTTTTCCTTGTCACTAAAGGCATTGAACTTTCTGCGATTTCAAATTTTTGTGCCAACGTTAGTACACTCAAGAGAAATCGAAATCCACTAAACCCAAGCCAAGTACAGCAGTTGAGAATGAGATCGAAGTCCTAAAAACAGTCGAAAGTCACCAAAAACCACGAAAAACAGCCGAGCACAGAAACCACATTCTCGCAACAGAGAAGGAAACGGAATGAGTAAATTTTACTTTTACTTTTTAGACCTTATAGCCCCGTTTTCACTCTGTGTAGTGCGAGTGCGAGTGTTTAATGCAGGTGCTTAGTATTAAGCAAAAAATACGTGAAGGCAGCCCTTGATCAGTGCGAGTGATCAGTATACAGCGTAGTAAAAGTGAATAGACGCTGATTACTAATCACTCGCACTGATCAATGGCTGTCTTCACGTATTTTTAGCTTAATACTAAGCACCTACATTAAACACTTACACTCGCACTACACAAAGTTAAAACGGGGCTTAATTTAAAGTGTCATCAAAATTTTAAATTGCGCAAACTTCGTTAATGTTGCGTTATTTTTACTATTATCGTAAGTGTCATTGTTACTACTAGCAAAATGGTGGATTTGTATATAATTCTAAATAATTTAATTATTTTTTTAATATTATAAGACAGATGAATTTAAATAGAACAATTAAAAAAAAAAACAATAATCACTTTTTTCTAGAAAATAAAGACACGTAATCCATAATGGTTTTTCATTTATTAGTAAAATAGTTTAGAAAAATAAGTATAAAAACTAGAAATCTTCGCAGGATGGGAGGAGTATCATTAGATACGTACATCCTAAATAATTTAATTAATTTTATAACATTATGAGACAAGTGAATTTAAATAAAACTATTAACAAAAAACAATACTTAGGTTTTTTTGCGTTACAAGATCATCGAATTATTGTAGTATACACTGATTAAATAACCTGCCTTTAATAAAAATAAGATTTTATTTTATTAACAGCAGGTTACTTTACTATTACAAAATTATTTAGATTTACGAGCAAGGATTTAAAACATTATCAGATAACAGAACTTATTTATATAGAATACAGGTTGTAAAACATGTACTGGACTAGTTTCATAAAGAATGATAGCATATTGCTGGAGATTTTGCATCTGAAAGGTTGCAGAGATTACCGTCAACCATAGATACGAGGGTGGATTGAAAAGTATTCGGCCTAACCAAGAAATAAATCATTAATAAACCAGTTATGTTTTTTATTTTTCTACACAATCACCATCAAGTTCGACGCACTTTTACCATCTCCCATTCAAAGCATTTAGACCGTAGAAAAAAAAAATGATTCTTCCTTAGAGTAAATATGCGACTATTGCTGTTTTGACTTCATCGTTGGTCGAAAATCTTTGTCCTCCCAAGTGCTTTTTTAGGTTAGGGAACAGAAAGAAGTCCGACGGTGCCAGATAAGGTGAATAAGCCGGATGCGGTAATAGTTCAAATTTTGCCACAATTGTGGATTTTAGCCATTGATTGCGTAGATGTGTGTCGAACACGGGCGTTATCTTGATGAAACAGGACTTTTCGTCTGAGCATCCCTGGACGTTTTTCTTCTATGTCCTCTCGTAAACGACGTAGTAAGACAAAGTAGTCATCAGAGTTTTTGGTCTGACTCCTTTCAAGATAATCAATCATAATCACACCCTCCGTGGCCCAGAATACTAAAGCCATTACCTTATTTGCCGACAAAAGCGCCATTAGCCTTTTTGGGTGGTGGTGAACCAGGTCTTCTCCACCGCTTTGATTGTTGTTTTGTTTCTGGCGTACAGTAATGAACCCATGTTTCGTACATTGTAACAAAACGATTCAAAAAATCATCTGCATCGGCTTCAAATAACTCCAAAGAGTCACGCGAAACAGTCAATGAAAAACAGTTTGATACTTTTAATATTTTAATTATTTTTAAATATTGAAACTATAGTAAATATTAAATTTAAATTACATTATACATTAAATAGGAATTTAGATGTTTATTTATATATTAGCTGTTGCCAGCGACTTCGTCCGCGCGGACTTCGTTTACTGCGCACAGCTTCTCCCCCGTAAGTGATAGCGTGATAATATGTAGCCTATATGTTGACCCGACCTGTTAGTAGTATTCATGCAAAATTTGAAGTAAATCCATGCAGTACTTTTTGAGTTTATCCGGATATACATACAGACAAACAGACAAAAATTCTAAAAACTATATTTTTGACTTCGATATCGATTGTAGAGGTAACAAAGTTCCCGTCCGATATCGATCAAGTATCATAGTCTTTAAAGTATCTAGTATTCATACTTTGGAGTATCTAGTATCATAGACTAACCTAGTATCGTGGACGTGATTCCATCATAAAGTTTTTTCAGATTACGTTTTGTTAATGGCATAAAAGGCTATTGTTAGTATTTAATCGGTGACTCTGAACTTTTTATTTTATAATTAGGTATAATAATGGTGCCTAAACGTAGCAATATCGTTTGGGAACATTTTGTAGATAAAAGGCAAAATATTGAAGGATGTAAAATATGTAAAGTGTAATTAAGTTCGGTATCGAATTATAGAAATCGTTTAGCGAAAAAACATCTAACGTCGGGGTATAAAAATCAGAAAAAACGCGATACTTAGCTTAAAACCTAGATTTATTTGTGTAAATGTCTCGCGTAAGTTTTAGAAAATATTATAATATTCAATTACTTTTAAGAACACATACGTATACTTTTTGTTCATAGTATCAATTTCACAAAATAAGATCATAGTATCGTTAGGACTAGGTGGACTAGGTGGAACAGGTATTTGGATCACGTATTTTTACAGACTAGGAATAGATGCACCTAGACTCTGATTTACCTAGTCCGACCCATCTCTACCTAGGACGTCAAAACGTGCAGATCTGGTGAAAACTTGATTTTCGAAAATCGGGTCAAAATGAGTAACTTCTTATCTACATACGTAGCGGGAAGTTAAGAATCTGTAAATTGATTGGCCCTGCAGGCCATCCCTAAAACTTCTGCTAAATTGAAGTATTTCAGCTCAAAAGTACAAAAACTATACTTAAGCAAAGAATTTTTTCAGAGTTCAAAAATCTTAGTTTTGTTATCAAAGATAATAATTTCATTTTTGAAAAATATTCAAGACAACCTTTTTTTAAAAATATCGTTAATGATAAATCCCAAATAAATGGAATGAATGATTTTGATCAAATTCAGTTTTGGACGCAGTTTTTTATTTTGTTTTTTTGTTTAGATTTTTAAATCCATCGGTATATTAGCCTGAAATTTATTTTGAAAATATTAAGTGCGTTTGCTGGAAACAATAAAATATTGTTATTAAAAAGGTTTTTTGTTTTTTGAAAACGTGATTCGATTTTGTTTTTTGAAACTGCATTTGACGTAGTTCAGTACTAAAATATTGTAGAAGGTCGAAAAATGATTAGTTGAAAATTTCAGTTAGAAAAAACACTTTTTTTAAAATTTTCCTTTATTCATGTGAAATTTCATGCAAATATGTCCAAGAAATAAAAAGTTTCACACAGATTTTTTTCCTTTATTTCACCCCTTTGAAGGTTGAATTTTGAAAAAATATTTCTTCGTGCATACTTACGTCATAAGAGGAACACGTGTGCGAAATTTCAAGTTTCTGGGCCTAAGGGCTTAACCTGTGAGTTTATATAAAACTTTCATCCCCTATTTTACCCTCTAAGAGATTGAATTTTCGAAAATGAGAAAATACGTAACTCATTATTTTTACCGTACTCAATTGATACGAAATTTTATAAAAGTATGTCAAAGGAAAAAAATGATGTGGTGTCGCGGGACACCAGGTAGGAACGAACTTCCTTCGGCTAAACGGCACTACTCGCTTGTGTACGCGACTGTCGCGCCTGCGCACGTCTCATTTAACGCTTTTATTCCACGCATTTTTCTTACGGTTTTACTATCACATTTTTTTCAGTTCGATCGCGCAGCAAAAAGCAAAAAAACGAAAAAATAGTACAAATAAAAATATACTTTATTTTAAAACTGTTTTACTATCGTTTCAACGTTTATCTCGTTTGCAGAAATCATAAGATTCATTACACACTACTTAGTTCGATTAACAAACGAAGGAAAATCAATGTACTGAGAAATGATAGCGACTCAAGCCATTGGACTAGATGAACTACTGAACTAAAAGAGTGATATACTTCGCAGTGATCAAAAGATATGTTCATATCTTTTCAATTCAGTGACACATTCTGCGCACCTCTAGTCCTAAGGATTTGGCCTGCGCGTTGATACCTCAATCAGTCACTTTTGCCTTTTATATATATATATATATATATATATATATATATATATATATATATATAGATATAGATATAGATATAGATAGAATATTTTGTTCCAATCCTACCTACCTATCACGTCATAACGCGATTCAACTCTGAACAACGACATCTATCTTCATTGTATCGAACAAAAAATCTATCAAACATGCATTTCAAACTTATGCAAAAAAAAAATTAACAATATTGGCGCTTTATCACACCGACGCATGTCCAGCTTAAGCTGAACAATATGTATACGTTATTACACAATCATTAATTACATAAGATATAACTAAATTTATACTGGTGAGTCGATTTGCGATTATAACTTTTTTATTTATGAACCGATTTGAATAAAATAAACACTAAATGTTAAGTAAAGCCTACAGATACATCTTACTGAAAACCGCATCGAAATCGGTTCGGTCATTTTTGAGATTAGCGTGCACAAACATACAGACAAACAAACAAAAATTTTAAAAATCATTGTTTTAGATTTTATTGTGTTTCTTAAGGCCCTCCATCATAGTTTTTTTTCATTAATCTTTCATGTACAGACACCGATCGGTTACGTTTTTATTATATGTATAGATTTTAACTTGCCTGACATTAATGCATCAAATATCTATACATAAAATATAATCGTTTATATTTTTTTAAAAGAATACTTGGGGCGTGATCTACAATCGATATCGAAGCCAAAAATATAGTTTTTAAAATTTTTGTCTGTTTGTCTGTATGTATGTCCGGGGTAAATTCAAAAAGTACTGCATGGATTTACTTCAAATTTTGCACGAATATTACTAACAGGTCGGGTCAACATATATGCTATATATCATCACGTTATCACCTACAGGGGAGGAGCAGTGCGGAGTAAACGAAGTCCGCGAAGTCGCAGGCAACAGCTAGTTATGAATAAAATTACAAAAGTTTGTGTTTGATTATTATAAAAAAAACTGGGTGTGTTCGAACGAGGATGTCTTCAATTTCCTTCTTCTTTATTCAGATCCGCTTATCTGAGCAACAAGGCCTACCTACCATGGATGTAAATAAAAATGTTCATGTATTGTTAATATGTTATGTTCGAGATAATTCATTTCTTATGTACTTATAAGCTATAATTTGTATTATGCTCTTATTACATAGTAAAAAATTGTAAAGTGCGTGTCGGGCCTCGTGCAATGTAAAGTTCGGGTTCCGAAGTTGCCCATCACAATAATGCGGACTAAGAAGAGGGCTTTTACAGTTTCATGCTATGAACATTTAAGCTATTCCACATCAATGACAAATATGTATCCGCACCACAGGTTCAACATCTATAAAAACTTCTCTAAGTAAGTACAATGAGTTGGTCAACTATTACTCAAAAACTAGTAAAGACTTCTAAGCCGTGATAGTTTTCCTTTTAACTTCATTATATTTATTGCTACCATGATTTTTTTTACCCCCAAACCATAGATAAATATGTGTATTACTATATGCCCCAAACCAACCATTTAGCCTGCAGAGGGGGCGGACACTGCGGACTGTAACAAAAATTAGCACTTAAAAGCTTATACTATACTATTACTACACTATCTGTACTATTTTTTAAATAACTAGACTCACACAATGGGGTACGTGAGAAAAAAATTAACATCCCCACTTTACATGTAGGGGAGTTTAAACCTGAAAAATTTTTTTTGCAAGATTTTATGTTACCACTATGTTGGCGTGACTAATATGTATATTCGTGTCAAACTACAGCTTACTAGTAACAAGGATATCTAAGCTATCGTGCGGACGGGCGGACGGACGGACGGACGCACGGACGGACGCACGGACGGATCTAATCAAACAAAAAATCCGCAAACCGGTTGACCCTGTAAGATATCCCTGAAACTTTGCTAAGTTGAGGTATTTTAAGCTCAAACAGGAAAAAATTACCTTTTAAAATAAGAGTATATAAATAAAAAAGTCCGCTGTCTTACAGACCTTCTCAATTTGTGGCCGCATTTCCAATCCAATGCAAAACATTTTTGAAGTGATTTGAATAATTTGCCGCTAATACATAAACTCCAGATACTACTATTTTCATACAACTACAATACAACATCAGCGCGGCGGTCTGTCTTTCTGACAAGGGGTTCGTAAGTCTCGACCGGCTTTAGTACCACCCATGAAGCTGTATTATATCTGGAGGCAGCACTTCTAATACCTTCTTGAAACACAACTTTAAATACTGCTGTCATCTTCTGAGGTCTGACCCTCTCTTTCTAACACAGCCGTATTAAAAGAGATGGCGAGATCTCATAGAATGATATACTGGGTGGGCCGTAAATAAGTGCACTTAAAAAAAATTATATTAATACAACTGTAGCGCTTTTAAATGAAATATTTATCTTAAATTATACAAAACGAAATGAATTTTATTTTTTAAAAATTAAATCATCTAAATGTTGTCCATTTCGCCTACAGCACTCTTCCAATCTGACTCTGAGATTTTGGAACACTTTTGTCAAAAGTTGCGGAGTGATTAAGCGGATTTCTTCTTCAATGTTCGCTTTTAATTCAGCCGTCGTTGAAGGATTATTAGAGTACACTTTACTCTTGAGGTAGCCCCATAAAAAGAAATCCGGTGGCGTTAAGTCAGGGCTCCTGGGTGGCTAAGCAATATCACCCCTCCTCGATATCAACCTTCGAGGAAACATTTCTCTAACGACCCCCAGAGAGTCGTTACTTGTATGGCAGGTAGCGCCATCTTGCTGGAACCAGGTGTGAATAGTGTAACCACTCGATTCTTGCAGTTTTGGAGCTAAAAAATCTCTAAGCATCGAAACATAACGCTCTGAATTAACAGTAACATTACGCCCGTATCGATCTTCATAAAAATACGGCCCTATGATCCCCCCACTTGGCTATTCCGGCCCAAACGGTCACTTTCGGAGAGTGTAACGGTCGTCCATGTTTTAAGCGTGGATTTTCTGTTCCCCAGTATCGACAATTTTGTCGATTAACAAATCCGTTGAGATGAAAATGAGCTTCGTCTGAGAAGATAATGTTATTGAAGTGAGGGAATCTCCGTAACATTTCTGTTGCGAAATTGAACCGTGAAACAAAATCGGATTCTTTCAAATCTTGGACAATCTGAATTTTGTAAGGGTATAACTTCAAATCATCCCGTAAAATGCGACGTAAAGTCGTTCTGGGTACTCCTAGGGCCGCAGCGCGTTTCCGTGTAGAGCTTCTTGGATCCTTGCGCACAGAAGCTTGTACGCGTTCAATTGTTTCTGCAGTCCGCCTGGAACGTGGGCGTCCTGTAGGTCGAAGTTTTTGCGTTGATCCCGTTGCCTCGAATGTTACGATCAATTTTTTGATTACATTCGTACTTGGACACTCGGTGATGTTGCGTAATCCAAACTTTACCCGAAAAAGCCGACGAACAGTCACGTATGAGCGATTGTTTTCATAAAAGGCGCGAACGCAGAAAGCGCGCTGCTCTCCCGTGAACGGACTCATTGCGATTAAAAATTTAGATCTCGAGCTGCAAGGAGATACCCTCCCCGCGCGTCTCGGTTATTTCGTTCGGGAGTTAGAGCGAGACAAAAAGTGCACTTATTAACGGCCCACCCTGTATAACGTAGGTATTTGTTTCAAGTGATTAATAAAGGATTAATACGAGTGCTAGCTCCATCTATACCTAATACTGCAAGGTACCACCCAAAGAGAATGGGAATAATGTAGGTATTTATTGTACCACCGCCTTATCTTTTCCTTTCGTGATAGTGTAGCGTCAGTGTTGTTACTGTCATGTTACAGTTTCAAGGGTGACGTAAAAGATAAACTTGTGTTTGTGGCAAAAGAATCCTCTTACGCAGTATTGTATTTCTTTCTGTTGACAATCTAAGATGAAGAAAATGTAAAATGCCAAGTTCTTGCATTCTCTAGTCAAAGTTGACAACGCACTTGTCATATTTTTGGTGACTATCATGAAGTATTAGGTATAGGTGGAGCTGCTAGCTCCACCTATACCTAATACTTCATGATACTCGTATAATTAATCACTTGAAACAAATACCTACGTTATGTCTCACTCTCTGAGGTCTCCCCATTTCTTAATATACAGGTGTGTTAGAAAGAGAGGGTAAGACCTCAGAAGATGACAGCAGTATTTAAAGTTGTGTTTTAAGTAGGAATTAGAAGTGCTGCCTCCAGATATAATACAGCTTCATGGTGACTATAGACAATTGTTATCAGTTTGCTATTCTATGCTATAAAATAAATAAAAAAAAAACTTCAATTTAGTAATGTTATTTTAATATTTTGTAAACCATGTTAATACAAAAGTACGGAATATATTGTGTAGAAAATAAATTATGAATTACATATCGTCGATGAAGTACCAATACCACCTAAATGTTGAGAATCTAATTTTACTTTCATAAAATACACACGAACAAATGAATTCTGCCAATTAGTAGATATTTTCATATAGTTCAAGAAGCTCATTGGTAAAAAATATTAAGTTTATGTCTATTGTAATATTAGTTTTATGTTTATTGTAATAAAAAAGTAATTTTGGACTAAATTGTCACTTAGGAGGTATTGGTACTTCATCGACGATATATAATTATAATATACAATAAATAATTATATACTTTTAGAACAAGGTGTGCTCTGTTAGTATTGCCTTTGCGTACCTTGGGGGCTGACTAGATCATCACTATTATTTAAACTCCCAACATTATAATAATAGACCAATTTTACATAGAATACTCATATCTAAACTAATATTACAAAGAGGAAAAATTTAATTTTTTGTACAGATGAGTGCATAAGATATGTGAGTGAGAGTCAGTGTACGAGCCAAACCCAATGAAATTATTTCTAACACTGATTTATTTTTTACATTATTACAAAAAATGATAAATAAATAAAAGTGCAACAGGAATAATGTGTGCGTGAATACATAATAGTCGTAATATTGTTTCTACGTAAATTAAGTAAATTCGTAAGTCATTGACTTATTGCGTGTAGAATTTTACTCAGAAACGACTCGACCAATTTTAAAAATTCTTTCACCTTTAGAAAGCTAGTGACATATCCAGGAGGTATATAGGGTACTTTTTCACCCGTCAGAGCAAACAAGTTATGATTTTCGGTCACGCGAACGAAGTTGTGCGAGTAATAGCTAGTAATTACGTAATAGTACCTATATAAAATGTTTGCTTGTTTATGAGTAGTTATAACAGATAATATAATAGGGGGACATTCATTTATTACGTAAAATAGTTTAGAGGTGGAGAGGGGTCTACCATGTCTTATTTTTTCTTACAAGAGAGTGGGAGTCTTGTTAGTTCCTACGTAAGACCACAGAAATGCCCAAAGTTAAAAATATAATATTTTATATTATATTTTTTTATAATATTTTATATTAACGTGGGCAACCGCACGAGTGCGTAAGTGAATGATTAAAATTTAAAACCAAAGCTTATTGCTACCAAGAAATAAAAATTACTAATCCCTTTGTAAGTAGGTACATACTAGGTACAAATAAACATTCTTTAAAATTGTTACTTTAAAAAATAAACATTAAAATAAACTTGACGTGTATTAATTTTTCTGCTAGATTAGATTCGTCACGTAATAAATATTAAACGGGAGACGAGGCTTGCTCGATTCTCATTTTTGAAGTTATTTATACATCTTTTCAATTTGGAATTTGGAGCATTTGGAAAAAATGAGAGTAAATTTTTTATTATGGGCGCGCACACACGACAGCTGACAACCAAAACACGACATGATGAAGTAAGTTGATATAGCGATGTGCCCGCACACCGGCAGATAGCGACATAAAGTTATCTGATATTACCATGCGCACACACACCGACAGCCAGCGACATGAAGTTGCCTGATATTACGATGCTCCTGCACACTGGCAGCCAGCGCAATGAAGTTAGCTGATACTACGATGCCCGCGCACACCGACATGAAGTTAGCTGATATAACGATCGCATACACCAACAGCTAACAAAGACTTGTGCATACGATTTAGCAATAACTTTTTAGTTTAGAGTTAGCTAAAGGGATTCACGAAGCGAAGATGGAAATTGGCGAAGCGAAGCAGGATCGTGTGAACGGGTTAGCTATATGTGCTACCTATGAATACGTTAAGTGCAGATTAGAAATCGTCCTACTCGGGGTTGAAAAAACTCATATTTATTTACTTATATCTATATGTTCATGATAGACAGCGATACTGTTAACACATACCTATTTGTGATCTGCACAACGCGACGTGCCGGTAGATCGACTACGATTCTCAATCTTTTGCCTTTGTAACTCATCATTATTAAAATGTTTACTTGCAAAAGGTGTGAAGCAGTTGTGAGTGACGTAGTCAAATGTTCCATGTGTGAAGGCCAGTATAACTTTCTGTGTGATGGTATTACCGAAACTGGGTGGAGGAAGCTTGGTGAACGTAGGAACACCTGAAAATGCAGTAGCTGTAAGGGTCTGAGCCCCAGCACTGGTTCAGTCAAGGCTACCCCGTCAGATGTGCAAAATATAATGTTGGAGTTGAGACGTTTATCTGGGCAGATGGAAGCATTACCGATGTTAATAGAAAACATAAAGACTGTTCAAAATCAATTGACGGATATCAAAGCCATGAAAGCTGAACTTTCTGATATAAAATGCTCCGTGAATTTTGTCCACGACTCCATCAAAGATCTTACCGTTAAAATATGTGGCATGGAGCAGGAAATCGAGTTATTAAAAAAACCAAAGATGAGGTAACGGCTTTGAATGATCGGTGCAGCAAACTAGAAGCTCAGAAACAGGACAATGAGCAGAGATCCAGACTGTATAATATTGAAATTAAAGGAGTCCCTTCGCATAGCTCAGAAAACTTATTTAGCATACTCGCTAAGATTGGAAACATAATCCAGTGCCAAATACCTAAGGAACAAATAAGTTATATAGCGAGAGTTCCGATGAGAAGTGACAGTCGTAATAAAACTGTAAATAATTTGTTCTGTTGTCAACAGTTATTTGAAGCAAGACTTTATTACAGCCGCTAAAAAGTCAAGAATCTGACAGTTAGTGATTTGGGACTACAAGGCGATAACGGAATATTTATTAACGACCATCTAACTGCGAGCAACAAATTGCTACTAAATAAAACAAAATCTTTGGCTATGGAGCGGAGGTTTATTTGGGTACAAGGCTGCAAGATTTTTGTGCGTAAAAATCAAACATCTCCAAAATATCATATAAGAACTGAAGAAAATTTAAAAAAGTTTTTAGAATGATAATTTGGGTCGAATTCATGACACTTTAACTTTATATCGCAAGATCTATAGTTTGAGAAACTCAGGTAACGTCAGTTTTTTCTATCTAATTCCTTGCCGGTCGCCTTTTGTTCTCTTATTGCTCGAACTTATAATTCGCCCTTTTTCTTTATATATTCTTGTTTATCAATATGTATAGCTGTTAGTTTTCCATTGATAATAAAATAAAATAAAATATAGTCTACTCATATTAAGTTAAAAGTTATGTTCGATTGAACGTCAAAATAATAGAAGAATAACAATCAATTTCGATTTGTTTACGAAATTAATCTATGACGTCACTTCGACTAAACTTAAAAAATTGTTTCGACTAAAATTAAGTTAATATGAAATTTATATTAGCCATCAAAATACATCGATTCTGTTAAAATTTTAATTCAGCGATATAAACAGCTCTTTAACATGATCTATGAGAAAGACCTTACGTAACTCTTTAGTCTCTACAGCCGTTGCTTACTAGCAAAGAACAGGTCGTGACTCATATTTTGCTTGCGCAAAAGTAGTATAAAATATCTCTTCTTATCAAATGAAGCTAAGCGAAGAATGAAATTTTATTGTGGTTTAAATAATAAAACAATTACGATTAATTTTAAGCGATGATTATGTCGCGAGTACCAACTCGTAATCGTCCATTATTTGACTTATTTTCTTAAGTAATTTATTGCTCCTATTGTTTCCATGCACATGATGTAATTATTTATGTATGTATCCAAAAGTTCTTTCTTTATTTAAAGTTTTACAGACTTTCCCGCAGGTATTGACTTAACTGTAATGCATGTTCATGTGTATGCACCTACATGAAACAGTATTTAATTTTCATTTATTGCTGTGAAACTTTCATTAAAATCGTACATTAAAACTCGATCAAATGAAAAAAGTAACGGAAAAAAACAAACTAATACATCTGTAGAATTAAGCCTGCGAGAATGAGAACGCATTATACAACCAAATGATTTACGTATGCGTGTACATGGTTTATTATTTAAACTGAGATATTAGGCGTCGCATAGTAAGTAATAAATGTAGCAACTACATGTACTGTCCAATACTTCTAGTCCGAGCGTTTTACGTGTGTATGTTTATTATCCTACTCTTGGTTGGTACTCTGCATTCATCTCATTTTCTCGAAATGTGGTGTTCTTGAAGTTTCAATTTCTGAATCACTGTGGCAATTTTTAACCACTAAAACTTAAAATAAGCAAATTATTAAAAAATATACATCAGTCTTTTATCTATTTATTACTATCAGATATGTTTTTTCTTTAAAAGAACTGAGGCACCATGAGTAGTCATTGGGAAAAAAGCTGGTCTTTATGTTGGTTTTACAAAAACAGATTTCTAGAGTGTGTTGTTCCGTGATTGTAATTTTACAATAAATAATTGTCTAAATCACGGAAGACAGAAAACAAATAGAAGTACGCATTGACACGAATACGTGCATAAATTACGTGAGGCGTTTAACGGGGTATAGGATTGAACAAAATTTCATGTGGCAAGGGGGTGAATTTAAATATCACGTGTTTCTTTCTTAACAATCAGAAACAGACGAGAAAACTGTGTTAAATTAAGTAAAACATGTTTTTCTACTTAACTATAGCAAATTATCATTTTAATTTACCATTATATCTACAAAAACGCTTTTTAAAAAAATCTAGCGTGAGATTAGAGTGGGTCGAGAAAAATCTAACGTGAGATTAGAGTGGGTCGAGAATAATCTCACGACTCATGAAGGGGTTAGTGGGCGTCGAAAAAACGCCATAATCGCCTCGCGTAATTTATGGACCTCCGCTATTTTGGGTTGTGGCCAAATTATAGCAGCTATTCACATATGATAGTATGTCCAGCCGCACAGATACGACATTAACTTCTGCAATGTTATTACAATATCTTCCAAACAACAAAATTACCCATCGCTAAATGAGTGCAATATTTCATCAAATTAATCTCAGTGTTTCAAAACAGTTTTTGGGACTTAATTTTTATATAAATTTACTATGATATGATATATCGGGTATCTAAATTGGTTATATGCACTTAGTTTATTATAGATAGAGTTTTGACAGATGTAACTCAATATAAACATAAAATATTAAGCAAAACAAAAAGGCACCTATTGTTAATGCCGTACAATAATTACAAATTGCAGCCCAATTAATAAAAATTCATTATCTGATCATAGAGCTGTCAAACCTCTTCCTAATAAGAAAGTACTGTTTGGTATTCAACAAAAGAGAGATCAAAATCAAATATATAAGCAATTTTAATGATAGTACTTTAAAACATAAAAAATATGTGCACAAACAGAAAATAGATTTTTATTTAAAAAATATAAAGTATATTTTGTTTAAAATTTGCAATTATTGATAACTGGACTCGTGATTCCTGTATCACAAATAACATAAAAACTTAATATAACTCGTATATATTAACAAACAACAACGTCGCTGCTATTATAACAAAATTCGTAAATCACATTTTTTTATTTATTTAATTTATTAAAATATTGCCAAATTATAAAATAAATTAGGTAATTATTTGGAACTAAAATTAAAGTTTAGGACAGTGCCATATTGGTGAAAATTTATATTAATAATATACATAATTTACTACACTTATTTATACACATACAATTTTTAATATCCATAATTTCATGAATTATAATATAATAAAGCGTTATATTATGCGTTAATATTAAATTGTGTATCTAGTTTTTTAAGTAGACACAAGCTTTTTAAGTAACAACTTAAAAGTTAACCAGTTTTTGTAAAATTGTTCTACATACATATTAAAACATGTATCTGTATTATGGCCACAAATAATACTGATAAAAATAGTTTTAAAGGCGTCCAACGTGTTAAACGAAAATCACTATCAAATAACATTTCACCATAGCCCATGAGTCAAGTTATGTTACGAGCATACTGTTCAAGTACACTTTGTAGGCCGTCAATAGTTATTGCTAGTCACATTGCAATATAGTCACATATCAATTAAATATTGCAATGAAATATTAAGATGCTAATTTACTGCTCTCTCTGGCATTGTTATTACAACAAAACAAATAAATCATAAACAAATTATTTAAAATATTGCTAAGTCATTAAATATCAATTTTACAATGAGTAAACTCGCAGCGTACTTATGAATAATGCTTTTTGCTCGCATATGCTTTGGTGTAATTTTGACTATTGACTGAATATATTTTTACTATACTAATTAGTCGACGGTACGCGGCAACATACTCGTATTATCAAGGACATATTTTGAAACAGGATTTATGTCCAATAAGATATGTTACTAAATTAAGATGTTAACAACACAAATTCATTATAGTTTTTTTTGAACGAAGTTCCGTATTGCACGTAACTGTTTACAGGTAAGGAGCTAAACCGAAGAATGTATAACATTTTTTTTTGTAATTAGTACATACAAAATCCGACCATCTTGCAGTGATTTTTGAGGCATTTCCTGATCACCTAGAGGTAATTTTTTTTCGGTTCAGCTTGCCGTCAATTTTAAGAATATGCAAAAAATATTTTATAATTTTTACGTTTAAATACCCTTTTTTCACTACATAGTATAAAACAAAGTCGCTTTCTCTGTCTGTCCCTATGTCTCTATGTATGCTTAAATCTTTAAAACTACGGAACGGATTTTGATGCGGTTTTTTTAATAGATAGATTGATTCTTGAGGAAGGTTTAAGTATATAAACATTTCCGATATTCGTACGGAAACAAAAGTTACGCGGGTGAAACCGCGGGCAGGTCGCTAGTATTAATATAATTAATAATCAAGAAAATATTACAACACAAGATTGGAAAGGGACTTGCTTATTGGTCAGGTATCGACGTTTTCATATAAATGAATATTACGCCCAGTTAAACTTGACACTTCCTTTAAGTCAGTCAAGTCACAGATAAAGCAAAAGGAAAATCACAAATAAAGAAGTACCATTCCAACCAGGTATCCGTGAGACACCACTTATTTTTTTTACAAAAAAGACCTATTAAGTGTTTCAACACAGCGATAAATAACAAATTTTAATGATTTTACAGAAAAAGCTTGAAAGCAGCAGGTCAGCTTCACATATTTTACGACCATCCATTAGAGCTGCACCCTATCGAAAATTAAATTCAGCATTATATTTTGGCACTGCCCTAGATCTTTATTTAACAAATCACAGCACCCTTTTTAATATAGCATTGGCGACATTCATGGTATGGTCATCGACTAGTACTATGTCAAACTCCTTGATGTAATTCTGTAAATTGGCCTCCACATTACGTCCTAGGAACCCTATCTTGATAATCACATCACAATGGTCCATGCCCTCAGCCATTCCGGCATCCCCTATATTATCCCCCATCAGGATAACGTTACTCCGCTCTTTAACTAAATCATAATAGTCAGTTTTTTTAATGGCAGCCTCGTTTTTATTGTACGTGTGTATAACGTCACCTTTTATACCGATTATAGTGTCGTTGTCGTCGAAAGCCAGAAAATTTGATATCACCTGTAATTAAACATTTAAATTTAAATAAATATAATAAAACTGAGGAGTTTGTTTTGACTTATTTTAATTAGACTACCTCGTAGTGTAAGATATAGTATATTCGACTCAGATCATGATATCTCGATTTCGATCCCCGAGTCGGGCAAAAGTGTTATTGAGGTTTGTTCGAGATTTTTCTCGAAAATCCAAAATCTCAGTAACAGCACAGTCTCGTTGGTGATACGTTGCTTGTGCTTATCTACTCTCATACTTCAGGTAAGCACATAAAGCCGTCGGTCTACGTTATTGTCGATAATCGTTATCAGGTCGATAAAATACGGTGATGGGATCACCATTCATCTCGCCAACCAACAAACTGGCAAATCGTGGTGAAATGGAAATTGTAGACTTTCGGTTTACTCTGCCTAAACCGCAAGGGTTGGTGATACTTATTCTTTGATTAAACAGTCCGTTTTAAAGACATTTTAAAGTTGTTAATTGAGGAAAGCTATATGTAAACTATACCTAATATCTAAAAATATGTAATATCGACAAATCCAGCACAGTGCCAGTCTCAGGTAAGTTATGTTTTCCAAAAACATGTAGCACAAAGAAAACGTATTTAGGAAGATGCGTAAGGCCGAACATAGAACCACATATTGTGTTTGTGCTGAAGCCGCTAACGCTATACTACGCGACTTGTATGTCAAATAAATTCTATCAAAAACTGATGAAACTTTTAGGTAAATAAATTTTAACGTACAAATATCTTTCCAAATACTTAAATTATTAATCATTATTTTTACCATCCCCGGAATATTACTTTATCATCTACTAGCTGCAGCGTGCAGCCCGCTACATTATAAAAGTTTTTGGCGAATTCCGCGGGAACAACGTACTTATGAGTGGTAAAAAGCTCCTTATTTATTTTTATCCGTGTTGGTTCCGGGCTCCTTTGAAGAATAGACTAACTGCCGTTCTGCCAGGCAGGTCGTAAAAGGAGACCGATTGTCTATGCGAGTCACTACCGCCGTGGCTACTAGGTGGTAGAGTTCTGCATTGTCTCGCCCGGGTCTGGTACCACCACCTTGCCTGTTCCTGCCGCAATAGCGTCAGTGCTTGTCGCTGTGGTGTTCCGGTTTGGAGGGTAAGGCAGCCGGTAAACTTATGCATGTGGCATTAGACCTCGCCACAAGATAGCAACGCACCATTAACACCTTTGGTGTGTATAGGCGATGGTTGACTCTTTCCATCAGGAGACCCATTTGTTTGTTTATCTTATGATATAAAAAAAACTCCTATTTCAGCTTCTTGGACCCCGTATCTTCAACTATGTCTTTGCCAATATAGCCGTAACAGACAGACAGACTTTCGCATTTATCTATACATATAATAAAATCGTAGGGAAGTCAATGTATGTCCGGGGTAAACTCAAAAAGTACTGCATGGATTTACTTAAAATTTTGCATGAATTTTACTAACAGTTCGGGTCAACATATAGGCTACATATTATCACGCTATCACCTACAGGGGAGGAGCTGTGCGGAGTAAACAAGTCCGCGCGAACGAAGTCGGGGGCAACAGCTAGTAATATTATAAAAATGGAAGTATGGATATGGATTATATGGTAAATTTTTAACCACTAAAGGATCGAGCACACTATTACGAGCCGCAGCGGGTTAGTGCAGACCGCATTGTAATAAAAATGTGTAAACGGGTAACCCTACGGGCCATCCCTGAAACTTCCCACTAAATTAAGATATTTTAAGCTCAAAAGAGTAAAAAATATAGGCATAGATTTTTCAGTTCAAACATATGTTTTCTTAAAAATGGCAGTATATTAATTTTTGAAAAGCTGTATATTTTGAAAACGATGATGGCATTCAACTCAATTTTTGAGATCTAAAATATTGCTTTAGCTAAATAATCGATAGGTTAAAAAATTTCGATGCAATGTCAAAAAACATTTTATTTTTAATTTTCTTCATTGATAAATCCCAAACAAATTGACCGATTTTGATTAAATATATTTGACGCAGTTTTTAAAGAAAAAAGCTGATAAGATTTTTAAGCCAATCGGAAATTAACTTGAAAGTTCTTTTATAAATTGAGTAAGTTTGTTAAAAACAACGTAATTTTAGTATTTTGATGAAATTTATGTATTAGACGTAGTTTTTTGGGGAATGGATCTGATTAGTTTTAGTCCTCAATCGGTACATAAATCTGGAAGTTATATTAAAAAAATACTATTCGCCAAAATTTTTTTTTAGTGTTTTTTCAAAATTTCTCAAAATCTTCTGGACTGAATCGGTTCATTTTCAGGAAGTCTAAGTTGAACGGAATCTAATCGAATGCCATCAACCGCGTTTCGATCCGTCGAACCGTTCAAACGTTATGAGATGTTTATATATACACATACACACACATATACATACGTACATACAGACACACTGACGTCATCGTGAAAATAGTCGGAAAAGGTTCCTAGGACCTCAAAACGTGGACATCTGGTGAAAACTCGATTTTCGAAAGTCGGGGTAAAATCAGTAACTTCCTTATCTACATACGTAGCGGGAAGTTAAAAATGCCAGCACATTAGCGAAATGCCGGGCCGCAGCGCAGCGACGGATTTTATGTATAGTATACAGCGTCGTAACCGCATGTTATGGATAACTCTTTGTAATCTTGAACTAAAATTATTGATAATTCTTTTGCCATAACTACATGATTTTATAAATTAATACTCAAAACCCAGATAAACTTGTGTGCTTTATTCCGTTCGCTATAGCACACTGGCGACGGGGCGGGGCGAACTTCATTCAATAAAATCCGTCGCGCTGATATCCGACTTGGCGTAATGTGTGATAGTTCATATAAAATGTATAAAAGCAATTTAGGCGAATTTTAATGATGCGCCCCGGCCTTTTGCAGCTTGAACTAGTGTATCCGGACCTTAAACGATCACTAACTTAATTTAAACCTGCGCTGAGCTAATTTCGAAATAAATGCCTTCGGTAGATCCCTTGCTATATCGTTATTATTAAAAATTTAGCTATGTAATTCGTAAGTAAGATACGAAAGGATTCACGCCATAAATTATGCAACTTGAAAACATGATAACTTGTAGTTTTCTCGATAGAAAAAAAAATTCAAAATTACCTCTGATCAAAAAGAAAACCCTTAGTATGCCGTGAATACTTAAGGAAAGTACAAGTGTTTTTAAACAGTATAAATCCAAGTTAACATAGATTTTTCAAAGTGCCGACGATATTCAGTGTTCAAAGGAAAGTGATCAGTTTTAAATAATATCAAAGTAACATGTTTTCTATAACTTAAGGCTTTATATTTTTTAATGTGCACAGATTTTAAATCGCCTATCCTAGTCAGAATCATCATTTCCCCCCGTCCTATAGAAGGCCGAAATATCTTTTCACTGTAAGAAGCTCGGTGCCTTCTTAATAGACACAATCAGTGGCATGGTTTATAATTAATTATTATAAATCGCGGTTTATATGGTGCTTCATAATTATACGTCTAGTTGAGTTTCGAATGATCAAACCATCCCTTAAAACGAGAGCTCGCCGTTTCTAATCGGTTAAATGAAGATTTCCATGATTTTGCAAATATGAAAACATAATACCTAAATAGAAATTTGAATAAATTTTGATAATTGAATACCTTAACATGAGGAAGAAGGAAATTAGCAGCTTCTAACGCAGCCACCACACATTCTCCGAGACCTGCTGAAAACACCAAAATTGGAACAGTATGTGTCTGACTCCAAGAAATGAGGTCTTCAACGCCTGTCCTGAAAATGATACAGGGATACAACGGGCCAATTTAGACTTAGGAGTTTCATTTAAACTTATTTTTAATTAGCGATATTATAGCCAGTCGTCTAGTTTTGCGACCACCTGGGTAGTACACCGATATTATTACGCCAATGCTTATCGTCCTGAATCGTATTCTGCCCGCTTAGAATAAATAGCATGACGTGATGTCGCGCGCAAAAAAAAAAAAGAGAATTGACGAATAATAAGAATTAATATCTGACTTATTCTAGTGTTTACATACAGACAAAATCATATGCACAATCACATGTTCTCACCATACACTAATTGTCATCAAGATCGGTCAAGCCGTTATCGAGTTATAACGTGAAAAATCTACAGAAAGACAAAAATATTTAAAATAGTAAAATTGATGTGTCATTAAACGAATATTTAGCACGAAATATATCAATAAAATTAACGTACAGACAGACGCTACAGATTTATATTATAGTAAGTATAAATTAGAAATAAAATAAATTAAAAACATGTTAACCAAATGTGTAATGTGTTTTTCATTTATTAACACGCCTTTATTAGCTTATTCGTATGTTTGTATGTTAGTATGTAACGAAACTTTGAACATGGATTTGACGTACTTTAAAGTACGTACTTTAAAGTACGTCAAATCCATGTTCAAAATTTCGTCAAATTAATTTGAAACTTTGCACTCTTATCAAGGACCGATGGCAATGCAATAATATTAATAAGTCCTGTTGTAGTGGTACAAGCAATCTACAAACGCTACCAGAAAAAAATAATAAAAAATGGAAAAAATGAAATTCAAAATAAAATCCTGAATCGCAATATCACAATTATTTATCTTGTACACACTATATACAAGTTTCAATGCTTCTCAAATGGACTTCGGTCCCCAGGCAGTACACCTTGCCTGGCTGGAAAGATCTTCCTTTTCCCCCTTCCTTGTCCTTGTGTGACGTCATCAACCTCCACAATTATGACGTCATCTTGACAATAGTTGGCCCGCTGGTTTCATCACTTTGACCCTTTAGCGGTACGAACCAGCGGCGCCACAGTGGTGACCCCGACGTGATCTTCACCACTAACAGCCATCAACGCGCCACAGTGGTAACCCTCGACAAAAATACACGCTACAACCTTTTGACTATCAGCACCTCCTGATACCCCCTTGACAATAAAGTACGACAAACTCCGTCATAATGCCTCGGCCGCACTTGCGTGCATCGTCCCGAAGATCGTCACACGTCACACGCAGTCGTAATGTATGCGACTATAGCCGATAATAGCCGGTCACATCTGCATTTATCGTGTCATTACACGAAGCTTTGTGACGATAGACGCAAGTGCGGCCGAGGCATATGCAAAATACAAAATATTTTCTGAAATTAAACAATATGATAATATACTACTTCGGGTAAATATAATAAAAATATTGCCTAACTCTGTCAACGTAATGTTGAGAAACACTAGAAATGTCTGTGGTAATTATGACCTCCAAAGATAAACAAGTTGACTCACCTGAAGCATTCCGTCATTTTACTACTAACTTCTACTAGTTCATGTCTTGGGAACTTCATACCCCTGAAAAGAACAAAATTAGTTTAAATAATGTGCGAATCTCAAAACTTTTTGCCCCGCACTACTCCTTATTAGAACGAATTATTGGCGAGGTTATTTCCAGTGCTGGATTTACTCTAGGGGTACCTACGCGGACAAGTGCCCAGGGTGG
This sequence comes from Apodemia mormo, assembly GCA_036924255.1. Taxonomy (NCBI): domain Eukaryota; kingdom Metazoa; phylum Arthropoda; class Insecta; order Lepidoptera; family Riodinidae; genus Apodemia; species Apodemia mormo. The sequence continues at coordinate 37,825,943 of JAUPFN010000006.1, forward strand.
CAAATCTTCAGAAATTTTTTTTCACATTATAGATAATATTAATGGTAAAAATTATTAGTATTATCTAGTTATGTTTGGCCCCCAAGGATTCTACACATCATCCTCATTACGCTCTTTAATCTGGCTGATACATAATTCGATACAAGGCTGTAAAAAATACAAAATTTAAGCAACCCCTTATTTTGGAACAATTTTTTTGGTTATGTAACCACATATTTCTAAAAAGTATAAAGAACTCAGGAGCTAAGTTGGTGCGAATAAAATTTAATTTATCCGTTCTTATCTTGACAATGGTGGGTTAACTTCACAAGCATCATATTGCGGTAGATACAAATAAGTTTGTCTGTTACAAGCCTTTTTTACACGCTTTTTACACGCTTTTTACACGCTTTTTTTACACGCTTTTTTTTACACGCTTTTTATTAGCTTCACCTGTATGTTTGTATGTTTGCATGTTTGTTTGTAACCGACTTCTTTGGGCGCGATTTTGACCCACTTTAAACGGCCAGATTTCGTTCAAACTTTGTAGATTTATCGAGGACCGATGACAATACACTAATTTGATAAAATTATTCCATTTTTAACCGACTTCAAAAAAAGGAGGAGGTTCTCAATTCGGCTGGTATATTTTTTTTATGTATGTACACCGATTTCTCCGAGGTTTCTGAACCGAATTACGTGATTCTTTTTTTGTTTGATGCGGAATAGTTTCGAATTGGTCCCATAAAAATTTGATTCAGGTAGGCCCAGTAGTTTTTATTTTATGAGCATTTTTTTATTTATTGTACCTATCTCGATGTCTGAAATCAAATCTCGCAAGTAAATTTGATCCACTTCCCGGTTACCGATTGAGCTGAAATTTTGTATACGTATGTTAATTGAATGACAATGAAACCTTGTTATGACATGGAGCTGATCTGATGAATCTGAATCGGAAGGTGACCACAGGAACTTAATAATTAAATGGTTAAAAATCGGTTAATAACAAGACTATTGAGTTTGGACTCATTTGATTCATGTTGACGAGCACTTTGGTGCTTGGAGGTGACTAGGATCCTGCATGGTCCGATGATGTAGCTAGAAGATGGTCATAGGAGCTCAGCAATTAAATGACACAACTCTATCGAATTTGGGCTCATTTGATTAGTGTTGACGAGCACTTTGGTGCTTGGTGCTAACTAGGATTCTACAGGGTTCGATGATGAAGCCAGAAGGTGACCATAGGAGCTCAGCAATTAAATAACACAACTCTATCGAGTTTGGGCTCGTTTGATTCGTGTTGACGAGCACTTTGGTGCGGGTGGAAACTAGTTATAAAAGGAACTACTCTTAACAAAAGTCTTTGTTCTACGTCTGTCAAGTCGGTTAGTTCAAGAGGTAAAGATATAACTTCCATGATGTTCCAGTAGGCCTGAGAAGGAACTTTTCTTTTTTTTATGGTAGTCGAGAAAAAAAAATCAAAACGTGCTTTAACTAATGACGTCTTACCCACAGTACATGGTATTTCAGCATATTGATTTATGGTGGTTATAAAATTACGCTCAGTAATTGAACGAAGTCTTTGTGACGTCTGACGCGCTACCGCTAGGCGGTTCTTACGTGGCTATGCAGACTCGATTGCTGTACGGTTTCCTATCACTACTAATTCACGAGCTCTCTGCTCGGCGGACTCCTTAGCTAAACGCTCCTCAATGAGACCAATTCTATGAGCCTTCTGCTCGGCAGACTCGTTCGCTAGTAGTTCTCTCGCTAGTCGCTAGTTCACTAGTTCGCTCAATAATGAGATCAACTCTAATAGCTCTCTGCTCAAAAGACTCATTCGCTAGACGCTCTTGGATCTTACCGAGTCTACTTCTACCAAGGCTGGGCCAAAGCGGTTTTACAAGCATGGGCCAGAGATAGACAGCATTGCGCCAAGCATGGCCCATATCTGGCCCCGTCGTATTGTCCTGTATGGGAGTACGACAGGAACGCCTTGCACACTTACACACACACACACACACACACATATGTCTATAAGCGTGTAAGTAGTTCCGTGCTTCTACCGCGGCATTCGACTAGGTATGCGCATTAGAGTTTGCAACAGTGTCAACACAAAAAAATAACAAAAAAAAAACAAAATAAATGTACATAATATTTATAGATATAGATATATCACCATCCATGTTAATTTTACATGGATATATATAGATATACAGTCTTGTAGTTTTCGTTTTTTATTAAGGCCCCATTCCCTAAAAACTGCTAAACCGAGTGTTGCGGTTTTCAAAATTCCTTAATGAATAAATAGAATTGCTTTCTAGAAAAATTCGGCGGTAATCTTAATGAAACTGTTAACAGTTTCACCGAGAGATATTTTCAAAATAATTCTTAGTTTTGTAGAAAAAAAAATCGTAAACTTCACCCAAAACCTTAAAATCGACCTTTTCCGTTTGCAAAAATTACAGTATTTATTGTCTAACGATTTTAAAAATTTTTAGAATTATTTTTCAATAAAGAACTATATTACACTATCACCGTCTTAGTTTTTTATTAAACGACCCTATAAAAAAGTAATTTGAATACAAATATGCTTAATATTTTTGTCCACCATCTTCCATACAAATTTATATGAAGAATTAAATCGGTAAAATGTCAACATGATTTTTTAAAAACGTCCATCAAAAATTTCAGTATCCCCCCAGAATCAAAGGCGGAAGCACGTCAGTTTGAAATTATTTTCTGGCGTAAATATTCCATCAGGGTGGGTTGCGAGTGTAATAAATCGCTTATGCTTACTTAAACTCTCATAAAAGTATTATCATAAAAATATTTTTAATTATTATGAAAAAAAATTTCACGACAATTATTTATAAAATTAAGCCAGTAGTAAGCAACAATTACTTAAAGCTTTTTTATTTTAACAAAATAAAGTACATTTTGCAGCAAACCTTTCAGTAGTACTTGGTAGAGTTCCACAATGTCTCGCATATGTTTGGTACAACCGCCCTACACATTCCTGCCGCAATAGCGTCAATGTTTGTCATTACCGTGTTCCGGTTTGGAGGGTAAGGTAGTTGGTAGACCTATGCGTGTGGCATTGTCATTTTGCAACACGAATAACAACGGATAGCACCATTAACATCTTTGGTGTCTTTAGGCGATGGTTTCTTTTTTCATCAGGAGAGCCATCAGCTTGTTGCTATCTTACGAATAAGAAATAGAGAAAAAAAGTTGTGAATATTTATTGTTTTATAAAAAAAACACACGCTATTGAATTGACATAAAATACGAAACAAGTGAAAAAGTATGAAATTCTAGATATAATGAAAAACCCGGTCTCGAGACCGTCCGTATTTTTGGTAGTTATCGTGATCCCTATACAATAAATAAACACGCCTATGTAAATATTTTTTCAAACTTTTTTGTTTCGAAATATGTTCTGTGGAAATAACTACATAAAATAATTTTTAATGAATATAAATAAATTAATTTGTGTTTTCTTAATTTAGGTCGACTTATGTCACAGTATTGTTGCGAATAACCTTGCGACCAGCGTGAAGCGAAGTGACCAGTGTGTAATACAGTGAATAAGAGAAGTGTTTTACTTATACAGCGTAGGCGGTTAAATTTGGTGTTAGTACAGCGAGTGAAACCAGTGTGTATAGTGTATTTACGTTAGCTTATCAGTGTATTTACGTATTTCATCGTAGTGTATTGTACCTTAGTGTTGTAAATACACGGTTTAATATAGGTGGCGTTTTCTTACAATTACGATTCCGAAGCACATAACAGTATAAATGAAAATTGGTGATCATAGAGGCATTTTTATTTACTAATTTACTAAAGTGCTTGATTTTGATGAATCGGAAGTGTAACACTACTTCAAACGCTTAGAGTTGTGAGGCGTGCAAAATATTTATAGTATTTTAGAGTCATATGTAATATTCAAATTTCTATATTCATAAAAATTTGTAAATTGGTTAACTCTGCAGGCCATCCCTGAAACTTTCTGCTAAATTGAGATTTTAAGCTCGAAGAGTTAAAAAAATAACAGTTTATAAAATTGACAGTATTTCAATTTTTTAAAAGCTGGTTATTTTCAAAATGATTTTAATCTTTTGAAAGCCATTTAATGCAATTTAGAGCCTTAAATATTTTATTAACTACAAAATTAATTGACTGAAAAACGACAAAGAAATATAAAAAAAAATTGTTAAAAAAATGTTGCCTTTGATGAATCCCGAAAGAATTAGTCGATTTTATCTAAGTTACAGTTTTAGACAAACTTTTTAATTAAAAGAGCTGTTAAGGTTTAGAAATCAATGGGTGTATTAGTCTGAAATTTAGATTTTGTATTCAGTCGGTACATTAACCTAGAAGTTATTTTAAAAAAATGCTATTTCGTCAAAAAAATTTTTGATATTTGATCCAAATATCTCAAAATTTCCTAAACCAAATTAGTTCAAATCTTCAAAAAGTCTAAGTTGAGTGGAGTCCAATTGAACGCCATCAACCACGTTTCGATAGGTAAAGCCGTTAAAAAGTAGTGCGATATTTGCACGCACATACACACATAGACATACTGACGTCATCTTAAACCGTGAATATCTGGTGAAAACTCTATTTTTGAAAAATAAGTAATTTCTATCTATATACGTAGTGGGAAGTAAAATATTTTTTAAATTTTCTACTATGTCACTGTATTATATTAGCAAAGTCTTTTTTTTCTTTCTTTTTAGTAAAATTTTAAAAATTGCTTCAAAAAGTGAACCAAAAATATGCAGTCACTACACTTATATGACTTCATCCAGTTTTCCCCTACATATTCGGGCAAGCGAAACAGTAGCATAATATTGAATAATAATGATGCTTCAAAATTTATCCGCCAATACTTAGAAAAATTGCAATGTTAATCAAGATTTAATAAATTTACAAACCCACTGCATTTTTTAGAGAATATTGTTGAAAATATTGTTAATAATTTGAAATGGTGTAAATGAAAGCATGAGTTCCGCATTAATCTACTAGTTACACTGTTCAACTCAGAGCATGGGCTCCCTTGTTTGATTAATTCAAATTTTCAATAATCAACCTATTAAAGTTGGCAAATGGGGCGATGAGAGACACCACCCGTTTTACTGAATGACTAACTGGTGAGTCCTAGTAAACGTAAGAATCGGTTAACATTCCGAGGTATATTTTATATTATTTTAATTATGAAATACTTATAAGTATAGGTGCCGCTTGGATAGATTATTTAATTACAAACAAACTTTATATCAGAATAATAAAAATAACATCGGTATATAAATTACACAAATTGACTTAACCCCAAAGTAAGCAATTTATTTGCTAATTATGTGTTACTCAATGATATGAATACATAGAAATACACATAAAACACTCAAATATGTTTATTAAACACACAAACCCAGAAATACAAACCCTATGCTCAATATATGAATGCCTGAACCTGTGGGTAATCAAACCCGAGCCCCAATGATTGCGTAGTCAGGGTTGTTAACTATTTGAATAACAGAGCGGTCACCAATGGCTTCACTCACATTAAACAAAAACTTAAATTTAACCACAAATAAGTCATGTTGTAAGACTGTACTTTTATGTTACTGAATATATGTACATATATAGATACGTAATTTACTATGGTCCCTTGAGGAGATCGGTTCCGATTTGATTAATTCTGTGATACATAAAAAAAATTAATACTTTTGGTCGATTTTAATATACATTTAATTTACGTACCATGGCTCTGTATTATATTCTGAAGTATTAAATATTTAAGTAATTAAGTATTAGTACTTAATAGCAGTTTAATCAAAATTATACATTAGCAATCAGTTGTGAGTAACATAATGTATTACTACACGTAGAACGCGTTCACTATGGCTCCACCTTGACTTTTACCAAATGAATGAAAAATAGAAACATTGCGGTTTTTGTAAGTGTCATTACGTATGTCGCAGAAGAAAACACGCAACGATTACACAATTTTTAGGCCTAGTGTGGGCCATAGTGTGACATATGGTCGACGTATATGATTAGTGAAATACTAGGACTAGCCTCTTAATTGTAATTAAACGACACTGAATTTATTAGCCATTCGCATTCGATGATCTACAATTGCCGATTAGAATTAAAAAAAATAACTCAAATAATTGATTTTTTCATAAGTTACAGTGTTTCCGTAGTTTCATACATGACGGACACGAAATTTTTTGACCTATTTTCATATTTTTTTCCGTTTCTATTGCACTAAATTAATTTTTAGCAAGTATAGAATTAATCTCCATTAAATTATCTCGACAATAGTATGCAAAATATCTTGATTCCGTTAACTAACAAGGCTATAATACTAAAAATAGTTGCCAAAATAAGGCGAAAAAAATTTCCGAAGGTGGTATCAAGAGTCTTCGCAACCGGCGTGTGTGTATGAAAAGAGTGATGAATGTGGAGGAAGCGAGACAAGCCTGCAAGGATCGTGATGTATGGCACTCGGTTCTCTCTGCCTACCCCGTAAGGGATCTGGCGTGAAGATATGTATATATGAAAAACAAAATTTCGATCGTAAAGCACTCTCTGATACTTCGCATCATGAGTCGTGCAATAGTTTAAAATTAAAAAAACAAGCTATTATAAATAAACCAAACTAAAAAGTAGAAAATAAATAATAGTTTAAAAAAACTAAAAAACACGCTTTTTATAGAAAACCGAACTAAAAAATAGAAAATAAATTTTAATAAATTTAAATTAAGAATAGTGTTAAAAATTTCAATAATTATAAATTAATAATAGTGTGAATAAAAAAAATATATTTAAATAAATAATAGTTTAAAAAAACTAAAAACACGCTTTTTATAGAAAACCAAACTAAAAAATAGAAAATAAATTTTAATAAATTTAAATTAAGAATAGTGTTAAAAATTTCAATAAATATAAATTAATAATAGTGTGAATAAAGAAAAATTATTTTATTTTAAAAAAAGCGTGGGGTGCTTTTTAAGGTATTATCAAAATGATAATCACTCTACTCATATCTGTCAATAAAATATTTATAACTATTGACACCATGCACCCCACGCTTTTTTTAAAATAAAATAATTTTTCTTTATTCACACTATTATTAATTTATATTTATTGAAATTTTTAAGACTATTCTTAATTTAAATTTATTAAAATTTATTTTCTATTTTTTAGTTTGGTTTTCTATAAAAAGCGTGTTTTTAGTTTTTTTAAACTATTATTTATTTTCTACTTTTTAGTTTGGTTTATTTATAATAGCTTGTTTTTTTTTTAATTTTAAACTATTGCGCGGCTCATGATGCGAAGCATCAGAGAGTGCTTTACGATCGAAAATTTTTTTCGCCTCATTTTGGCAATTATTTTTAGTATTATAGCCTTGTTAGTTAAGGGAATCAAGATATTTTGCATACTATTATCGAGATAATTTAATGGAGATTAATTATATACTTTCTAAAAGTTGACTTAGTGCAATAGAAACGGAAAAAACATCAAAATAGGTCAAAAAATTAATTATCCTGTCCGTCATGTATGAAACTCCGGAAACACTGTAACTTGTGAAAAAATCAATTATTTGAGTTAATTTTTTTTAAATTCTAATCGACAATTGTAGGTCACCGAATGCGAATGGCTAATAAATTCAGTGTCGTTTAATTACAATTAATAAAAAACAAAAACTACAATACTGTATATCTATATATATCCATGTAAAATTAACATGGATGGTGATATATCTATATCTATAAATATTATGTACATTTATTTTACCTAAGTCCACACTAAACGCACCTTACTCATTCACACCCAAACTCGCGTACTTTAAGACGGCGAAATTTCATTTGCCCCTCCGGGGTAATCACCACTGTCCAAGGGGCTGAAACTCGCTTCGGTAACTGATCGAGCGACACACTACATCGGCCACTTTTACGAAGTGCAACTCGACATTCTCGAGGCAACTAACTTACCAGCTTGCACTTACCTTCATTACCCTGCTCACGCAACCTAATTTCGCATTCTTACTCAAATACATCACTACTGCAACGCTACATGAAAACGTAACAGAGTAGAGGGATTATCATTTTGATAATATCTTAAAAAGCCCCCACTCATAAATTAACATCAAGTCCTGTCTTATCGACTGTAGAGAAAAATTATAAAAAAATTTAATTAAGTTTCTTACCTTATCGACTATAGATGAAAATTATATAAATTAACAAAAATCATATTTTGCAAATTGAAAAATGGAATAATTTTATCAAATTAGTGTATTGTCATCGGTCCTCGATAAATCTTCAAAGTTTGAACGAAATCTGGCCATTTAAAGTGGGTCAAAATCGCGCCCAAAGAAGTCGGTTACAAACATACAAACATACAGGTGAAGCTAATAAAAAGCGTGTAAAAAAGCGTGAGGTTCATGTTGTCAATAGTTATTAATATTTAACTGACAGATATGAGTAGAAGGATTATCATTCCACCCTTTTTTTATAAAATACATCAAGCCATAAATCAAGCCACCCTTTTTTATAAAATAGATTTTTTTTCTTATTTGTACAATTATTGATTTTTATTTATGTTTTTTTACGCTATTTTTAATTCAAATTTATTAAAATTTATTTTCTATTTTTTAATTTGGTTTTTTATAAAAAAAGTAGTTTTAGTTTTTTTTTAAACTATTATTTATTTTTTACTTTTTATTTTGGTTTATTTATAAAAGCGTGATTTCTTTATTTTTTATTTAAAACTATTATTTGTTTTGTAGAATTGAAATTCTCCTAAGTATTCAAAAATTTGTCAATATTAGAGAAATCGGCTAAAGATAGTTATTGGAAATTAAAATTAACATCAAATCCTGTCTTATCGACTGTAGAGAAAAAATATAAAAAATTTTAACTAAGTTTCTTACCTTATCGACTATAGATGAAAAAAAACACCCTTTGTCGTATCACCTCGGTTCAAAAACACTCTCCTGACAGCCTCAGCCAGTATTGGAATTCTGATAATCGACATATCGAACAACGTTCAGTTTCGCGGTCATTTGGAAGGGAAGGCTAATCTAGCCTCCAAAAAGCTTGGTGTACTCAGTAGAGCAAAGCAGTACTTCATGCCAGCCCATCGCCTTCAACTTTACAAGGCCCAAATTCGACCTCACATGGAGTACTGTTCTCACCTCTGGGCCGGAGCTCCTCAGTACCAGCTTCTTCCTCTTGATCGCATTCAACGTGGAGCGGTTCGAATCGTCAACGACCAGGCTATTTCTAATCGGCTTGACTCTTTGGCGTTACGCAGAGATGTAAGCTCGCTCTGCATCTTTTACCGTATTTATCATGGGGAATGTTCCGACGAGTTGTTCGGACTAATGCCTGCCGCTAAATTCCACCATCGGACATCGCGTCAAAATTTAAAGTTCCATCCTCACTACCTCGATGTCTGGAAATCCACAACCGTGCGCTTTTGTCGACACTTTTTGCCTCGCATTACTCCTTTGTGGAATCTATTACCCTCGGGGGTGTTTCCGAATAGATACGACTTAGGGACCTTCAAGAAACGGGCTTATTCATTCTTAAAAGGCCGACAGCGCAGCTGCAATACCCCCGGTATTGCGGATGTCCAAGGGCGGCGGTGATCACTTACCATCAGGTGCACCATCTGCTCGTTTGCCCCTTCTACTATAAAAAACTATATATAAGTTAACAAAAATCATATTTTGCAAATTGAAAAATGGAATTATTTTATCAAATTATTGTATTGTCATCGGTCCTCGATAAATTTGTAAAGTTTGAACGAAATCTGGCCCTTTAAAATTGGTCAAAATCGCGCCCAAAGAAGTCGGTTACAAACAAACATACAAACATACAGGTCAAATAAATAATAGTTTAAAAAAACTAAAAAACACGCTTTTTATAGAAAACCGAACTAAAAAATAGAAAATAAATTTTAATAAATTTAAATTAAGAATAGTGTTAAAAATTTCAATAAATATAAATTAATAATAGTGTGAATAAAGAAAAATTATTTTATTTTAAAAAAAGCGTGGGGTGCTTTTTAAGGTATTATCAAAATGATAATCACTCTACTCATATCTGTCAATAAAATATTTATAACTATTGACACCATGCACCCCACGCTTTTTTTAAAATAAAATAATTTTTCTTTATTCACACTATTATTAATTTATATTTATTGAAATTTTTAAGACTATTCTTAATTTAAATTTATTAAAATTTATTTTCTATTTTTTAGTTTGGTTTTCTATAAAAAGCGTGTTTTTAGTTTTTTTAAACTATTATTTATTTTCTACTTTTTAGTTTGGTTTATTTATAATAGCTTGTTTTTTTTTAATTTTAAACTATTGCGCGGCTCATGATGCGAAGCATCAGAGAGTGCTTTACGATCGAAAATTTTTTTCGCCTCATTTTGACAATTATTTTTAGTATTATAGCCTTGTTAGTTAAGGGAATCAAGATATTTTGCATACTATTATCGAGATAATTTAATGGAGATTAATTATATACTTTCTAAAAGTTGACTTAGTGCAATAGAAACGGAAAAAACATCAAAATAGGTCAAAAAATTAATTATCCTGTCCGTCATGTATGAAACTCCGGAAACACTGTAACTTGTGAAAAAATCAATTATTTGAGTTAATTTTTTTTAAATTCTAATCGACAATTGTAGGTCACCGAATGCGAATGGCTAATAAATTCAGTGTCGTTTAATTACAATTAATAAAAAACAAAAACTACAATACTGTATATCTATATATATCCATGTAAAATTAACATGGATGGTGATATATCTATATCTATAAATATTATGTACATTTATTTTACCTAAGTCCACACTAAACGCACCTTACTCATTCACACCCAAACTCGCGTACTTTAAGACGGCGAAATTTCAGTTGCCCCTCCGGGGTAATCACCACTGTCCAAGGGGCTGAAACTCGCTTCGGTAACTGATCGAGCGACACACTACATCGGCCACTTTTACGAAGTGCAACTCGACATTCTCGAGGCAACTAACTTACCAGCTTGCACTTACCTTCATTACCCTGCTCACGCAACCTAATTTCGCATTCTTACTCAAATACATCACTACTGCAACGCTACATGAAAACGTAACAGAGTAGAGGGATTATCATTTTGATAATATCTTAAAAAGCCCCCACTCATAAATTAACATCAAGTCCTGTCTTATCGACTGTAGAGAAAAATTATAAAAAAATTTAATTAAGTTTCTTACCTTATCGACTATAGATGAAAATTATATAAATTAACAAAAATCATATTTTGCAAATTGAAAAATGGAATAATTTTATCAAATTAGTGTATTGTCATCGGTCCTCGATAAATCTTCAAAGTTTGAACGAAATCTGGCCATTTAAAGTGGGTCAAAATCGCGCCCAAAGAAGTCGGTTACAAACATACAAACATACAGGTGAAGCTAATAAAAAGCGTGTAAAAAAGCGTGAGGTTCATGTTGTCAATAGTTATTAATATTTAACTGACAGATATGAGTAGAAGGATTATCATTCCACCCTTTTTTTATAAAATACATCAAGCCATAAATCAAGCCACCCTTTTTTATAAAATAGATTTTTTTTCTTATTTGTACAATTATTGATTTTTATTTATGTTTTTTTACGCTATTTTTAATTCAAATTTATTAAAATTTATTTTCTATTTTTTAATTTGGTTTTTTATAAAAAAAGTAGTTTTAGTTTTTTTTTAAACTATTATTTATTTTTTACTTTTTATTTTGGTTTATTTATAAAAGCGTGATTTCTTTATTTTTTATTTAAAACTATTATTTGTTTTGTAGAATTGAAATTCTCCTAAGTATTCAAAAATTTGTCAATATTAGAGAAATCGGCTAAAGATAGTTATTGGAAATTAAAATTAACATCAAATCCTGTCTTATCGACTGTAGAGAAAAAATATAAAAAATTTTAACTAAGTTTCTTACCTTATCGACTATAGATGAAAAAAAACACCCTTTGTCGTATCACCTCGGTTCAAAAACACTCTCCTGACAGCCTCAGCCAGTATTGGAATTCTGATAATCGACATATCGAACAACGTTCAGTTTCGCGGTCATTTGGAAGGGAAGGCTAATCTAGCCTCCAAAAAGCTTGGTGTACTCAGTAGAGCAAAGCAGTACTTCATGCCAGCCCATCGCCTTCAACTTTACAAGGCCCAAATTCGACCTCACATGGAGTACTGTTCTCACCTCTGGGCCGGAGCTCCTCAGTACCAGCTTCTTCCTCTTGATCGCATTCAACGTGGAGCGGTTCGAATCGTCGACGACCAGGCTATTTCTAATCGGCTTGACTCTTTGGCGTTACGCAGAGATGTAAGCTCGCTCTGCATCTTTTACCGTATTTATCATGGGGAATGTTCCGACGAGTTGTTCGGACTAATGCCTGCCGCTAAATTCCACCATCGGACATCGCGTCAAAATTTAAAGTTCCATCCTCACTACCTCGATGTCTGGAAATCCACAACCGTGCGCTTTTGTCGACACTTTTTGCCTCGCATTACTCCTTTGTGGAATCTATTACCCTCGGGGGTGTTTCCGAATAGATACGACTTAGGGACCTTCAAGAAACGGGCTTATTCATTCTTAAAAGGCCGACAGCGCAGCTGCAATACCCCCGGTATTGCGGATGTCCAAGGGCGGCGGTGATCACTTACCATCAGGTGCACCATCTGCTCGTTTGCCCCTTCTACTATAAAAAACTATATATAAGTTAACAAAAATCATATTTTGCAAATTGAAAAATGGAATTATTTTATCAAATTATTGTATTGTCATCGGTCCTCGATAAATTTGTAAAGTTTGAACGAAATCTGGCCCTTTAAAATTGGTCAAAATCGCGCCCAAAGAAGTCGGTTACAAACAAACATACAAACATACAGGTCAAAAAACGTCAAATTAGTGTATTGTCATCGGTCCTCGATAAATTCTACAAAGTTTGAACGAAATCTGGCCGTTTAAAGTGGGTCAAAATCGCGCCCAAAGAAGTCGGTTACAAACAAACATACAAACATAAAAACATACAGGTGAACCTAATAATTCTATTATTATCAAATTAGTGTATTGTCATCGGTCCTCGATAAATCTACAAAGTTTGAACGAAATCTGGCCGTTTAAAGTGGGTCAAAATCGCGCCCAAAGAAGTCGGTTACAAACAAACATACAAACATACAGGTCAAAAAACGTCAAATTAGTGTATTGTCATCGGTCCTCGATAAATCTACAAAGTTTGAACGAAATCTGGCCGTTTAAAGTGGGTCAAAATCGCGCCCAAAGAAGTCGGTTACAATCAAACATACAAATATACAAACATACAGGTGAAGCTAATAAAAAGCGTGTAAAAAAAAGGAAAAATCAAGTTCTTACATTTACTTTAGACTTTTTAAATCGTTCTGAATATTTATAATATCATATTATAATACTTTAATTTTTTTTTAAGACCGTATCAATTTTGGCGATATACAATTGTTTTGTTGAAATAATAAATTTTCAATTTTAGCATTTATTATCAAATATTTGTTAAGTAATAAATATATACTGTTCCAAATTCTATTACTTAATGATTAATTAAATTTGGATTTCCCATTGAATGGCCAAAGTTAGGTTGTTGAATTCTGGCTCAAGTCTGGGTTGCCATTCAACGGCCAGGGCTAGGCATCCCAGTCTTGGTAATCTTTTTTGAGTTTGAGAGAGTTGAGTGGGCCAAAGCTAGGTTGCTCAATCCTGGCCCAAGTCTGGATCGCCATTGAATGGCCGAGGTTAGGTTACACAAACTTGGCCCAAGTTAGGGTGAGTCTAGGCTTGGCCAAGGCTAGGTTATTCAGTTTTGGGCCAAGCCTTGGTAATCATTGGAATGGCCAAGGCTGATTGCCCAGTTATGGCCTGGGCATAGGACAACATAGGTTTGCCAAGATGGGCTTCCCAATAATGTCCCAGGCATGGCCCCGTCGTTCAACTCTGGGGCTTCCTGTACGGGCTACTATTCTTTTACCAGAACTATTTTTTTTAACCATTTTAGTTTTGTAGTTTATTAAAAACTAGCTGTGCCCGCGACTTCGTTCGCGTGGAAAAAATTCTAAAATAAAAACCCGCATAGTTCCCGTTCCCATGGGATTTCCGGGATAAAAACTATCCTATGTCTTTTCTTGGGTCTCAAACTATATTTGTACCAAATTTTATCTAAATCGGTTCAGTGGTTTGGCCGTGAAAGCGTAACAGACAGACAGACAGACAGACAGACAGATAGACAGACAGACAGACAGACAGACAGAGTTACTTTTGCATTTATAATATTAGTATGGATTTACTACCTAAGAGGCAATTTTTATCAAGGAGTAAAATTTTTTCAAGTGGTAATAAGAAAAAATGAATTTTTTTTATTACCACTTGAAAAATAGAATAATTTTGTCAAATTAGTGTATTGTCATCGGTCCTCGATAAATCTACAAAGTTTGAACGAAATCTGGCCGTTTAAAGTGGGTAAAAATCGCGCCCAAAGAAGTCGGTTACAAACAAATATACAAACATACAAACATACAGGTGAAGCTAATAAAAAGCGTGTAATAAAAAAAGCGTGGGGTGCTTTTTAAGATATTACCGAAATGATAATCACTCTACTCATATGTGTCAATAAAATATTTATAACTATTGACACCATGCACCCCACGCTTTTTTTTAAATAAAATTATTTTTTTTTATTCACACTATTATTAATTTATAATTATTGAAATTTTTAACACTATTCTTAATTTAAATTTATTAAAATTTATTTTCTATTTTTTAGTTCGGTTTTCTATAAAAAGCGTGTTTTTTAGTTTTTTTAAACTATTATTTTTAAAGAGTTTATTAGATGTGTAAACTAAATAACTACTCATAATCCATACTAATATTATAAATGCGAAAGTAACTCTGTCTGTCTGTCTGTCTGTCTGTCTGTCTGTTACGCTTTCACGGCTAAACCGCTGAACCGATTTGGATAAAATTTGGTACAAATATAGTTTGAGACCCAAGAAAGGACATAGGATAGTTATTATCCCGGAAATCCCACGGGAACGGGAACTATGCGGGTTTTTATTTTAAAAATTTTTCCACGCGAACGAAGTCACGGGCACAGCTAGTTTAAATTAATTATTAATACTAGCGGTCACCGATGGGTAAAATTCGACGATACATTAAACAATAAAATCTCTTATAAGTTTGACAACTATTTTTGCCGTAAAGAAAATGTTAAACATGTGTGTATAACACCATGTACATGGGGCACACTAAAAGTTTTGCACTTCTAGCTAATCGGAACTATTTGAATTTCGAATGTTATATTTTTAAAACGTTGCAACCTTCTTAGTAATAAAAAAACAATTGGCGGGAAATGATTTGTCAATTGTCTTCTATCACACATCAAAGTTCTACGTACGCAACCATAGATAAATATGTGTATTACTATAGGTATACGCAACGAAAATGAAATTAAGTTGAAAAGATTTTAGAGCATGATTTTTTATGATTTTAAAAGTTTTCTTTCTCCACAAGACTGTGCCGCTCGTCTTCAAAATGCTTTTGGGAGAGAAGCACCTTGTTTGAGCATCGTGAGGCGATGGTTTGCTAAATTTGAGAGAGGTCGAGTTTCTTTACATGACGAATTTCGTGAAGGGCGGCCTTCAACTGCCGTCAACGAAAATAATGTGGCTACTGTTTAAAGCAGTTAATTGAAGAAAACCCCCGGATTACCTATGAGACAATTCGAGGACTATTGGGGATTGGTATGAGCCAAATTCAGAAAATTTTACATGAAGAATTGAAAGTTCGGGAACTTTGTTGTCGTTGGATCCCTCATGAACTGACAGCGGAGCAGAAGCAGGCTCGCGTAGAATGGTGCTCACAGATGCTACTGAAGTACGACCACGGACATTCTAATGTTGTTTATGACATTGTCACAGGAGACAAAACATGGATTTATTGTTTCGAACCCGAAAAAAGACAGCAATCTTGTGAATGGGTGTTTGAAAATGAGAACAGGCCAACAAAAGTGAGACAAGCGAGAAACATTGGTAAAAAAATGATCGCGTTTTTTTTCTCAGCTATGGGTCCACTTGAAGATCAAAAGAGTGTTAATGCCAAGTGGTATTCTACTATTTGTTTACCCAGGGTGTTAGAAAAAGTTCGCGAAAGACGACCCAAAAGCCTCATTCTCCTACACCATTATAACGCTTCTTCACACACGGCCAACAAAACAAAGTCATTTTTAGCTTCTGGAAAAGTATATCTCGTCACTCATCCTGCGCATAGCTCCAACATTTCTGTATTTTCCTCAAAATCAAAGCTTTGAGAGGTTTTACTTTTACCAACTCCGAAAAGGCAGTGATAGTGTTCAATCAGCACGTAGAAAACATGCCTTCAGATCTGTGGTCCTCCTGTTTTAAAAAAATGGTTCGATCACATGAAAAATGTTTAAAAATGTAAAGATTATTTTGAAATGCAGTAAACATAATATTTTGGTTATAACACGTTGTTTTTTTAAGTTACGCAAAACTTATAGTGTGACCTACGTATGTGTATGTGCGTGTGTGTATGTATGTGTGTATGCGTGTATGAGTGTGTGTTGTGTTTATGTATGTATATATGTATATTCTGGATGTCAGCACGAGTGAGAGTTACATATTGTAATGCCTTTTAGAACAAGCGAAAGAAAATCAGTTTAGAAATAGTTGGATAAGGTTCCTAAAGCTCAAAATGTAGAGATCTGGTGAAAACTTGATTTTCGAAAATAGGGGCAAAATCTAATCAATACCTTCCATATCTACAAATATATAGTGGGAAGTTAAAAAACTAGATAGTATAAATACTATACTTACTTTAAAAGATTATGAGCAGCTTTGTACCAGTCTACCATGTGTTTTGTTTTATCATTGATGGTCATAGTTGAATCAACTTCAATGGGTTTGTATATATTTGATAGTCGTT
This sequence comes from Apodemia mormo, assembly GCA_036924255.1. Lineage (NCBI taxonomy): Eukaryota > Metazoa > Arthropoda > Insecta > Lepidoptera > Riodinidae > Apodemia > Apodemia mormo. The sequence goes on from JAUPFN010000006.1 coordinate 37,842,959, forward strand.
TGTCCTCATCCTTGTAATATTGTGGGATTGACGGGCATTCATTGAACATACCTGAATAAATAATATATTGAATTACAAATTTCAAATTTCTATCTTTAGACATGGATTTAACTTGCATTATTGTACTAGATATAATGTTAATGTTTATAATGCATGCTTTGTTGGCAATACTTTAAATAAATAAATGCATGTGTGCTTGAGCATGTTACTACTCAAGCATAGGTATACATAAAAATAAATGTATGCTATTAAAATATGTTGTTTATTTTTATAAATACTTTTGAATTATATTTCCATAATTGATTTGTAAATAGTTTTTTGTTACACTAAAAAAACCAAAGCTTAATCTAAAAATACTGCTATCGATTAGTCTAGTACTAATGATTATAATTTTAAACATTAAAAGTCAAATGTATCAATTTTCTTTAACGTCCACAGCACACAACTACACATCTACATTAACAATCAAAACATTAGCCAATTAGCCAAAATTTCTGAATTGACAATACAAAAAAGACAAAGTAAAAAATAAACCATATTAAAGAAGATTGAAAAAAAGTATCTTTATGTCTGTATCCCCGAAAGGGTAGGCAGAGGTACAACAGTTGCACCCACCGTTAGCCAAAGATACTTGGTCCCACCATGTGATAGGTGGCAAGCCTATCGCCAACCAGGCACTTTCCACTCCCGGAAAATGTTGTTTTTATCAGAAAACTGAAAAACGCATTTTTAAATTGCCCAACCCAGGAATCGAACCCGGGACCTCATGTGGTCAACTCTGACACCGGACTACTACACCACAGAGGCGATTGATAAAGAAGATTGAGTTAAATTTAAGTGACTATTTATAGTAGAGGGTCAACCGAGCAGGGGGTGCACCTGATGGTATGTGATCACTACCGCCCATGAATATCTGCAATACCAAGGGCATTGCAGTTGCATTGCCGGCCTTTTAAACATGTGTGTGCTCATTTAATGAATGTTCCCAAGTCTTATCCCTATGGAAACACCTCCTCCAGTAATTGATTCCACAAAGGAGTAGTGCAAGGAAGAAAGTGCCGAGAAAAGCACACGGTTGTGAATTTCCAGACATTGAGGTGGAGAGAACGGAACTTTAAATTTTGGCACCATGTCTGATGATGGTATTTAGCAGCAGAAATTAATCCGAACAACTCTCGAAACACTTGCTATTATAATGCGACAAAAGATACAGAACAGTAATGCCAAGAGTCAAGCCAATTTGAAATAGTCGAAATAGTCTGTCTTCGACGATTTGAACCTCTCTATGTTGAATGCAATCAAAAGAAAAAATCTGGTACTGGGGACCTCCGGCTCAGAGATGTGATGTCGAATTTGGGCCTTATAAAGTTTTTATAATAGTATATAATATAAAATACGAAAAGGTAGGTATTCCATATGAAAATTTTCATTGAGTAAAATGTTACTTTATAAATAAATTGAATCACCACTTTCAAATATTATCCATTTTATTTTGCCTTGTATACCATAACTAGCGGGATTCAATGGTGTACATAGGTACACCATTGAATCCCGCTTTAATTTTTAAAAATTAAGATTATATCATGTGATCCAAGAAAATTGCATTACCTATTCCAATCTATGATTATCATTCAACTTCATTAGATTAGCACTATCATATTTTCTTAAATATATTGATGGCAATGTAATTGTTATTATTAAATATTGTTAGCTCTGTATTTTTTTAATAGTGGCAAATAAATATAGTATACTAGTCTTTGCAACACATAAATCATGTTTTTGGATAACAGCAACAGATGAATCAAACAACATTTTAAAAATAAATATAAATAATAAGCAATAAGCCAATAACATAAAAACAAATGTTATATTTGTTTTTGTTTTGAAAATATTTGTATCCTATCTGTGTCCACTGGTATGGGTATTGACCACGTGAGGTCTATGGTTTCAATTCCTGGGTTAGACAGTTCAAAATGTGTTTTTTCAGTTTTCTGATAAAAAAATGTTGTCCGGGATTAGATTAGTGCCCGGTTGGCAATAGGTTTGACACCTTGTGGGACTAAGGGTCTTCGGCTAGTCATGGATACAGTTGTTGTACCCCTGCCTACCTCTTCGGGAATATGGATGTGAAGATACTTTTTATATTTTTTACTGGGTTGATTTTAAACACTTATGCTTCTTGATGCTTGAAGTACTGCAATATGCTTTGTATCATGGATACAGAAATAAGAATTAGAACCAAAAAAGTGAGAGAGAATGTGTGTTACCTGTATAAAACCAATGTTAATCCTATAATAAATCAGTATTTACTCAACATTCGCTGTATAATTTTCTCAAATCCTAAGCTACACTTTGCTATCCGTACAAAAAACAAAACGAATAAAACTTTACCAAAACTAGTGAGCACTATTTTTCCATTATCCATATGATGCCTCGTCAATGTATGGTCAAAGTCGGTTACTATTTGCAAATTTTTGTGGCCATCTGAGGTGATTTTATTTATCTTCTTTAACAAATCGTCTTTATCTCTTACGTATACAGTCGATTTATTTAACTCCGGAATATCTGCTAAATCTGTTATTAGCTTCATAACTAAAAATATATAAACATTTATAAAATACTAAAATTTTATACCTTTAATAAAAGAGAATATTCAATTTAAACATATTTTTAAAAGTACATTGCAGCTGCTTACTTCGAATAGCTGAATGGCAACAATACTAGAATCAATATTTAGACTTGCTTTCTAAAGTTTCAACTACCAAGCAGAGTTAGGAATATAAAGAATCTTAAAATAATGAAAGTGACAAGTTCAAATAGTTTCGAAATAGATTGTGATTTTATTTTCATTAAAATTCAAGGCTCATGGTTCATAAATCGTACCATCAGCTGATTGTCAGTTAGTTCATAGTTGTCACTGTCAACATACCTAATACTTCATGCTGTCAACCATAGAACAATATTACTCCTCTCAATAAGGAAACCTATGGAACGGCCATGTAACATACCTACGAATAAATAATAGTTTAAAAAAACTAAAAAACACGCTTTTTATAGAAAACCGAACTAAAAAATAGAAAATAAATTTTAATAAATTTAAATTAAGAATAGTGTTAAAAATTTCAATAAATATAAATTAATAATAGTGTGAATAAAAAAATATATTTTATTTTAAAAAAAGCGTGGGGTGCATGGTGTCAATAGTTATAAATATTTTATTGACAGATATGAGTAGAGTGATTATCATTTCGATAATATCTTAAAAAGCACCCCACGCTTTTTTAAAATAAAATATTTTTTTTTATTCACACTATTATTAATTTATATTTATTGAAATTTTTAACACTATTCTTAATTAAAATTTATTAAAATTTATTTTCTATTTTTTAGTTCGGTTTTCTATAAAAAGCGTGTTTTTTAGTTTTTTTAAACTATTATTTATTTAATTCAAATTTATTAAAATTTATTTTCTATTTTTTAGTTTGGTTTTTTATAAAAAAGTAGTTTTAGTTTTTTAAAACTATTATTTATTTTTTACTTTTTACTTTCGTTTATTTATAAAAGCGTGATTTTTTTATTTTTTATTTAAAACTATTATTTGTTTTGTAGAATTAAAATTCTCCTAAGTATTCAAAAATTTGTCAATATTAGAGAAATCGGCTAAAGATAATTATTGGAAATTAAAATTAACATCAAATCCTGTCTGTATCGACTGTAGAGAAAAATTATAAAAAATTTTAATTAAGTTTTTTTACCTTATCGACTATAGATGAAAATTATATAAATTAACAAAAATCATATTTTGCAAATTGAAAAATGGAATAACTTTATCAAATTAGTGTATTGTCATCGGTCCTCGATAAATCTACAAAGTTTGAACGAAATCTGGCCGTTTAAAGTGGGTCAAAATCGCGCCCAAAGAAGTCGGTTACAAACAAACATACAAATATACAAACATACAAACATACAGATGAAGCTAATAAAAAGCGTGTAAAAAAACGTGCAGAACGTCGCAACAAAACATGGCGGATTACATACTCTATGTGGTACTCAAGGAAGTTACATTCTACCCGGAATGTTCACATGCGCTTCAAAATCGTTCCGAAGAGTACCACGACATGGGTGGAGTGTGTCTCTTTCTACTAAATAAAGCGCCAATCGCCATATATAAGTGCGGCCATTCGTAGTTTGCAAATTTGAGAAACAAATTTTGCATTCCATAAGTAATTTTTTTTTTGTTATATCATGAGATAGCAAACAAGCAGATGGGTCTCCTGATGGAAAGAGTCAACCATCGCCTATAGACACCAAAGATGTTAATGATGCGTTGCTATGTGTGGCGAGGTCTAATTCCACATGCACAAGTCTACCGCCTACCTTACCCTCCAAACCGGAACACGACAGCGACAAGCACTGACGCTATTGCGGCAGGAATAGGTAAGGCGGTGGTACCAGACCCGGGCGAGACAATGCAGAACTCTACCACCTAGTAGTCACGATGGTAGTGGCTCGATAGACAATCGGTCGCCTTTTACGACCTGCCTGGCAGAATGGCAGTTGGCCTATTCTTCAAAGGAGGCCGGGACCAACACGGCGAAAAATAAGTGAACTTATATACAATAACTGGAATTATTACGAAGCAATATTTGAAAAATAAAAATGTACTTTATTTCGTTACTCATAAAGTTGACATTTGTTTCTTACTTAACAGAGGGTAAAAACGTTCTGAGCAAGACAACGACAAGACTGGATGTTGTCCCTTTCTTGCAATTGCCAGTGTAAATAAAACTATCTGATGGTAGATTTTTATATATTCAGTAATCGTTAAATCCCTTTTATTCATACACGTCGAAAAATACATTAGCAATATACAATGTATTGTAATTAACACAGTGAGTTCTAAAATGTGCTTATTTTAATTATTACGTAATTACTTATGCAATGCAAAAACTGTTTCTCAAATTAGTAGAATTACTTAATAGTAATTTGCAAACTATGCATGGCCACACTTATGTATGGCGATTGGCGCTTTATTTAGTAGAAAGAGACACACTCCACCATAAAACAAAGAAAACAATTGGCAGTGAAAAGTGGGCGTGCCGCGTGCATCACTATTATGCGCTGTTACTCTAAATTGCCTTAGTGATACTTACCATATCTTTAGGAGATAGTCGTCGTGCGAAAATCTATTATACACTGAATTATGCCGTATTGTGCCATCCTTGAATGCAGAAATGATAGTAGAATACAGATGATTAAAAATGGAAATATTTCATATATCCGGAAGTACAATTTTCATTTTATTTTAATAAAATTACTGATTTAATATAATCTCTAACGATATAATAGAAAGTCAAGCTAAAATCAGCCGTACATCTTACATATAAAGTTCATTTTAGATTGACCTAATTTTTCTAGAAAGATATACGTAATAACAGTCATTACGTATATCGTTCTAGAAAGTTATTTACTCAAATATGACCAACTGAAAACTACGGAAAAATCAATACCGCAATCTATTGTAGAATGGCGAAACTATTAAGATTATAGTTTCACTATTGTATAAATAGATGAGTCTATTTTGAATAGACTACAAAAGGACGTAAATACTCTTTTTTTGTAGCAAAATAAAATTTATTGTAATGCAGTTTGGTATATTTTTAAATGTTCTGTTTGTGTGTTTCGGATTATTGTTTAAAATGAAAACGATCAATGAAACAATGTTTGCATTAGTAGTTTATATGCAATAATGCTTATTTTATGTGTGAGTTTGGCGATCACGGTCCTGATACAAATGTTTGTACTTCCCACTTCCGCTTGTTTTCTGTGTTCCATGCACTCCACCTATGATTTTGAAGCGCGTGTGAACATTCCGGGTAGAATGTAACTTCCTTGCTCCATACAGCTTCATGGGTACTCCATCAGGAGAATATTATTGTTCTATGTTTTTGTATTTTACCATACAGAGTACACACTTGTCTATAAAACTATCCTTGAAGCTTATTGATTTCGTAATAAAGTCCACTTTGGCATTATCTTAGTTAAAATGTGTTTTTAGGGTTCAATGCTCAAAAGGTAAAATGGAACCCTGTTACTAAGACTCAGTTTCAGTAGCAGTAGATAATTGTGACTATACAATCGTACTACTACAACTACTACTGAATTATATAGGTATTAAAATTATAAACGATTATATTTTAACCTGTTTAGTAGTGTCCACAGAATATATTTATGGTTTACAACGTAAGTACATAGCGACGAAATATAGCGGTTTGGCACGCTCGTGACGTCACGTAAAATATTGTCAATAAAGCAAAACTATTGCTTATAGAACTGACCTGTTTTCACTGCATATGTAAGACAAAGACGCCATTATGTTTATTAAATCGTCTTCTAAACTAGGTATTTCGTAATATGTGAGTATCTATATAACATTGTAACATCTCCATTAGTTTCCTTTATCAGCTGTCAACTGTCAAATATAAGTCATTACTCATTTGTCAAGTTCCAACTTCCAAATATATATAGGTATATACCTCATTAAAACATCTGTGTAGCTGTTTATCTATATAAATGTAAAAAAAATCGTGTTAGTTACACAACTTACAAGTCAAAAACGACGGGTGCAATTTTGTTGCGATTTTTGTGGGTTTGGGTTGTATTTGTCCAAAATAGGCTAAAAAGCATTGATATAAAAAGGGAAGATACGTTACCTAGTCACAGCGCCTGGTGCTACAAAACTCTCTCTCTCTCTCTCTCTCTCTCATTTATTATATTTTCAAATGTGTCAGAGTTTGTCACTGTCGCTTTCTGGTATAAAGGGTAAGGTAGAAAGCAAACTTATGCAGATGGCGTTACCAAGCTGCCACACCAGTAATAATGCAACATTAACCTTTTTGTGTCTATGGAAATAGTGTCTCTTTCCATTAGGAAAGCAATCTGCTTGTTTGTTGTTCCATGATATTAACAAATATATTTTATTTCATTTTTTTAAATTTAACTTACTAAATTGTTTCTTTTTCTTTTTAGATAATGGAATACTGCCGCAAGAAACCAAGGACACTGCAGATTTAATAATATTTATTGATAATTTATTGACTCCTTAAATGGTAGTATGCAAAATTCAAATGTGCGGTCAGGAAAAAATTTATTGAGAAATGTGAGACCTAATTCACAACACAGTGAATTTTGGTTACAAGCCAAAGTCATTATGAAATCAATGAAATTTATAACGCCGAAAGGGTGTGCTGGTACTGTACCATCAATAGCCAATTGGGTAAAAACCCTTGATAATATGGGAATCTTAAAAGATGTATTGTTCAAAAAATATAACATCAAATCTTTTTGGTGCAGACATCTTAACCAAGATCATTTGGAGAACTTCTTTGGTAGCATAAGGAGTCATGGGGTTAGAAATAACTCGCCAACATGCGCTGGCTTTGAAGCTGCTTTTACGTCAGCATTAGTTAATAACCTAAGTAGCAATTATTCTCCAGGATCCAATTGTGAAGATGATGCTTGTTCTATGTTTGAGTCCTTTAGTAACATATTTTTTTCAGAAGATAAAAAATTAGACCAAACTTGTGAAGTTGACTATAATGATATTATAAATGATAATATTATAGTTAGCTTCACTACAAAACAAAAGGATCCGAGAATAATTGCTCAACTGGAATATGTAACAGGTTATATGTTGCGAAAAGCAAAAAAAATTATCAAAAATTGTAAACAGTGTCGAAGATGTTTCTATTCAAACGATCCCACTAACAATAAATATCTAGCATGTAGGGAATATACCAATGCTAAAAAATACTTGTGCTATCCAAGTGAGGATCTAAGTAAATGTTTTTCAGAAATCCAAGATGTTCTGCACCATATTTTAAAATCTAAAAGTGAAATAAACAATCTGAAAAACTATATGAAAACTATATTATACATAAATTTAAATACAGATTTTATTATATGTAGTTCCCATAAAAAAGAATTTGTTGAATTCATATTTGATTTTTCAAGTAGGTTTTTTGCCCACAATTGGTGTAAGTGGACCAATAAACTGTTAAATGGTGTCAGCACAGCTCAAGATGTTGATCTCAATGATGAAATTCAAAAAGATAGTGCAATTTATTATAAGAAGCGACGACGGCGTGCAATAAAATAAAAAAATATGTTCTTAAATCCATAAGTCTAAATGCACTTATATTTTTTTTAAATATTATTAGACAGTAAACAAGCAATTTGCCTTTCCAATGAAAAGAAGTAATCATCGCTTATAGACCAAATATAATCTTTATTGACAACAACACATTTGACAATATTGACATATTAAAACTATGTAATAAACTATTCTTAACTTTGTAACTTATTTGAGTCGTTAGCATCTGTCCTAGATTATAAAATCTGCATTGCTATCTGTGTGGAGGGATGGCAATGCAATATGCGTAAGTAAACCAGCTACCCTACCCTTCAAACTAAAACACGACAGTGACAAGCAGCGACGCTATTGCGGTAGGAATAGGTAAGGTGGTGGTACTTACCATACCCAGTCAAGACATTGTAGATCTGTGTTACCTAGTTGTGACGTGCAAAGTCAATCGTTCAACTTTTACGAACTGTCTGGCAGAATAGCAGATGGTATATTCTTCAAAAGGCGGTCCAGATCAATACAAGAAAAGTTTTAACACCATTCTTTCAATTACTGAACGAACTTCAATTTTGTAAAACTGATTATGTGCTATAGATATATGTTCATGAAGTGAAATAAAAATTACAAGAGTGTTTGACTTATGTATCTAAGAATAATGAAATTTCACCAAGTGTTAATGATGAATAATATAGAATATAATGTTATGTATTCATGTTCATATTCCTGAGCTATGCACATTTGTGAATAGTGCGCCCATGATTAGCAAATGATTTTACATTCTAGGATAACTGACAAGCCTGTGTGTAACTTAATTTATAGACAGATTTTTCAGGCAACATGACTCACTATTAGAACTATTAACATATTAGTAAATTTGGTAGGATTGACATGTTTTCGTGTTCTATACTATCCCTAGATCTACCTATTAGCTCTTAAATATTGGAAAATGATGCTTAAGATTGCATATTATGGTGTAGAAGGGTGTCCTTTAAGATATGAGTAGCCTCATTTCTTGAACCCCAAACATTGCATAACAGTATTATCCTAAAGTAGGGATAGTGAATTGTAGTCGTGAATAACGTGTTCAGATTATGAGAATAGATTTGCAAATTTTATGTAGAATTTTTCGCGCAGCACACTAACTTTTATTATTTATCATAGATAGATTGTCATATATCACATCTTGGGACACATATCATTGGCTAATCTTAGGAGCACTATTTGCATATCTACCTAAGGTGCGGAAATCATGCATTAATGCTACAATTAAATTTTAGGCTGAAATATTTAACTTTGTAATTGTTAACTTTGTCTGCTTGATATTCAACCTTCCTGTAATAATAATAAAGATAATTACAAAATAAAGTTTGACGAATTTACTACTTGTTTTATTTTGCAAAATTAAAACCTTTTTAAACATAGATAAAGGGCTGTATAAATATATCGTGAGCATAGTTCCATCTTTACCCACGAGATGGCGCTTATAAATGAGATAAGCTGACGTCTCTAAGTCCTATTTATAATGTACTTTGTGGTTAGGAATAGTAAATAATGGCAATTTCCAAACGATGATAATTAAAATTATTTACATTTATGACAAAACTATATATTCGTCAAGAACATGCCCATTGCCATATACAAGATACAACACAATACAAGACTGAGTACCTACCTACCTATATTAATATATCTATTATAATACAAGAGAAGTTCATAGTTCAAACTTTTTATAATACAAGAGCATATACCTCCCGTCCAAACCAAACCAAAAACATCGTTGACCGCCCCACTTTTTTTTTCGGAATAACTGAATCACTGCTGTCCTCATGGGCTCCACGGCTTCACCTGGCGCATAGGCGATGAGAATGCTTTGCCAGAGTTTAATGTTGGGGGGCTGTACGAACTCCCTCCGCCCTAAGGGTATCTCCTGTGAGACCGAACCTCGGCTTAAGGTGGGTCGTGATTTGAATGGGAGGTTTAAATGGTTTAGTGGCATTGTTTTGTCCTTCAACTAATCCTGGGTCTTAGTCTCGGTTATACTGATTGACGAAACAGGGGTCGTCGTCGTCGTCGGCGGCGATGGTGTCGCAAGTGTAGGCATGTCGTGTGATAGTGTGCGATAAAAATAACTTGTAAAAAGTTTTATTGAATAAAGTACTTCTGATACCTAATGTGTTCCGTTAGCCAGAGTTATTGGGTCATCGGTATGAGAACGTGGCGGGGCCTACATACTTATCGATCGGGATTTGGGTTTGGGTTGTAGTCTGCCACGGTTACCACCAGTGGGTTTAGGTACGAGTTTTTATCGTCGAAATATATTTTGGACATGCTTTGAAATGCCTAGCTTAGCTCGACAATCCAAGTCTATGTTGCGCATACGCCACGGTGCACCCGTGGTAATACGCAAAAATTTGTTCTGAACTACTTGCAGCGTGTGCAGCTCTTGCCGGGAGAGGTGGGCAAACGCTACGCTGGCCAGTGGCGAACTGTTGTGGCGGTTTTACTTGATGCCGCCCTAGGCCCCGACTGATATGTCGCCTTTTTCTTTGTGAGGGAGATTATTGAAATTATACATTTAATTTATAAATATTCAAAATTTTATAAATAAAATTCTATAAAATACCGAAAATCTTATTATCAGGTAATTTATAACTTATTAAATACTAGAAACAAAAATATCACTTCTTTTCATTTAATCCGGTAAAAAAGTAGCCTATGCTACCCCGGAAATCTAACACTTTTTCTTATATAATTTTTGAATTAAATTTTCGAGATGACAAAGTTTGAAAGGGGGCACCTTTCAAATTTTGTCATCTCGAAAATTTTGCCGCCTCTAGAATTATGCCCCTCTAGGCCCAGGCCTCACGTGCATATGGGTAAATCCACCACTGACGCTGACGTATGATAAAACAGGTCTTACACACAAGTATCACCTTATGTTTAAGTAAAATTTTATTGCGTTTATTAATGCGGTTGTATGAACGACAAATTCGTATCATGGAATGTATGATGGTCTTACACACATGTTGTAAATAAAGTATCACCTTATGTTTAAGTAAACTTTTATTGCGTTTATAAATGAGGTTGTATGAATGACCAACAATGAGTTATGTGATGTGAGTTAATCCATAGCTTTTTCTCTCTCTCGTATTGATTATAATAAATGTACAATAGGAAAACCACAAAACAAATGTAAAAAACAAGATGTCTCACATTTTTAAAAATTCATACCACGAAATAGAGCCATTTTATGCACGGTCTAAATTTTTATGTAATAAGGGTAGCTTTTTTATATCGTAAGATAGTAAACAAGCAGATGGGTCTTCTGATAGAAAGAGTCAAACATCGCCTATAGACACCAAAAGGGTTAATGGTGCGTTGCTATCTTGTGGCGAGGTCTAATTTCACATGCATAAGTTTACCGGCTACCTTACCCTCCAAAGCGGAAAACGACAGTGACAAGCACTGACGCTATTGTAGCAGGAATAGGTAAGGCGGTGGTACCAGACCCGTGTGAGACACTACAGAACTCTACCACCTCGTAGTCACGATGGTAGTGACTCGCATAGCCAATCGGTCGCTTTTTACGCCTGCCTGGCAGAACGGCAGTTGGTCTATTCTTCAAAGGAGCCCGGGACTAACACGGGGGTTAATATACTATTGAATTTTAGCTTTTAAAAAAAACATGTGCAAAAATAACGGTGAAAAAATAATTGCAATAATGTTACTTCCTCTTATAGGTAAAAGAAAGATGTTGCATGGATTTCTGTTTTCCATAAATACTAACACAGCCTTGATTTTATAAACTTACGTATTTTATACATTATTAATAACATTGAATAGTATAATAATGTTGTCTCGTATATTCTTGTTACTTGTATGTTTCTTTACACTACCTAGTCATATTAATTTTTGAAGTTATGTCCTACGATTTTGGGTCGTTACTCGTTACTTACACATTTTAAGCAGTAACGCAGTTTTTACCAATGAACTCGTTTTTACCCATTTCTAAGTTACATTCTACTAAAATATGAATTAAAGTTTTTTGACGCACGTATTTCCAAACAGGTAAGTAGAGGTACAACATGTGCACGTACGAACACGATTAGAAGAAGATACTTAGTCGGTAGTCCCACAATGTAGTTGGTCAGCTTATCGCCAACCGGGCACAGTTTTTATCAAAAAAACTGAAAATATATAAAATTTGTCATTGTAAAAATATAAATTTATTTTACAAAAGTAACATCAAGTTTAAAAGGAGATAACTACATAACGCAATTTTTTCCAGCATTTAATTTATTGTTTCAAGTTTTTGTGTGAAGTTAACCTTCTAAAAGTAAACAGTTATTCTTGTTTACCATCTTTCATATCAGAAATAATTCCAATCTGTGATAATTGCACTGATTCTTGCAAACAAAAATTTTAAGGCATTTGCACAATCTCATTTTCTCACTATGAATTAGCTGTTATCATCCAGATCGGTTAACCTATTCTCGAGTTATGGCGGGACATATAAACAAACAAAAATTTTCAAAATGGTAAAATTAAAATTGAAGTTAGTTAATCATGAAATGAAAATATTGTTTCGAATATTCTAGAAGAAAGTGAGGAGTGAGAATACAAAAAGTACGGAGTACAACAAACAGCGATGCCATAAAGGACCTACTCGCATATGGTTGAAATTAGCGTATACCGTGATTTTCTTACGTTTAAGTTGCTTACGACTTGTTATCTAAACTATTGCCGAACTTTCGAAAACATTGTCTAATGCTTACCTGGGTTACATATATAAGGACGTGTCGGCAAGAAGCCAGGTAATTTTCATAAAGCGATGGAAGTGTGAATTTGGACGATATAGTACAGTGCGATAAAAGTGATAACATGATTGTCTGAATACGGATTACGGAGTGTTTTGATTTAGCCGGTTAACTCTGTGTGAATATAGTGACGGTGCTATTAGTGTTAGCCAGTGCGTACCTATATCCGTGTTATATTGTGGTTGTTCATTATTGAACAATGGACCAGAACCACCGACCCCAATCGAAAGACGCCGTCAGCACCAAAAGTCACGAGGCTGACGCAATTACCAGCTTCGCGACGGCCTAATAACTTGAAAAAATGCAAACTGAGGCTATAAAGTTCATCTCTACCGTCATCATTATACTCACACCAAAACACCTCGACCAATGTACCTATATCACAAACACATAAACATTATTTTGTATAAATTAATATGGTAATGTAAGAATAAAAAAATAAAAAAGACTCCATACACCTTTAAGACTTGATTTCCTACCACTTTCCTTCCCATTAGACTTCGTGGGATCGACATCTCAGTAAGTTTCCCTCACAGTGGTAAGCAGTGAGAAAACCACCACCTTTGTACCTGACCTCCCATCTCTCCGTCTGTTACCTTAGGTCGCACGATACAGATATCCTGGTTTATTATATACTAGCTGTTGCCCACGACTTCGTCCGCGCGGACTTCGTTTACTCCGCACAGCTCCTGTCCCTTAGGTGATAGCGTGATAATATGTAGCCTATATGTTGACCCGACCTGTTAGTAATATTCATACAAAATTTGAAGTAAATCCATGCAGTACTATTTTGTTTACCCCGGACATACAGACAAACAGACAAAAATTCTAAAAACTATATTTTTGGCTTCTATATCGATTGTAGATCACGCCCCAAGTATTGTTTTAAAAAAAATATTCAATGTACAGTTTTGACTTTCCTACAGGTTCAGTGGTTTGACCGTGAAAGCGTGACAGACAGACAGACAGACAGACAGACAGTTACTTTCGCATTTATAATATTACTAGTATACTAGTATGGATGGTCGAAGGATGATCATCTGGAGGCATCTAATACCTACTTGAAATGAAACTTTAAATTCTGCTGTTAACTTCTGTGATCTTACCCTCTCCTTTTAACACAGCTGCATACAAAGAGATCGCGAAAGCGAGACCTCATAGACTGAGTTATAATGTAGGTATTTATATATATATATATATATATATATATATATATATATATATATATATATATATATATATATATATATATATATATAATAAAATGTGTGCGTGCTATATATGGTAGGTTTAGGGTACTAGGAATTTTGGACATTAGAGCCTTAGGTTATGTAGGGTTCTTACCGCTACCAAATAACCCTGATGTGCAACGTGGTAGTGCGAGCTATCGAACTAATTCAACATCATCACCGCCGCGTTGTACAGTGGTGTATCGTTGTGTGGTAAATAAACACGGTTTTAATATAAGTGGTAGTTGCGCAATAACATAACAATATTTCATCACGAAATTTGATAAATAACAAACAGACTGGTTTCTTTATTCAGAGCCTAGTAGCCACAATGGTAGTGACCCGAATAGGTAGTCGTTCATCACTTATGAACTGTCTGGCAGAACGGCAATAGTCTATTCTTCAAAGGGAGCCTGGACCAACACGAGGGTTAGTGTTCTGCAGTCTCCACGAAATATTAGTCTCGTCCAGTTTTCCGGTCGGGCCATTGCGCATAGCCTTACATTTTCCTGCCGCAATTGTCAGTGCTTGATAATGTCCTGATAATGTACTTAATAATGTACTTTCCAAGACTACAAAACCTCGGAAACGCGAAGAGCGCGCTCTTTTGGAAGAAATAAAATCTATACACGAGATTAAACACTATCAATCTCGCCACATACACTCAAATCTAAGCCTTATTATTTATATTTTAAATTAATGCATTTGAAAAAATAAAACAAAATATATCTTTAGATTCAATTCTTTAATAACTTTTTTTTGTCTTTTCATCAGCAACTTTAAATAATGGATTATACAAAAATTACAATTATACAAATTATTATGCTACAAGACATTAATTATGCCGGTAATCAAACTGAAAACCACAACCGGTTATAAATTAATCAGAATTATTGTGTGAATTGTGATGTTTAGGGTCCTTTCCTGCTTCGCTTCTTCGACCTGCCCAATGCTTTAATGGATTTTTGATGCCTTTTTCCAAACAAAGTTTTCTATGATTTATTGACTTTGGGACACAAATACGGTAATTGCATCCCAAAAGTAAGAAAACGAATTCAGATTGTATATTTTTTGACTAAAAGGACCATTATTCGACTACGTTCTTACAAATTCCCAATAAAGTTGATAACAGGTTTAAAGTATTGTCCCTACCGCTAAGTGTATTAGTTTTGCTATTTTAATTAAAAGTAGTAGTCAGTGTTATCCTTACATTTTTTATGACAAACAGTTGATAATGTAATGGCCGCTTGCAATATTTTTTTTAATGACATTTGCTGTGGTATATTCATTTAAAAAATATTTAACTATTTAAAATTGTTAATTTATTGTGTAAAAAAATTGTGTAAAAAAAAAAAACTGTTGCATGATGACCTAAACAACGAACTGCAATGAAAGTCAACAATTGCGATAAAGAACAAAAGAAAAAATGCTTCCCTGTGTACTTTTCAATAATTTCATTTGTGATGTTCTATTAATACACCACTCACACACTACAGAAAAGCAAATGGTTGTTTATGCGTTTTTTTATTTTATACTTTAGTTGAAAGTACTACATATCCATTTATGCAAATTTTTCACTAATGTTAGCTGGTGCAATGCGTTCCGACCTATCGTTCCGAACAACCGATGCAAAGAATCATATGCAGTACTAGCGGCCCGTTACGAGCTTCGCTACGTATCGCCATTTATTGAATTCATTTGTTACAAAAATGTGACAAATGAAGAACCGCTCTATCGATTTTGTGCAAACTTCACATAAACCATCTACTAAATAGACCGAAAAAAGCCTAAACATTTGGTTTGGATAGGTGAGCCCGTTCTTGAGTTATAAAATTACAACGAAAAGTGCATTGATTTTTAATTGATAATAATAATGCAAAAAGTTTAATCTTTACTGCCTTATATTGAATAGGATTTTACAGGAGCATGTGGTGGAGTATGTTCAGGTTTGTAGATTTTTTTATAGAATAAAATCGGTAATAAAAGACTTAATAGGCTAAAAACCACGACACCCCATTAACTAAGAGTCTAAGTAAGACTAAACATTTTGAATATTAACCTTAAAATTAACAAAAAAAAACAAATGGCTATGCAATATCGTTTTGGTTGTAGGTATATCTACTCGTAAGACCAATTATTTAAGAGCTTTAATTTAGAAATAAGTCTTGAACTTTATTAAAAATCTAAGTAAGAATAATCTTCATGTCGAATAATAATTATTCCCTACATGATTTTGTGTGAATATGTGTATGTACGACCTTTTTAAAGATTTTCGGTATCAGTTCAGTACAAAAGGAATGATACGTCTAAAAGGTGATGCGTCTAAAAAGCCTACAGTCCTCTGTATCACTAGGTTCATGTCTTACCCTAGTGCCGCCCTATGGATTATCTATAAATATACATATAATAAAATCGTAGGAAAGTCAAAACTGTACATTGAATATTTTTTTAAAAGAATACTTGGCGCGTGGTCTACAATCGATAACGAAGCTAAAAATATAGTTTTTAGAATTTTGGTCTGTCTGTTTATCTGTTTGTCTGTATGTATGTCCGGGGTAAACTCAAAAAGTAATGCATGGATTTACTTCAAATTTTGCATGAATATTACTAACAGGTCGGGTAAACATATAGACTACATATTATCACGCTAACACCTACGGGGGAGAAGCTGTGCGGAGTAAACGAAGTCCGCGCGGACGAAGTCGCTGGCAACAGCTAGTATGTAAATAAAACGCTAGACTAGTCAAATGTATCCCTGGATATTATAACTAGCAGGCGAAATCGCGGCAAGTAAATTTTTTTCAATATAAAAAAGGGGGCAAACGAGCAGGAGGTGCACCCGATGGTGAGTGATCACCGCAGCCCACGGACATGCGGAATACCAGAGGTCTTGCAGTTGCTTTGCCAGTCGTTGTTGATTCTACTAAGCCATTTGTCACTTTTATGTAATTTTTAGGGTTCCGTACCTAAACGGTAAAACGGAACCCTATTACGAAGCCGCCGCTGTCTGTCTGTCTGTGGGTGTATCTCGTAAACAGTTATAGCTAGAAAGCTGAAATTTTCACAAATTATGTATTTCCGTTGCCGCTAAAGCAACACATACTAAAATTTAAAATATTAAGGGAGGGTAAACCCTGTACAAAAAGCGTGTTTTTTTCTTTTCTTTTTTTGCTATGATGGTACGGAACCCTTCGTGCGCGAGTCCGACTCGCACTTGGCCGGTTTTTAATATTTTAAATTTGTTTTATTTAGGTTTAAGCAGTATCAAATAGATACGAGTAACGCAGTTTGGTATTTTTTTATTGAAATTACAATAAATTTTCTTAAAAATAATATTAAATTATATTATTCTATTAACAACAAAAAATAATTTTTATGTTTAAACTTGTCCAACTAAGCATACTTAAAAATTCACTCATTTGTGTCTGGTTAAAATTTAATGTAATAAAAACCCTCACAAAACACAATAATACAATATATACATTAACTTGTAACAACAATATACGCTATATTTATAAAAATATGTTGGCAATAAGTGTTGATCCTTGAACACACGCCTGGTCAGTAGTCAGCACTTGGGACCTACATAACCAATAGAGACGAAATAATCACACATTTCGCTAACATTTCCGATTGTGTAATATATGTTATCACAATTTCCATTTCTGTGCATCTTTTGTCATTCCTAAGCAATAATCCTGGTATTACAGTCACACAAAACTTAATCACCCTTTGTTAAATGTGCTAAAGACAACCAATTTCGCTTTTCTTTTAAACATTGTTGACAATTGTTCATTTATTTATAATTAATAATATAACAAATTCAATTATGTATTTGAATCGTGGGATATATTGCGAGTTTAATTTTATATATATAACATTAAATAAGTTAAAAATAAAAAACTAAACCATTGCTATAAAAAACCCATGATACACAATTAGTGTCTCAAAAACGTCCTCTAAAAATGAGCGCAATATTTCAAATTGTACGCTCATTTCAAATAGAATTCCGTCAGTCGCGACGCTGTCAATTTTATTACTTTTCGTACATCCATACTAATATTATAAATGCGAAAGTCTGTCTGTCTGTTACGCTTTCACGGCTAAACCGCTGGACCGATTTTCATGAAATTTGGCATGGATATAGTTGAAGATCTGGGGTCAAACATAGGCTAATTTTTCCCTTAACATAGGCCAAAAATCAGTCCCTGGAGGGCTGAAATAGGGGATGAAATTTTTGTTAAAAGCTATTTAAGCGACTTATTGATATACTCGCGGGCGAAGCTGCGCGGATCAGCTAGTAGCTTTGTAAAAACAACTATAAACCTTGCGCTTAAGGTTGGATATGCAAAAACATATGTTTTTGCCATATCTATAACTACTTGTGTGATATTAGCGTCAGTTTTGAGTGTCAGTTTTGTTCAGGACTGTGCATCTTGAATTTTTTATATCAATGAACTAAGCAAAGTAAAATGTTAATTAAGTAAAATAATAATTTGAAGATTAACCAGAAAACTAACTTTTTAGACGTTCCACAATCACCAAAGTGAGTCAAATAGAATACCATGTAGACGAAGCAACGGGCTTATACAAATATTTCGTTTATGTCATTGATATAAAAAACCCAAGATGCACATTCAGTGTCTCAAAACCGCCCTCAAAATTTTGCGCTTATTTCAAACAAAATCGTATCACTGTCAGTTTTATTACTTTTTGTACATTGGTTTGTAAAAGCAACTACAAATCTTGCGTTTAAGGTTGGATATTCAAAAAAATATGTTTTTGCCATATCTATAACTACTAATAGCGACAGTTTTGAGTGTCAGTTTTGTGTCGGACTGTGCATCTTGGGTTTTTTATATCAATGGTTTTTGTGCACGAATATTTTGTTTGAAATATTTTGTTATCGTGCATAATCATAATCTACCTACGGTTTCTCGTGCATTGTACCCTACTAAACTCCCTTAGTGGTTGAATTTGGGACATCCTTTTTCAGTCAGCACTACAATTTCTATGTATATGCCAAAGACGTACACTTTGCTGAAGCTCTGTAGTAGACTTATTGTACTTAAAATAAAGCATGCCATTGAGATAATTCAAAAAGTAAAAACAGTTCTGTGATGAGCAGATATTTAGAATATTAATGATGCAAATGTATCGTAAACATGGCTAAGAATTAAGTTTGACCGAATGCTGAAGGAAAAATTGGTGAGTTGTAATAATACCAGGAATTTAATCAATTTATACACATTCACAAATTTGGATGTGCTACTTCCCACCATTACTCCATATTTCAATTCTATTGGTGGTGATTGGTCTACAACGGTCAGAAACATTTTCAACTTAAAAATTTTCAATCATCGTCACTTATCCGTCTTGTTTTTTTCTTTTTACTCTTTTCCATTGCTTCCATACGCATATCTTCCAAATCTTCCATTATACCTGTATAAAGCAAAGAAGTTTGTAAAACTATATAGCTGTTTCATATCAAAAACAGTAGATGAAAGATAACTTGGGAATAATCTAGAAAAGTGAAGAGTGAGAACACTGGAAAAATCTAGAAATATTTAAAAAAAAGAAAGAGATAGCTGCTTCTATCGATAAGCAATAGCTGCATTTTCCCAAACAGCTATGCCATAATGGACCTTCTCGCAATGTGCATAAAGGCGAAATAAGCGTGTACTATGACTAGTTCTGTATCTAAGCTGTTTACGAGTCATTTTCAGAAATTTCGAGAATGTGGTCGATCTTCACCTTGTCTATAAATAAGGACGTGTTGGCGAACAGCGAGTCAGTTTTATAAAGCGATTTCGAAGCGATAGTTCGGACGATACAGTACAGTGAAAATTAATATGGAAAAAGTGTTAGTTTAGTGATTCGGTTTAGTCAGTTAGTTCTAGCAGAATATAGAGACAGTGTTATTAGTGTTCGTCAGTGTGTATTGTGGTGTATTGTACATTTGTGTTGTAAATATACGGTTTTAATATAAATGGTATTTTATTGCATAATACGAAATCTAAGCTCATGACAGTATGCAGGTACTACAGGAAACCATGAGTTATATGCCATTACAAAAAATGAGTGCTGTCTGAGATAGTGTTAAGGTCTTCATAACCGGAGTGTTTCTTTGAAGGGAGTCATTAAGTGGTGGAAGGAAATGTGTAGATGAGAGATGTAAGGAAATTGGTTCTACTTGCCTTATATATTTTTTTATAAGTTAGCAAACTAATGGAATGGAACAACCATAGCTTATAAATACCAAAGAGATTAATGGTGCATTGCTGTCCTTGTGGTGGGGTCTTAATGCCACATGCATAAGTTTGCCGGTTACCTTATCCTCCAAACCGGAACACGATAGTGACATGCACTGATGCTATTGCGGCATGAATAGGCAAGGCTTTGGTACCAAACGCGAACGAATGTTGCAGAATTTTTTAGGTTAAAAAATAACTTTTGTTCAACTCAGGGATCGAACCTGATAGCTTATGAGTCTAAACATATTTAGTTTAACCAAACACAATTATCACTAGCCTGATAAGGCAAATGTACTTCAATAATAAATTAAATTATAAAAAATAAGCTCACCAATTTTTTTACTAATATATTCCTCGCGCTGTTGTCGTGCAAAACTTGACTCCATGTTGACATCATCGTCATCATCGAAATCACGATATCTGAAAGGGATTCGTTTTTGGAATAAACGATCTTACAATAGGTTTAGAAGGCCTTATAATGTAAATAAATAAAAAAAAAATTATCAATTCCTTCACTTAATTATTCAGGCTTCAGAACAAAGTATATGCAGAACGGGTCTGTGGTCATTTTCTGCATTGTACCAGGCAGCTTGAAAAAGGCGAATAATTGATGCCAAAAGTGTCACTAATATCGTAATTTGATATTAAACAACAATCGCCAATAGAAACCAAAGAGGTTAACGGTGCGTTCCCACCCGTGTGGCAGGAATATTTACCGATTACCTTACCCTCCAAATCTGAACACGATAATGACAATCACTGATGGTATTGAGGTAAGAATAATGACATTATTGCAACAAGAATATCAATACCAAACATGGACGAAACGTTCATAACATATTATGAGCTATCAGTAATATAAGCATTTGCTTGCCTTTTATGAACTACCAGTCAAGAAAGCAGATGTTCAATCTTATTGGAGTTCAGCTCATGACGTGGATATATGAAAATATTGTTACGAATAATCTAGAAGCGTGTAGAGTTGGAGCGCGTAAAAGAAAGAGATAGCTATTCCTATTGACAAACAAATAGTTGACCTATGCCATAATGGACTTTGTGGGATATGGCATAAGGTTGAAAGTAGCGTGTACTAGGATTTATGATTCATAACATGTTTACGATAAGAAGTGATTCATTGTTTCCCGATACATTTAGATTTTTCTGGATCCAGCTAGGACTTTACACTGCCTATAAATAGACAACAAACACAAGGCAGTTTTTATCAAGCGATCGAGAGCGATACATCAAGTGACCAAGTGCGAAGCGAGAAGTGTTTTATTGTGTAGTGTCCTAAGTTCAGTGATAGTATAGCGAGTGACTAGCGTGTAAAGTGTATTTTAGTATTACGTTGTGTTGTGTTGTGTTGTGTAAATACACGGATTTAATATAAGTGGTGTTTTCTTACAATTGCGAACCCGAGTACGTAACAATATTAACTATAATTTTTATTCTAAAAGATCCTTACTTTGCTTTGTCGTATCCAAATATTTCTTTAATATGTGTTGAATAATCCATATTCTCATCCCCATCGTCAATAAAGTCATCCATCTCTGAGTCATACTCGGAATCAGAATGAACAACAGGACCTGAAAAAAAGTATTAGGGTATTGATTAATGTAAATACATATTATAGTGTTAAAATTTTTTTTATAAAATACTAGCTGCCGCGTACAGCCCGCTGCATTATAAAAGTTTTTTTACGAATCCCGCGGGATCACCAAAATTTTCCGGGATATATATATATATATATAACAAACATCCAAACTTTCGCATTTATAATATTAATATAGATGTAAACCATATAAAATTAGGAAGATAGACGTAGAAGAAATAAGACAATAAATTTTCTTCCACTTCACAAATGTTTTAAAAAGAATAAAAAATTTAGATAAACTTTTTATTAAATAGAATTTTGAATAATTTATACGAATTAATCTAACCTCAGAAAGAGCTATTAGGGCAATTTACAATCTTAGCCCGCGGGTTTCCCTGAGAGAAAAATTCAAAGAAATCAATATTCTAACTGTTATATCCCAATATATATTTGAGAACTTAATGTACGTTCGTAAAAATATTTGCTTTTTTTAAAAAAATGGTGACGTACATTCAATACCAGGAACAAAAACAATCTTGCTGTGCATGCATCTCGTCTCCACAGAATAAGTAACTGTTTTATGGGGCAATGTATACACTTTTACAATAAACTTCCCGAAACTATAAGAGATCTACCAGTCAATAAATTTAAAAAATGTGTTAAAACAAAACTGTGTAAAAAAGGATATTATAAAATCTCAGATTATTCATAAGACAAAAAAGCCGGGGATTAACTACTCCTCATACTGATCTCATATATATTTTTTGTAATATTGTGATAATGTAAAAAAATCAATGATATGAAAAAAAAAGACAAGCCCGCTGAGTTTCTTCCGCCGGATCTTCTCAGTGTGTGGCCGCGTTCCGATCCAGTAGTAGTTTTTAAAAAATATGTTGACGTGTCAAAATAACTTGTAAAAAGTTTTATTGAATAGAGTATTTCTGATTTCTCAAAATAAGCAATCATTTGCTGAAGGGAGGGGTTAATGAAGAGTTTATATTGAACTAAAGGAAACTATAATTTACGACTAGCTGTGCCTTCGTCCGCGTGGAGAAAAAACTAAAATAAAAGCAGTCTAAGTTACTCCCTATTACATCAGCTATCTGGCAGTGAAAGTCCCATCAAAATCAGTCCAGCCGTTTCAGAGATTAGCCGGAAAAGCCGGAAAAAAGGGTCAAAGGGTGTCCAAACATGGTATAATCACCATGTTCGATGGCTGTAAAAGTACACTGATTTCATTTTTTCCGGATTTAATTCAGTTTTGGCTTTATTGCTAGTTGTTATAGGCTCAACTCACGTTGGAATTTGGAGCAGAGTCGAAGCGACACGTGTCATATTTTTCCCCCTAAAGCATATTCATCTCTATTGTTCTATTATTTAAGTACAAATTTGTGCTATGAAAATATGGAAGCGTCCGGTTCCGGTGCTTTGGTGTAAAATACGCGTTTATGTGAGCTCTTCGCAAATAATTCGAAAATAAATAAAATACGAAGTGATTAGTGATATAAAAGTGAAAAACGTGAATGTTAAAGTGAACACTGTTTGAAAATATAAAAAACCATCTAATTAAAAGTGACCAAGCAGTGAAAATCGGTGATAATTAACATCGTAAAACAGTTAAAACGCTACAACAAAGATTTAAAATAAGACATAAACAGTTGACACTCTCATTTGACAGGTGACCACAGACAACATAAAGTGATAATACCAACCTAAGTTGCAAAAAGCTGACTATACACGATACTGCTGGTGGAACATTGTTGCCCAAAGGCACATTCCATTTTAAGTGCATAAATTTAAATACATTTCTTTGCTCCTCCTGCCAGATCATGAGTGCTCAATTATCAGGCGAAATGTTATTACTTTTAAATAAAATGAAAGAAGAACTAAATATACAGACAAAACAAATAACAGAAAATGTTATAACAACAGTACTAATTGTGGTGGATGAGAAGATACAGCCAATAATAGCAGAAAATGAGAGACTTTCACGTGAAGTCGAAATACTAAACAAGAAGCTCCAGACTTTAGACATAATCGCTAGGAAAAACAACATCATTCTACATGGAATCGTGGAACCTAGCACCGAAAGATACGACGATTTAAGCGCTTTGGTAATAAAAACAATTACAGATTTAAATGTGCCACTCGAAAACAGCGAAATAAATAAATTACAACGCCTTGGTAAAAAAGAGGAAGGTGGGAAAATAAGACCTATTCTGCTTACATTAACTTTGCAGAAAAAAAATCCAAATCCTTAGAAATAAGAGGAAAATGAAAGAAACCACCTACATTACCAACGACTATTCTAAAGAAACCATGGAGAAACGCAAAGCAAGGGCAAGTACTTTTCGTGAAAATGAAAAAAGAAAAAGAACCCCAGAGACACCAAGTCCAAAGGAAACAACCAACAGCACTAGCAAGAAAATCCAACGAACAGACGCTTTTCAACGCATGCGTGAGCGAGCCTACTCTACGTCCGAAAAAAACAACTACCTCAAACACTAACCGGAAACGAAACATCACACAGAAAAATAAACAACAACAACAGCTTAAAAACCCCATATTTCCCAACCCGGTTGGTCCCCGTGGGGAATCAGACCAAAACCCTCCATTAAAAATTCAACAACAACATAGCAAAATAAACAACATAAAACCAACTCTACCCAAACAAAACATTAGCATGGAGAATCAAACATCCAAACACACAAGAATATACATTGCTACCCTAAACGTATTAACACTAAAATCAGAAGAAAACTTATCAGAACTGTCAATAGCGCTACAAAACACCAACTGGGATATTCTCGGAATGAGTGAAGTGAGAAGAATGGGAGAAAACATTGTCGCACACCCAGAATTTATACTATATCATAAAGGGGAACCCCCAGGAAAACATGGTGTGGGATTTTTAGTAAAAAAGTACCTAGCAAAACACATCAATGGATTTTATGGTGTATCAGAGCGCATAGCATTATTAAATTTAAAACTACCAGATTACAAGGACCCATGGACCATTATCGAGATCTATTCACACACAGAACAAGCAGAGATTGAAACAATTAGCGAGTTCTATCAGGATTTGAACAAAACATTACAAACATACGCCCACAAAAATATCATTGTGATGGGTGACTTTAATGGCCAAATCGGTGAACGTCAACTGGATGAAGATGCAATTATGGGACCCTACACATACAGCTCAAAACCTAAAAGTAGAAACGGAAAAATGCTCGTAAACTTTGCAATGGAAAATTACCTCACCATACTAAACACTATCTACAAGAAAAAGAAAAACAGAATGTGGACTTGGTTGTCACCCAATGGTAAATCAAAAAACCAAATTGACTTTATATTGACCAATAAACATAAATTTTTCCCAAACATAAATGTCATAAATAATCTAAATTTTAACACTAACCACCGCATTGTCAGGGCGGAACTATACTCAACTCAACCCAAGAACCCTAGACCAAAAATAAATCTTAAGTATACTAAACTTAACAAAAATCTGATAGAGAAAATAGCCCACTCACTAAACTCTAAACTGAAACTTTACAAAAAAGAAACAAAAGATGCCGACATACAAGAAAAATATACCTGGTTAGAAAGTGCAATCACAACCATTACTAAAGAACATAGCAATAGGAAGGAGAACCTAAACAACAGGATATCAGAAAAAACTGCCAACCTCCTTGACCAAAGAGCCGCCCTAATTAGTGCGAAAAACACAGATCAAAATAGGAAAGAAATTGCAAAAATTAGCAAAGAAATAAAAGTAAACATGAGGAAAGACAGAAGACAATGTCGGATGGAAACAATAGAAAGACATATTAGACAGACAGGAGGAATAAAGAAGGCGTACAAAGAATTAAGTAATAAGAAACAATGGATTGTAAAGATGGAAGACAGAAGTGGAGCGGAGAAGATTGGTTGGCAGGAAATACTAAAGATCGCTACTGACTACTGCACCGAATTATACAAAAGTAACACAAGTAAAAGAGAAATAGATTTACCAGAGAACGAAATGGTACCTTACATCATGCAGGATGAAACAAAAAAGGCTATTGACACAGAAAAAAGATAAAGCTCCAGGTCCAGATGGCATAATCAATGAAATTTTAAAACAAACAAAAGCAGCAATGACACCGATACTCACAGAAATTTTCAACAACGTAATAAACACAGAAATCATCCCAAAACAATGGACTGAATCCGTTATAATCCTTATATTCAAGAAAGGGAACCACTGTGATATTGGAAACTATCGACCCATCAGTCTAATGTCCAATATTTATAAGATCTTTGCAAAGATTATTTTGGAAAGAATAGGAAGGAAACTAGATGAGCAACAACCAATAGAACAGGCTTGATTCCGCAAAGACTTCTCTGTACTAGACCACATCCATACTATAAGACAAATTATAGGAAAATACACTAAATACCAGCTTATATACTACATAGCTTTCATAGACTACAGTAAAGCATTTGACTCTCTAATACACTCAAAAATCTGGGAAGCCTTAAAGGAACTGGGTATCGAACACAAATATATAAGAATAATTAAAAATATTTACAAACACAGCTCTGCTTGTATCAGACTAGAAAAAGAAGGAAATAAGTTTCCAATACAAAAAGGCGTGAGACAGGGTGACCCCCTTTCACCAACACTCTTTCTGGTTGTGTTAGAAAAGATCTTCAGGAACCTGGAATGGAAAGACATGGGCATAACTATTAATGGCCGCACGCTAACGCATCTACGATTTGCTGATGATATCGTATTATTTGCAAAAACACCAGCGGAGCTAACCAAGATGATAAATGATTTAGCATCGGAAAGTGCCAAGGATGGGTTGAAGCTAAACCCTGAAAAAACAAAAATCATGACCAATGGCAACAAAGATCCTGTAACAGTGGAGCAGAATCAAATCTCCTATGTTGAACAGTACATATACCTTGGCCAACTCATATCTCCAGAGGACAACGAAAACAAAGAAGTCGAAAGAAGAGTTGCCAATAGCTGGAAAAAATATTGGAGCCTAAAAGAAATAATGAAAGACGAGAACCTACACATTTCAACGAAAAGCAAATTATTTAACACATGCATCCTGCCTGTATTAACATACGGGAGCGAAAAATGGGCTTTAACAAAAAATTTAACAAATAAACTCTCCGTATGTCAACATGCCATGGAAAGGAGTATGACTGGCATCAGAAGGCAAGACAAAGTTAAAAATACCAGTATCAGGAGCAAGACTAGGGTCCAGGACATAACTCTGAAAATAAGGAGACAAAAGTGGAAATGGGCAGGCCACATGATCAGAGGAAAAGATAAATGGAGCAAAATAATCACACAGTGGTACCCAACAGATGGTAAGAGAGAGGCAGACCACAAAAGAGGTGGGACGGCGACATTAAACAAGTCGCAGGAACAACGTGGGGTAGAGTGGCCATAGAAAGGCCAGAATGGAAAAGATTGGAGGAGGCCTTTGCCACCTGGCAAACGGACACACAAAAATGGAATAAAAGAACTTATGACTAACTAAAGAAATATCGTCATGTCCGAAGAAAGGCTATATTATATTATATAAATATGGAAGCGCGCGTTGACGCGCACATTCGCACTTCGACGTTCGGCTGGAGTCGAATGGATTCGCGACTCGTCGCGCGTACTCGGGCGCAGTGACGCGTCAGACGCCGACCACAACGGGCGGACGACATTGCTGAACTACGACGACAATGGAATTTATTTAGTACAGAAATTTGATGTCTGTTTAACGTCAAGGCGAAAACCGAATATTCGAAAGTCTCTCAACATCGGCACTGACGCGTCGTCGCGCGAAGGCGAGCTTCGCTGAGTGAAGGCGCACGTCGCCTTACAAAACGTGCCGCGTCGCGTCGCTTCGACTCTGCGCCAAAGTGAGTTGAGCCTTACGGGTCGCCCATTAATCACGCGATATGTATGCATGTGGCATTAGACCTTGCCACAAGATGTTAATGCACCATTAACATCTTTGATTGGTGGCGATGGTTGACACTCCATCAGGAGACCCATCTGCGCGTTTGCTATAATGGTCGATGCCTTACACAAATTATAATTTTGCCAAACTTTTCTAAGAAATAGGGTTTAAATTAAAATAAAAACTAGATTTAGCAAACAATCTACAACAATATTTGTACATACGCTTCTGCTTTTTTCTTAATAATTCTTCTAACTGTGCTTTCCGTTTGACGTCACGGGGTGGGAACTGTTTCGAATCATTCTTGCCCAAGGAATTTACATGTTTATCAAAATCGAAGCTATTTGATATAACAGGTTTACTCGGACCAGCTGAAGATTTCTGACTTTGTGCAGGCCGCCTCTCATCTGGCCGTTTTGAGGGTGCTCCTTTATTAGAATCCATTGCGCGCTTAGACGGATCCAACTTAATATGACCATTTGATTTCGGAGATCTTTCACCTAGTAATGCTTTTTGTTTCATTAAAGCACTCTTTTCTTTCAAGCTATTAATATATTCTTCCTTACTTAATTTTGGTGCAGGTTTTTGAGTATGTCCATTTGTCACTTTATTAAATGTTTTTTGGGGCAGGTTCCTATTTTCATTTGAGCTTTTGTCTATTCTATATGTGTTTTGACTCTTAAGATCTATACTATCTCTTGAGCTAGAACTTAATTTTGATTTTGACTCTAATTTAGATTTTGTCTTGTCCAATTTTTCTCGGTCTTTGTTCAATCTCTCCATCTCTCGGTCAATTCTATCACGCTCAGCTTTCAACCTTTCTAGTCTCTCTTTATCTAATCGTTCTCTTTCAAGTCTATCAGATTTATCCTTTTCATATTTTATTCTGTCTTTCTCCCTTTGAGCATCTTTATCTCTTTGCAAATCTTTTTCTTTTTGCAATTCTCTGTTTCTGTGCATGTCCCTTTCTTTTTGTAATTCCCTCAGTCTTAGCATGTCTCTATCTTTTTGCAATTCTCTATCTTTTTGCAATTCCCTTTCTTTTTGTATATCCTTTTGATATTTTTCTGATTTTCCCCGATCATAAGCTTGTCTTTCTTTTTCTCTATCCTGTACTTTCGGAGTTTCATTTCTATTAATTGTATTCCTGTCACTTAATTTTGGAATACGACCATTAGTCACTTCAGGTTTTCTTTCTTTTTCAGTAGGTCTTTCTTCTTTAACAGCTGCAATAATATTTAAAATCGTTATTTTATTTGAATTACTCTATATTATTGCGTTCCGCACACAACACTATTTTTGGAAAATAACAAATTTGACAAAAGTTATTGCACAGTACCTTGTATATTTTAACATTAAGAATGAGAAATATGTTTTTCTATTTTCTTACACTAGCAAATTTGTTCACAAAACTTAGATGATTTGCGACAAACTAAGCATATTGTAAGAATAATACTCTACATTGCTGTAGTCCCTAGTTGTTTTGTTAAAAATGTTGTCATTTGTAAATATAAACAAAAATGAATAGATAAAAAGCAGCAAACATTAAGATACCTATTTTGACTCCTTTTTTTTCTGCTTCCATACGCTCTTGGCGTCTTCTTCTTCGAGCCATTTCTTCTTCATACTCTCTTTTTTGCTTTTTGGTCATAGGCCTTTCAGGTTCTGGTTCGGTGACAACCTTTTTTTGTGCTATTTCCACTGGTTCACTCTTTTTTTGTTCAGCTAGTTTCAGGAGTTGATTGAAATCCATAGGAGGTGGAGCTGGCCTTCGTATTTTTTGCTTTTCTTCTTTTTTCTTTTCTGGTTCACTTATAGGTGGTGGACTTGGTTCCCTCGGATCTAGAATAATAAAAAAATGATATACTAAAATGTTACAACATAATTCCTCTTTTAAAATAAATAATAGTACAAAATATTGGTTTCCTTACAATAAAGACTAAGTTGATTACAGGCTCCTCACCCGCATCGCGAGAGAGGTGCATGGAATGTTGCATTAAGACACACTTCTTTATCCATGTGATTAACAGCCAGACTTTTGATCATAACACATGCATGCACTAGTTTAGTCATGAACGAGTGCATGTGTGTGTTAACTTTTGTATTTTTGCAAAAATGTATAAAATACAAAAACATGTCAGTGCATACATAGTAGGTACTCAGTTGAGAACCATACATGCAACATAAAATGACGCTAACTGAAACGCGTGTGACTAGCTCAGGTTTAACTCTTCTCTTTACAACTTTATATGGTGTATCCCAGAAATCAACGATAAGCCGAAAATACGTGACAGGCCAAGTCCTGACGTGTCGTTGTAATTGGCGACTGACTATGACGTGCAAATTAACGAATACGTTACATAATTAGTTCCGTATTTATTCTATCGAAATACATATGATACGTAATTTGTTCCGTTTTTATTTTTATAAAAATTTACTTCAACTGTAACAGCTAGCCAGCGATGTCCTCTTAAATTAGATTTTTTAAGACAACAAAATCTGTCTGGGCGATTATTTCTACATCAGTTCCAATCACTTACATACTTTTTATTCATAAATTTCATTACCAATGTAAAAAATACAACTGGAAGGAAAATAAAGCTAGCGATTTATTTGTAAGAAATTTTATTGTGCTCACAGTCAATGTGGGGGCAGATTTCTCCCAACGGCGGCAGTTAGTTTTATTAAATATAATTATTTAGCTTTCTCATGTATATCGTAATAAAAACACAAATATTGGCCTTTAAAACCTTACGCTCTAAACAGGGCCACGAAAATTACAAACAATGACACTCTAACCCCCCATTGGTCGAGTGGTTATCGACCCTGACTACGCAATCGACGGAGCTCGGGTTCGATCCGTGAGGATCGAGCCCGAGCTCCATCGATTGCGTTTGCCCCGGGGATAAACATTTGTGTGATGAGCATGTATTTCCGGGTTTGTGTGTTTTATTATGTATGTAAAAGTATTAATATATGTATTTCTATGTATTATTATCGTTGACGAACATCCATAACATAAATAAATAATTTGCTTCCTTTGGGGTCAGATCGGCAAGTGTAATTTGTCCCATGAATATTTATTTATTTTATTTAATGACACTATTCCGACAGGAATTAAAACGATCACCAAGTACTCAGGTTGATTTGTTTTTTGTTTTGGCCAATTACCTACTCACCTTTTACGCCTTGCCTGGGAGAATGGCAGATGGTCTTTTCTTCAATGGGGATCCAAACCAACACGGGATTATACTTACCTGGCTCATCATCTTTGCCTCGTCTTTTTCTTTTATGTGGGACTGGATCGTCAGCGTGTTGAAGTGCATGTTTCACCCGCTCTCTAGTTCCATTAATATCTTTTGCTACACCACTTTCTAAAAATTAAATGTTTTAGTTTGAGTGAATGAATGTTTGACACACTATATACACATTTTGTGAGAGTATACTCAAAAAATATGACTAACATGGCAAATGCTGCTATTACAATTTTCTTTACATCATAGAGTAGCAAAGTAGAAATAACCATTGCCTTCAAATATCAAACATGGTAATGGTGTGTTCCCATCTGTATGGTGAAGATGTATTACCACATTAAAAAATTTACCAGCTACCTTTCTCTCAAAACTGAAACACGATAGTGACAGGCACTGATGTTATTGCGACAGGAGAAGGTAGCCTTGCAGAAATCTACCACCTATTAATATATATGGCAGTGACAAGTTTGTCAAATCATTCACATTTTGCGAACTGCCTGGCTGGAAGGCAGACAATCTTTTCTTCCCAACCAACACAGAAAAACTTCTATATAATAGTGATACTTTACGATTTATTATATTACTTAAATCATTGAAAAAATCCAGGTTTCTTTGAAACCTTACACAAGTTAGATTGGTTAAGATGTGAGGTATGATAAGATATTGCGTGTTCAGTTCATGTGTTAGCGTGAATTTAAACTTACTTCCTGTTGGGAATTTTGGTTCATCCGGGAGCTTGCTGTATTTCTGCATCATTTTTGCATAAATAGCTGCAGCCTCTTGAGATTCATAACCATAATCGTCTTGATCTGCCATGTCTGGTCCCTCCCGGGTGACTGCTGTGTTATCCCTATCAATTGCATCAGCTAAAACTGATTTATTAGCTGATTTTATTACTTTGAGAGTTTTTTGAATTTTTCGTAACGCCTGAAAATATATTTCGTATTAAATTTTTTGTTTATTATTTTTTATCAATACATACATACATATCTTTACGCCAGATCCCTTACGGGGTAGGCAGAGAGAACCGAGTGCCATACATCACGATCCTTGCAGGCTTGTCTCCCTTCTTCCACATTCATCACTCTCTTCATACACACACGCCGGTTGCGAAGACTCTTGACACCACCTTCGGACAGCACTCGATCAATCTGATCGTGGTATGTCAGTCTTGGTCTTCCCCGGTACCTACATCCCTCCACATTCGCGTTGTATATCTGTTTTGTTAACCTTTCATCTACCATTCTTTCTACATGTCCGAACCAACGGAGCATGCCCTTTCTCATCTTTACACCGACACTTTCTTTCAAACCTAACCTCTCTCTCACTTCGATATTACGAACCCGGTCCGCGAGTGTCACACAACATATTTTTCTTAGCGACCTCATCTCGACCGCGTTGATTCTACTTTCATGCCCTTTCTGACATACCCAACTCTCACTTCCATACAATAGCGTTGGGATAAGCACATGATTATGCAGGGCTAGACGGGCACCCTGACTTAAAATTGTGCTATTAAGTAATCTCCCTAACGCTCCATTCACTCTGTTCCCTGCACACACTCTTCTTTCAACATCAGCGGTGTACCTTCAATATTTAATAAAAAATTATATTAGTTGTAACTAGTTTATAATGCACTTGTACTTTTATTTTATCTCACTTATAAGTGTGAAATTGAAAGTGCAAAATCTAAAAAAAATCTTAATAATCATAAATTACGTGTCACATTGTTTGTCCGCTAGGGATTCCTAAACTACTGAACCGACTTCAATTAAATTTTGTAGATATCTACTGTTTGATTTAAATTAAAAGGTAGAATAGTTTTTACTCTCAATTTATCCCTTATAATAAGTCTATTCATATATTAAATTTTATTCACATTCATCCTATGTATACATAAATTTGTATGAAGATATTTTTAGGTGTATATATAAACCTTAAATATCTTCATACAAATTTTTGAATTTAGTACATGTATTAGGGTCCTCGGCCCTAATTTTTAAATTACCAAAGAGCCATAAAAAATTAACCTTGTATATTCTCAGTAGTTTATTTATAATAGTCTACAAAAAATCATATTTCCATTAAATAACACACGAAGGTAAATTTCATGCATTAAGTTCTTAATCTTCAAAAGTTAAACAATAATATTAAGAACAACAATCCAACCAACCCTCCTGAGCTAAATGAAACTTTTATCAAACAAACATTTTCTAGCTAATATATCCACTGCAGTACTTTTGACTTACTCACTAATTGGTCAAAGATGTTCTCTAAACAAGCATTATAGATCAGTCCTTAAAAATGGCACCAAATACTGTTCAGACTAGTTTAATGTCTGTAACAGACTCTAAGGTCTGTCATGTAAAGGAAGACTGGTGGCACATTATACATTGTAAGACCCAATCTTCTTCCGACGACATGCACTTATAACATTTACATGATATAAGTAGGAGGGGCAATCGTAGTACTAAGTCAGCAGAGATCCGCATAGTCATAGTTGATGGCCCCATCTAACACGACAGTCGTGCTCCATCACTATCTAAGATTTTGCTTAAAAAATAAAAACAAAAATGCCGTATTGCACAGTTTTGGAGTGCAAAAACGATAGCCGGGTCAAAAATGTATTCAAAAGAGGTATATCATACCCTCAAAAGTCATATTTTATTTTATCACTACATAGTATAAAACAAAGTCGCATTCTTTGTCTGTCCCTATATCCCTATGTCCCTATGTATGCTTAAATCTTTAAAAATGATGCGGTTTTTTGTAATAGATAGAGTGATTAAAGAGGAAGGTTTATATGTATAATAACATTCAATATATTGTAGAGAAATACTGCAATTTTTGAGTTTTCTGATGTCATGTCGTAAATAATTTTATTTTTTTTCGCTTACATTGCAAACGCTGGCTAAACCCTATGAGATTGATCAAAATAATGTACTAAGTATTTGTACACCTTGAAAAGGTCTACATAAAACTCCCCGATGGTATATGTCTATCTCTTATGGATAACCCACAATAACATTTTTTTGTCATTTACTTTTTACGAGAAATAATGGCTTTTTTTCGAAGCAATTTTAAACAATACAGCACTAATCCTTATCCAATTAAATATCTTAAATATATTGCTGATTTAATATAGAGCAATATGGCCGTTTACTGCATGTAATTTAAATGAATATTTTCGAAGATATTACAGATTTAATTTAAAATGCAGGGGCATAGCGGTTGCGGGGTTACCAGCCGGTCGGCGACGCGCGCGCGGCATGTTATGAAACCGCTGGGAAACGTGTTAATTTTCGGATAAATAAATCGACGGGTCCCAAGAATAAAATCGTATCTACAAAATTACCAAATTACAATATGTTTGTTTGTGGGAGTACATTGTAGATAAGATGATGTTCACTGAGTATTTCCACAAAAAAAGACCAATAAATATAAAAAGTATATTGTAGCTTTATGTGTGTTTAATGCGAATTTTATTATAAAACCAATTTAGTCTGATCTCTCCATAAGAGTTTGTTCTTGGGACCCGTCGTTAATATAGGACTTCAGGTGAAAATCAAAATTTAGTACATTCTTTTTTTTTAACTAAATATCACCATATAAAAATCATGTGGATGATTAGAAATAGTATTAACAAATTATTTTTCCTGTTTTCGGAATTTTATATGATCAAGTAAAGTACATTCTATCATGTAATAAGTTAGCACATTCCTTGGATAATATCTTCAGGTATATCGTATAATGTTTATAAAATTGTTATTTAATAACCAATGTAAAAAAACGTGATTTAGCAAACAAGTTTTAATTTCCCACTACGTATGTAGATAAGGAAGATACTGATTTTACCTCGATTTTCGAAAATCGAGTTTTCACCAGAGTGCTAAGAGTGAGTTTTTCTTTTCGCATTCGACCGTGAGCGCGTTTCGAGTTTACTAGGAATTTGTATGTGATTTGTACAGCGCCACCTAGTGGTAAACATGAGAAACCAGTTTACCACTAGGTGGCGCTGTACAAATCACATACAAATTCCTAGTAAACTCGAAACGCGCTCACGGTCGAATGCGAAAAGAAAAACTCGCACTTAGCACTCAGATGTCCAAGTTTTGAGGTCCTAGGAATCTTTTCCGACTATTTTCACGATGACGTCAAACATGTTATAACTTTTGAACGGCTAGACCGATCTAACGCGGTTGATGGCATTCGATTGTATTCCGCTTAACTTAGATTTCCTGAAAATTTGAACCGATTCGGTCTAGAAGATTTTGAGAAATTTTGAAAAAACACCAAAAAAAATTTGAAAAAACACCAAAAGAAAAAGTACTTTTTAATATAACTTCCAGATAAAAAATAATCAGCTCTATTCCTCAAAAAATACGTCTACATAAATTGCATCAAAATCGGTTTATCCGTTTGGGAGTAATCGTTAACGAAAAATTTTGAAAAAAGTGTTTTTTCGACGTAGCTTCAAAATTTTTCAACCAATCATTTTTTGGTGTTCTACGATATTTTAGTAATAAAAAAACTACGTCAAATGCCGTTTCAAAAATCAAAATCGAATCTAATTCTCAAAACTTATAGCTTTTCAAATTTAAAATTACATTGTTCTTAGCAAACTTACTTAATTTTTTTATATAACTTTCAACTTTCAAGTTAATTTACCGATTGACTTAAAAATATTATCAGCTTTTGTTCTTTAAAAACTGCGTCAAATACCGTTAATTTAATCAAAATCGGTCAATTTGTTTGGGATTTATCAATGAAGAAAATTAAAAATAAAATGTTTTAGACATAGCACCGAAATGTTTCAACCTATCGGTTGTTTAGCTAAAACAATATTTTAGATCTCAAAAATTGAGTTGAATGCCATCATCGTTTTCAAATATACAGCTTTTCTTTTAACAAAATTGAACTGAAAAATCTATGCTTATAGTTTTTACTCTTTTGAGCTTAAAATACCTTTATTTAATGAGAAGTTTCAGGGATGGCCCGCAGGGTCAACCACTTACACATTTGTTCGCCTTAATAAATCGCAGGGTCAAACCTTCAACGTTGCAGGCTTAGATTTGAGCGTTGACTGATTTTCATATGGCCAACTATATATCGCTCTTTCAAGAGTAACCTCTAAAGAAAACATGTTCGTATTGTCTAATGGCAAGAAAGCTGTGAACGTTGTATATAAAGACATTCTGTAATATATCAATTGTAAAAATAAAAGAAATAGGTAAAAATGTAAAAACTAAAAATGTAGTACCTATATGAATTTAGATATTCTAAAGATAGCAGGAAATCTTCATGGTATAGGGAAACATGTTTGTATTGTCTAATGGCAAGAAAGCTGTGAACGTTGTATATAAAGACATTCTGTAATATATTAAATGTAAAAATAAAAGAAATAGGTAAAAATATAAAAACTAAAAATGTAGTACCTATATGAATTTAGATATTCCAAAGATAGCAGGAAATCTTCATGGTATAGGGAAAGGTGGATTGTTTTACTCAAAATTTAATGCGTGCGCGCCACGGGCAGTAATGAATAAATCAAAACTACTGGATCGATTTTAATCATTTTTTTCCTGTGCGAAGCCGGAGCGGGCCGCTATTTTTGAATAAAGTTAAAAAAAATAATTATTAGCATAGCAAGAAGAAAGATTGAATCTAATTTAAATCAACTTTAATTCGTTATGATAAAGTTCATTTTTTATAAACTATACATACATTTCTCAAAGTTACCGTCCACGCACAGTGGCGCTACTCAGTCAGGGATATAATAGTTCTAGCCGTAACACATTAAACTAAGGTTGAAGTTAGTAAGTTCGTAAGTTAAGTTAGAAAGATGAATCACTTGAATTGTTTCAATGTGTTAAACATATTGACGGGTCCCAAGAACAAAATCGTATCTACAAAATTACCTAATTACAATATACAAACATATGTGGGAGTACATTGTAGATAAGATGTTGTTCACTTGAGTATTTCCAACAATAAAAGACAAATAAATATAAAAAATATATTGTCTTGTAGCTTTATGTGTGTTTCCAAAACCAATTTTGTCTGATCTTTTCATAAGATTTTGTTCTTGGGACCCGTCATATATATTAATACCATGTTAGTGTGCAAATATGTTATGATGGTGTATTTTCTTTGGCGAGCTTCGGCTAAGGGCTTTGGCTTTTACTTGATATTTGTTCCGAGAATACTGCAGTACACTTCCACAGCATCAAAAATGCCAATGGAGTGCGTATTATAGTATGGTGCGCAAATAGTAAATTTTTAAAAATTATAATATTGTAGATATGTGGTTTAAGAATTTATACATGGGAAACATTAAAAGTTTTGCACTTCTAGCTAAATAATAAATAACTATTTGAATTTCGAATGTATTTTTAAAACGTTGCAACCTTCTTAGTAATAAAAAAAACAATTGGCAGGAAATGATTTGTCAATTGTTTTTTTATCATACATCAAAGTTCTATGTACGAAACGAAAATGGAATTAAGTCGAAAAGATTTTAGAGCGATGATTTTTTTTTATGATTTTAAAAGTTCTCTTTCTCCGCAAGACTATGCCGCTCGTCTTCAAAATGCTTTTGGGAGAGAAGCACCTTGTTTGAGCACCGTGACGCAATAGTTTGCTGAATTTGAGAGAGGTCGAGTTTCTTTACATGACGAATTTCGTAAAGAGCAGCCTTCAACTGCTATCAACGAAAATAATGTGGCTACTGTTAAGCATTTAATTGAAGAAAACCCCCGGATTACCTATGAGACAATTCGAGGACTATTGGGCATTGGTATGAGCCAAATTCAGGTCTTTTTAACAAACACATGTTTAACATGGGTGTTACAGACAGGCCTCTGTGCAGAGCTTGCATGCAGACAGAAGAAACGGCTGCCCACATCATCATGGATTGTGAAGGCGTGGCGAATTACCGGGTCAAGTACCTCGGATCTCCGAGGTCGCTCCCCGAAGCTTTCTCCCACATCAAGGGGTTGCTGGGTTTCCTGGAGGAGTTGGGATGGCAAGAGTAGAACCATCCTAACCATACGCAAAAAGGTGCTAGTCGTCGAGTTGCGGAGACCCACCCACGAGAAGAAGAAGAAAGAAGAAGAGCCAAATTCAGAAAATTTTACACGAAGAATTGAAAGTTCGGAAACGTTGTTGTCGTTGGATCATTCATGAACTGACAGCAGAGCAGAAGCGAGCTCGCGTGGAATGGTGCTCAAAGATGCTACTGAAGTAAGACCACGGAGATTCTAATGCTGTTTATGACATTGTCACAGGAGACGAAACATGGATTTATTGTTTTGAACCCGAAAAAAACAGCAATCTTATGAATGGGTGTTTGAAAATGAAAACAAGAAACAACATTTTTTTAAATACTACATTTTGGCACTCTAAACTGAGACTTGAAGTTCTTTTGTTATATATATATACATATATATTGCTGGCTGGACAGATTTTACCGATATATATGTGTTTGTTCCTGCTAACCTCTGAAACAGCTGAACCGATTTTGACAGGTCTTTCACTGGCAGATAGCTAATGTAGTAAGGAGTAACTTAGGTTACGTTTATTTAAAAAAAATCCATGCATACGAAATCACGGTCACAGTTAGTCACATGCTCTTCCAAAGCACATTAGTAGTCTTTGATCAACTTGGGTGGTTGTAGTGATGAATTTGAAAGCAATCATACTTATATATCTGCACATTCGCTAGTAATTTTTTTTTAATTGAGCCGAGTATTGCCATCCTTCTTTGATAGATAATGTATAATATTATATATTCCAAATTTGTAATAACAGGTAATGTATCAGCCGCATTACTTCTACATGTCTTCTGATACATACCTTTGGATCTCGCATAGCAAGCAATTCCTCACGTTTCTTTTGTGCTTCCAGCTTTTTCTGCCTTTCCTCTTCTTCCTTTTTAGCGAGAAACTTTTGAATATTTGCAGAGAGTTTATCCTTTACTTTTTGTTCTTTCTTTGGAGGATCAAAACGAGCCTTATAATACATGCTTTCCTGAAAAGATATTAAAAATCTATCATTTCAACACGTAAGATAAATATAACAGGTAAAATAACATTTAAAAAATTCAATATATTTTAATCAGCTATTACAAAAATCTAATTGTATTTGCAGATATTACTAAGTAGTTGCTTGGGACTTATTTGTCACGAAAATTCGCATACGCATTATTAACGTAGGAAAAGGGTACAAAACTTACAACAGATGACTTTTGTTGTTGATTTCGTT
Source organism: Apodemia mormo (assembly GCA_036924255.1). Lineage (NCBI taxonomy): Eukaryota > Metazoa > Arthropoda > Insecta > Lepidoptera > Riodinidae > Apodemia > Apodemia mormo. Next base: position 37,882,472 of record JAUPFN010000006.1, read on the forward strand.
GAGCAGCCAGTAAGGTATCACGAAACTCCATGATTACAATTTAGAGAAAGTATGTACTTCCAATTATTTACAAAAAACTATATGTTTTCTTAATTCCACATAACAAATACATAAAGTTTATGAAATAAATTACGATTTTCTGCGAATACGTGTCAGAATTTAACAGTCAATCCGGCCATTTTCTGGAAAGGTACTAACCATGCTATGGTAATTTAGTACTATAAAATATTTGATAATTGTATTGAAAATAGCGTCATCTAGGACACGTACTGAAAAAGATTTTATTTCAAAAGACTTAAGATCTGGATTCAAGGTTTTTGCCACTACATACGAATATTAAAAATAACCTTTTAATGTCTTAAATATATATTTTTAAATAAGATATCACATTACATTATAATTTTTGACTATCTGAACTATAAACATATATTGTTTTGTGGTAAATACGCTTATTTTTCAAAATAACAAAGTTTGGCCAATCTATCAAACAAAAAACCACACAATTACAAATGGCGTCGTTATGGTGTTAAATGTTGATACTCGTGCGCATTTTATTATTGAAATTCAGTTTGTTTTGTGTGTATTAGTGTTATTTTCGTTGAGTTTGAACTTTTATTCTCCGGATTGCTTAATCGTGACACAAAACTAATATATTGTGCTATTTATTGTGAGTTAATAAAGGCTTAAATTATGAATGTTTTTATTCTGAATATATAACATTATACAGCGTGGCAATCAAACGAAGTTGCAAAAGGACTTGTCAGAGTTACATTTTGTTTGAATGGCACGCTGTATAGTGTTTGATAAATTCCTATTTACTATTAAAATTTTAATAAAAAAGTAGGTACCTATATTCAGCTGCCGAAACAAAATAGTTCTCAGGCTATAAGATAGATGACGCCAGTAGTAAGCCATTATAGATTTAGAAAGTTGCCTATCTATACATATAGTAATACACATATTTATCTATGGTACTAACCATGCTATAGTAATTTAGTACTATAAAATATTTGATAATTGTATTGAAAATAGCGTCATCTAGGACACGGATTGAAAAAGATTTTATTTCTAAAGACTTAAGATCTGGATTCAAGGTTTTTGCCACTACATACGAATGTTAAAAATAACCTTTTAATGTCTTAAATATATATTTTTAAATAAGATATTACATTACATTATATTTTTTAACTATTTGAACTATAAACATATATTGTTTTGTGGTAAATACGCTTATTTTTCAAAATAATAAAGTTTGGCCATTCTATCAAACAAAAAACAACACAATTACAAATGGCGTCGTCATGGTGATAAATGTTGATACTCGTGCGCATTTTATTATTGAAATTCAGTTTGTTTTGTGTGTTTTAGTGTTATTTTCGTTGAGTTTGAACTTTTATTCTCCGGATTGCTTAATCGTGACACAAAATTAATATATTGTGCTATTTATTGTGAGTTAATAAAATCTTAAATTATAATATGAATGTTTTAATTCTGAATATATAACATTATACAGTGTGGCAATCAAACGAAGTTGCAAAAGGACTTGTCAGAGTTACATTTTGTTTGAATGGCACGCTGTATAGTGTTTGATAAATTCTTATTTACTATTAAAATTTCAATAAAAAAGTAGGTACCAATATTAAGCTGCCGAAACAAAATAGTTCTCATACTATAAGATAGATGACGCCAGTAGTACGCCATTATAGATTTAGAAAGTTGGCTATCTATACCTATAGTAATACACATATTTATCTATGGTACTAACCATAAAGCAAAAATCTAGATAAAAACAAAAGGAGGAACCATAGATAAAAAGAAAAGTGGTAAATTATAAAGTATACCATAATACTTTATAACACAGACTTTATAATTTGTGTGGTATACAATCACGGACGTTGTTTTCCGTGCGTACAATCATCTGTGTCTACCTTTGACAATGGAAAGATAAGGACTTGGCATCAAGGAACTTATATAGGTACGATAACTGGAATTATACGAAGCAATATTTGAATATAAAAATGTACTTTATTTCGTTCTGAATAACGTTGACATTTGTTTCTTACATAACAAAGGGAAAAAAACGTTTCGAGCAAGACAACGACACGAGTGGATGTTGTCCCTTTCTTGCAATTGCCAGTGTAAATAAAACTTTCGGATGGTAGATTTTTATATATTCAGTAATCGTTAAATCTCTTTTATTCATACACGTCTACATTAGCATAAAATGTATTGTAATTAACATAGTGAGTTCTAAAATGTGCTTATTTTAATTATTACGTAATTATGCAATGCAAAAACTGTTTCTCAAATTAGTAGAATTACTTAGTAGTAATTTGCAAACTACGAATAGCCGCACTTATATATGGCGATTGGCGCTTTATTTAGTAGAAAGAGACACACTCCCCTCATGTCGTGGTATTCTTCGGAACGATTTTGAAGCGCGTGTGAAGATTACGGGTAGAATGTAACTTCTTTGGTTATGTTTTCCTGCCTAGGTACGTAAGTACGATATATACTTTGCGTGACCTTTTTTCAAAAAACACCTTATTTCCGCGTATGTTTGAGAAAAGAATATTATTTGAGCGTTGTGTGGCGTTTACGACAGCGAATTCGACGAAAAAGGTCAGATTGTAGAAAGGAAATTCTCAGATTTGTACCAAAGTAATACGCCTGTACAAGATCATTATTGTAAACGAATTTTTGACAAAAACCCAACAATACCATCGCAACCACCTTGTTAAACACATATGGTTTTAGCCGACTTTTTTTCCTAAACTCAAATTATCAATTTGTTGCACCAGTTGTCATTCGGTAGAAGACATAAAGGAGAATTCGCAGCATGAGCTGAAGTCAATACTGGAAAAAGTGATTAAAAAATGTTTTGTTGATTAGATTCTTTGTTGGCCTAAGTGCGTTGTTTCTGAAGGAGCATTCTTTGAAGGCGATAACATAAATTTAGATGAATAAACAACATTTTGTTTATTATTGATAGTTTCCTGGTAGTATATTCAAAAATTAATCTGAAGTGTATAGTTATATATGCACATTGAAGTAGTTAACATATTATCATATTAAATAAATAAATTACCTAAAAATACTTCTTTTGGCTAGGGATTCCTTTTCAAGATGAGCTCTTGAACCAATAACAACAGCTAAGCTCTGGCTAGTTTCTTCAAGCTGGGTTAGTGAATCAATATTGATAGTATTCTTTAAAGCAATCTCTAGTTTAGTCAGATCTTCAAAACTTTATCAGTAACGAAATAAAGTATATTTCGTTACTGATAAAGTTGACCATGCTTGCATCTCTAAGTGGTCTGTGAAGTTGATATTTGTTTCTTACTTAACAGAGGGGAAAAACGTTCTGAGCAAGACAACGACAAGAGTGGATGTTGTCCCTTTCGTACAATTGCCAGTGTAAATAAAACTGATGGTAGATTTTTATATATTCAGTAATCGTTGAATCCCTTTTATTCATACACGTCGATAAATACATTAGCGTAAAATGTATTATAATTAACACAGTGAGTTCTAAATTGTGCTTATTTTAATTATTACGTAATTACTTATGCAATGCAAAAACTGTTTCTCAAATTAGTAGAATTATTAAGTAGTAATTTGCAAACTACGCATAGCCGCACTTATATATGGCGATTGACGCTTTATTTAGTAGAAAGAGACACACTCCACCCATGTCGTGGTACTCTTCGGAACGATTGTGAAGCGGTGAGGAACTTATATACGATTACTGGAATTATTACGAAGCAATATTTGAAAAATAAAAATGTACTTTATTTAAAGTTGTCATTTGTTTCGTACTTAACAGAGGGGAAAACGTCCTGAGCAAGACAACGACAAGAGTGGATGTTGTATCTTCGTTAAATCCCTTTTATTCATACGCGTCGATAAATACATTAGCATAAAATGTAATTAACATAGTGAGTCCTAAAATGTGCTTATTGTAATACACATAGTGAGTTCTAAAATGTGCTTATTTTAATTATTACATAATTACACTAGGCCACTTTCTATGCACTTTTGTGGTATATTTTACCGAAAAAGTATCGCACTTTGAGGTTTGAACTTTGACGTGGTAGTTTAAATTCATATCTAGATATGATCTACAATTAAAATACCATTTTATAAAAACTAAAAAAATAGAAGATACATGTTGCATTAAAATGTTATTACTACTTACGCCATCTATTATAAAAGTAACAAGTTAAAATGCGAAAATTGAACGAGTTAAAATGTTAAAATGCTAATTAGTTAAAATGCTGCTGTAGCGTGGTAGATTTCGATCACTTAATGCAATTTCATTCACTCAATTTTCATACAATATTAATCTACTAGCTGTTGACCGCGACTTCTTTCGCGCGGACTTCGTTTACTCCGCACAGCTCCTCCCCCGTAGATGACAGCGTGATAATATGTAGCCTATATGTTGACCCGACCTGTTAGTAATATTCATACAAAATTTGAAGTAAATCCATGTAGTACTTTTTGAGTTTACCCCGGGCATACATAGATTTTCCTACGATTTCATGATATGTATAGATTAATACAGTTGCGTTTTTTAACTTTCCGCTACGTATTTAGATCAGGAATTTACTGATTTTGCTCCGATTTTCAAAAATCGAGTCTTCACCAGATGTCCACGTTTTGAGGTCCTAGGAACCTTTATCGACTAATTTCGCGATGACGTCAGTGTGTGTGTATGTGTGTGTGTGTATGTGTGTCTGTATGTAAACATCTAATTACTTTTGAACGGCTCCGGCTGGACCTATCAAAACGCGGTTGATGGCATTCAATTGGATTCCACTAAACTTAGATTTCCTAAAATTTGAACCGTAAGGGCCTAAGGGATTTTGATAACATTTTGAAAAAACCCAAAAAAATTTTGGCGAATAAGTTTTTTTTTTAAATATAACTTCCAGATTAATATACCGATTGAGTACAAAAACTAATCAGCTCTATTCTTAAAAAAATTACGCCTAATGCATAAATTGCATCAAATCTGTTTATCTGTTTTGAAGTTCAAACTTACTTAGTTAATCGGTATATTAGCCTGAAAGTTATTTCAAAAAGAAATAACTTTCAGGCTAATGTACCAATCTTATCAGCTTTTCTCCTTTAAAAACTGCGTTATATACCGTTAAATGGATAAAAATAGGTCACTTTGCTTGGGATCTATCAATGACGAACATTTTTGAAAGAAAAAGTGTTTTTTTTTTACATTGCTTTGAAATTTTTGAGCTTACCTATTATTTAGCTAAAGTAATAGTTAAATTGAGTTGAATGCCATTTGAATTTGACCAAGTAAAATTTAATCAATTTAACCATCGTTTCCAAAATAGACAGGTTTTCAAAAATCAATATACTGCTATTTTTATCAAAATAAACTGCATGTATAATTGTTTCGTTGGTTCATTCGTAAGTGTTTTCTTGCTGTTTTTTGTGACTTAGCAGTTGAGACATTTTAAAAGAACTGAAAAAATCTATGCTAATAGTTTTTACTCTTTTGAGCTTAAAATACCTTAATTTAGCAAGAAGTTTCAGAGATGGCCTGAAAGGTCAACCGTTTACAGATTTTTCACAATATAATTATTGTGAAACAGTCTAAGTGTATTAATTGATTAATATTGTATTGAGATTAATTTTCAATCTTAGCCCGAGGGTAATAAGCTAAAAAAGGTATATTCATGCCCGTATCCCCGAAGAGGTAGGCAGAGATACAACGTGTGCATCCATGATTAGCTGAAGATACGTCTTAGTCCCACAACGTGATAGGTCACCAGCCTATCACCAACCGGGCACTTTCCATTCCCGGGCGACGTTATTTAGAAAATTGAAAAAACACATTTTTAATTTGTCTGACTCGGGAATCGAACCCCGAGGGTTTCTCTGAGAGAAAAATTCAAAAAATTTTTTCGCTGAGTTTCAACCGTCAATTCTTCTTAAAAATTATTTTACAAGAAAGCTACCATATATAAAAATTGATTTATATCAATATTAGACTTTAAGAACGAAATGGTGGCACGAGATGGATCTCAAGTTGCTACATATTATAGGTAGTACGTAATACATTATAAGTAGACCAGAAAATATGGTGTAAAATTTTAGTAGATAACCATTACATTTGTTCTGTGTAGATAACATTGATAATGATAAAAATTGTGTTTTTAATAAAATATCAAGAAAATTTCAAAGAATGTTTCTTGTAAGTACTAAAAAAATTTAGTCTAAGGTGCCCCACAGACCTACATATATATTGCGTAATACTTTTATTGTGCAATAATATTGAATACCCCTTTGTTCAATAAATTCACTCAATAAAATTGACAAACCAGTCTGAGCAATATTTTCGTGCGAGTAACATGTCTGACGACGAAGTTTTGGCGGCAATCATGCTGGCGATTTTGTTAAATAAATCTATACAATTCTATACACTCAAGTAAAAACTCCCGTTCTTCATCTTTTATTGATTGGTTTTGTTTCGATCAACACTTATATTGATTAGTGAATTGGCCTGAATGTCGAATTTCGGCCGAATCTTGAGTTTCCGTCGAAAGTTAAATTTCGATCAAATGTCGAAATTCGGCGGAATGACGTATTTCGGTCACATGTTTAGTTTTGACCGATTGTCGAATTTCGGCCAGTGGTCGAAATTTTGGTCAATTCTAGTAATGAACTATTAATTTAACTAGATGAATAAAATTACCGCGAAATGACGAAAATTTCTTCCTCGCCATTTTGCTTAAATTTACGACACGACCATACATTAAACAACGCGACTGACCGATCACGACCGTTCCAAGCTCTGAAGTGAAAAATATTGTTCAATATTAAAACCTACACAATGCAAAATAAAAATATTGTACCATAAAAATTAAACCCGCTCTAACTTTCGTTCAATTATTGTGCAATCTTCAATATTAACCCTAAACGGCCAATAATATTGTGCAATACGTAATATTGCGCAATATTATTGTAGGTCTAGGGGCCACCTTAGTTTTTTTTATTTTAGTTTTTTTTTCCTGTGCCCTCGTAGACCAAAGCCTGGTGACGCCTTTGATGCGAATATAATATTTGGGTAAAAATACGCTGAATTTTTTTAGGTTAGATAATTATAAATAAAGTTCATACATTAAAAGATGTAATTCTCATAAGAATACTTTCCTAACAATAAACTTTGCGAGCCCTTACAAAGTAGTTATTTGCAAACTACGCATGGCCGCACTTATATATGGCGATTGGCGCTTAATTTAGTAGACAGATACACACTCCTGACCAAGGAACTTATATACTACAACTGGAATTGTTATAAAGCAATATTTGAAAAAAAAATCAGAAATCAAAAAAAGTGGGGCCAAATTCAGTGATTCCGATTGGCGCTTTATTTGGTAGAAAGAGACACACTCCACCCATGCCGTGGTACTCTTCGTAACGATTTAGAAGCGCGTGTGAACATTCCGGGTAGAATGAAATGCCTTGGTCTGAAATTGTCAGACTGACAATGAAGTTGACATTTGACACAGGTGTTGACAGAGGTCAATTTTGTAGTTCTTTCTTTTTCTGTTTTTGACTGTTGTAAAGTGCAGAAAATATGGTTAGTTCAATAAATATAATTTGTATCCTATATTATTTCAGTAATCCTAATATTTATATTAAAATGACGTGATGTGTCTTGTTTTAAGTGTGTAAAACATATTTATTAATAAGTTATTTCAGAATGATTTCAACTTATTTTATAACCTGGTTGTATTTATTCTTCAGGCCACCTCCAAAAAGAAGACTAGGAAGTTAAGAGGGCACGTAAGCCATGGCCATGGACGTATCGGTAACTATCTACCTATAATTAATCTTTATGGAATATAATATGGAATAATATGGAATATAAAAAAATATTGATAAACTATTTTAGGCAAACATCGCAAGCATCCTGGTGGTCGCGGTAACGCTGGTGGCGAGCATCACCATAGAATTAACATGGACAAATATCATCCAGGTTACTTTGGAAAGGTTTGTGTTATCAAATTCCTGTTATCGTTATTAATTACAGTTTGCACCTTTATCTCAAAATACATTTTGCAACTACAGCTCTTCTAAAGGAGCAGGAATAATTTCAATGAGCCATTTCTAAGAAACTTTTAATTTTTAGGTACAATCGTTTTTCTAATGCCCTTAGCTTGCTGTCTATTTTAAATTTAAATCATAGTACAAGTTATTTATATAGTTTGGTGCAAGCGGAACTTAGTATTTTATTTGTCTGTCATAAAATCCAAAATCTAGCTTTGATTTTGACTAAGAATCATTTGTGTCCTGGATATAGGTTACTTTTGATGACTGCTTTCTGTGCTCTGGTATCTTTAACATTATTGCAAAATTTATGTTAAATTGTAAATTATATTTGTTAAGAGTCCCAATCTATTGTTGACCTCATGTTAAATTGGTCAGATTATTAAATGTCAAACGTCTAGTTATCTGGAATTATTTAAAGTGTAGCACCCTGATCTCAATATGATTTGTTATGATTGTAACTGCATGGTTTTGCAATTTATTAAATACTAGCTGTTGCCTGCGACTTCGTCCGTGCGGACTTCGTTTACTCCGCACTGCTCCTCCGTAGGTGATAGCGTGATAATAGCCTATATGTTGACCCGACCTGTTAGTAATATTCATGCAAAATTTGATGTAAATCCATGCAGTACTTTTTGAGTTTACCCTGGACATACATACAGACAAACAGACAAAAATTCTAAAAACGATATTTTTGGCTTTGATATCGATTATAGATCACGCCCCAAATATTTTTTAAAAAAAAATATTCAATGTACAGTTTTGACTTTCCTATGATTTTATTATATGTATAGATTTGCCGTAAGAAAACATTAAACAAAATCCAAACTTATAGATTTTTAATCTTCTTTCACCATCTTTCTCAAACATATTTATCTTTTAAAAATATTTCAATCATAAGTCATTATCATCTTCCACCATCATATTTAAGGTGTTAAATAGATTTACCGATCTCTAAAGTTAAACATGCTGTTGATTGTATCTATTGTGGTTAAATTAGTTTGGTAAATTTCATATTACATAAACATTTTGAAATAAGGCAGCAAGTTCAATTTCAAAACATATTCAATAATGATTTCAGCTTGGCATGAGGAATTACCATTTAAGAAGAAATAAGGATTTCTGTCCTGTTCTTAATTTAGACAAGTTATGGACCCTTGTATCTGAGCAGTCAAGATTGAAATATGCTAATGCCACTGATGGAAAAGTTCCAGTTATTAACATTGTCAAAGCTGTAAGTATTTTTTAATATCTATGAAAATTTTGCATCTAGCAAAATCTGACATTGTTTATCAAATAATTACCATGAAGTGAGAATGTTAACTTGTTTAGTGAACTATCTATTGTTGTAACAGGAACTCAATCCACTATAATTAATGATGCAATAGAGGTTGAGCATTTGGTGGACCCATGATCTCACCATAGTTTCATCAAGAGGGTGAATTCTCTGTGGTAATCTAAAGCTTTAGCAATATTTGGATGAGGCATATGTGTAACGGTGGTAGAAATATAGTGCAACCATGTGTTTGTAAACAGTAAACGTTGTAGGTCCATGCTTTGTAACACTCCTGCTGTTGAATTCAAATAACCCCAAATCAAATGTGATGCAGGGAAATGTTTTTTTTTTATTTCATAAGATAGCAAGCAAGCAGACGGGTCTTTCAAGAGTCAACCACGACCTATAGACACTAAAGGTGTTAATGGTGCGTTGATATCTTGTGGCAAGGTCTAATGCCACATGCATAAGTTTACTGGCCACCTTACCCTTCAAACCAAAACATGACAGTGATATGCACTGACGCTATTGCGGCAGGAATAGGTAACGCAGCAGTACCAGACCCGGATGAGATAATGCAGAACTCTACCACCTAGTAAAAGATAAAAGGATGTAAACAACTTCCATCCACTCATACATTTCCCATAAACTTAAATCACAATTGAAGATGATTTTTTTTTAGATTTCCTAGGTTTAGAGCAGCGAATTATATCTGATATAAAGATGAGACTCTGTCTAATAAGTGGCTTGCAGACAGTACATTACAGTCTATTTCTTTTTACGTGTCTATTTTAGTAAACAATAATGGCGGACCAGTGACTTCAATTAGTCATAGACAATTAATATGGTTGTGAAAAATCAAAAGATCTATTGAACAAGTATGACAAACTAAATTGAATGAATGATATTTATTGTAACAACTATCCATCCATTTTGTTATATTATTACAAAGTATTATAATTTTTATAATCTATATTAATCTATCTATATTAATGTTATCCATATTCCATATTATAATTTATAATATTACACATGCGAAAGTTTGAATGGATGTTTGTTACTCAATCACGCAAAAACTACTGAACGGATTTGAATGAAATATGGCACACATATAGATGATAACCTGAATTAGCACTTTTTATTCCGGAAAAATGGTTGCTCTGCGGGATTCACCAAAAACTATGCAGCAGCTGCACTTTGCAGCTAGTTATATTATAAATACGAAAGTTTGGATGGATGTTTATTACTCAATCACAAAATAATTTCTGACCGGATTTAAATGAAATTCGGCACACAGGTAGATGATGATCTGGAAAAGCATTAAGCTTTTTTATCCCGAAAAACCGAGTTCCTATGTGATTCATTAAATTTTTTTATAATGCAGAGAGCTGCGGGCTGCAGTTAGTATGTTATGCGAAAGTGTGTTTGTTTGTTTGTCTTTCTTTTAGTTAAGTTAAACTTGTTACTATGCTGTAAAAAAACTAAAATACTTCTGCTGGTAGATACCACAGAATTTTTCCTTGTCACTAAAGGCATCGAACTTCTGCGATTTCAAATTTTTGTGCCAACGTCAGTACACTCAATATATATATAGAAATCGAAATCCACTAAACCCAAGCCAAGTAAAACAGTTGAGAATGAGATCGAAGTCCTAAAAACAGTCCAAAGTCACCAAAAAACCACAAAAAACAGCCGAAAACACAGAAACCACATTCTCCCAACAAAGAAGGAAACGGAATGAGTAAATTTTACTTTCACTTTTTAGACCTTAATTTAAAGTGTCATCAAAATGTTAAATTGTGCAAACTTCGTTAATGTTGCGTCGTTTTTACTGTTATCGTAAGTGTCATTGTTACTACTAGCAAAATGGTGGATTTGTATATAATTCTAAATAATTTAATTATTTTTTTTATATTCTAAGACAGATGAATTTAAATAGAACAATTTAAAAAAAACAATAATCACTTTTTTTTTAAATAAAGACACGTAATTAATAATCATTTTTCATTTATTACTAAAATAGTTTAGAAAAATAAGTATAAAAAACTAGGATTCTTCGCAGGATGGGAGGAGTATTATTAGATACATACATTCTAAATAATTTAATTAATTTTATAATATTATGGGACAAGTGAATTTAAATATAACTATTAACAAAAAACAATACTTACGTTTTTTTGCGTTACAAGATCATCGAATTATTGTAGTATACAATGATTAAATAACCTGCCTTTAATAAAAATAAGATTTTATTTTATTAACAGCAGGTTTCTTTACTATTACAAAATTATTTTAAACAGTAATATATGTATCGCTACTCATATAATAGAACGAAATTGTTAACGCTAAATAATGTTATGATACCGATACTGTTTTGTGATTGGTTCACCGCGTTTCATGCTGTTTCGTGATTGGTGCGTCAACTAGCTCTAGAAGGCAACGTCATAATACCATATAACATAATGTTAATTCGTAGTGTATAAACAGAGTGTAATGAATAACGTTATTAAACAGTAACATATTCTGTATCATTTTTGGTTAATTTTATACTTGAAAATAACGTTTTGTCATGCTACAAGTAATAACGTCACCACAAAATACCTGTATTAATAATCTTTTAAACAAGGATTATATATTTAAATCCTTGTTTAAGAGATTGAAAAACTATAATATTGTTAATCTTTGAAAAATAATGATTCAATAAAGGGGATATTTTAAATTCTACAAGTCAGTATTTAACATTTAGACAGTTTGTATATTTTTCTATATATTATTATAACCCATTTATTTTGTCGTAGTTTAGGAATATTTATCTTTGATAAGGAATCATTCAATTAGTCATTCAAATTCATTCATTAATGCACGTGTCTATCAATTTCATAGACAATCGGATATTCGACATGTCAAGTTCACATGTATTTTTCAACTGTGGAAATAAATTTTGTATTCTGATAAGTTTTCGTAAATTAAATATGATAAAATAATATATTAGAAACAGTTTTTAGTGCCAAACAAACCGTTTACAATGAATGAATACGATAATCTAATTATATTTAATTCAATGTATATGATTGATGTGAAACTTTGGTGTTTTTACAACAAGTGGAGTTTGTTTACCTAAAAAGACACGTAAAAAGAAATAGTCTGTACGTAGGCTGTGCTTTTTTTGCCATTATTTTTTCCACTCTTAGCCACTTGGGCCTTTGTACGTAGCTGGCTAAATCTAATCTAGGCTTCCTAACTTCTTCCAAAAGCTTATAAAACGGCTTATGTTTTCCCCATGTTGCTCCCGGACTCCATTGAAGAATAGGCCAACTGCCGTTTTGCCAGGCAAGTACTAGGTGGTTGATTTCTGAATTATCTCACCCGGGTTTGGTACCACTGCCTTATCTATTCCTGGCACAATAGCGTCAGTGCTAGTCACTGACATGTTCCGGTGTGGAGGGTGAGGTAGCTGGTAAACTTATGCATGTGGCATTAAACCTCGCCACAAGATAGCAATGCATCATTAACATCTTTGGTGTCTATAGGGGTGGTTGCTCTGTAATGATATATGTATGTAAAAAAACAAGCTTTAGGAGTTTTTGGATCATTTGGATATGTGTCTGTTGTTCAACCACGCTCCTGCATTCAAGGAGAGTGTGAGCGGTGGTATCTTGTTCCTCCACGGCATAAAGGCCTGTCTGTTATACTTATGTCAAATAGGTGATGGTTTAAATGGTAAATTCGTGTTATGGTGCCCACTACTTATTTCTGTTGAGTTTCATGATGCGTTGTGTTAGATGTTTTGAAAGGGTTGGCACAATTCCCTTTGCTTACAGTCATTAGTAGCTAGCCACAATGCTTCATGTTGTTGGTATGTTCTCTCAGTAACATGGCTATTATAAGTTAGCTGTACGGCAAGACCATTATCTGTTCTGGGCCTGTCAGTTTTTTTATTGCTCTGTTTTTTGCCAGTGTATCTGCTGTCATTGCCCTGAGAATTCTGTGATCTTTTATCCATTGCAGGATTATTTTGTTGGATTTTACACTTTAAATCTTTGGCACTTGGTGAAATTCCATTACTTTTAGTTGAAATTAGTAAACAACACACTTTGTACTTTTATTTCACTATAATTATACACTAAATTATTTAATTTCATCGACCGGTTTCACTTTTTAAAGCATCTTCAGAACGTAATATTCTTTACTTTTATGTTGTGTTAACTAGTTTCAACTAAAATTTGGTTTCTGATGCTGCTTCTAATGGTTTGTGGCATTCAAACACTATGCTAGAGTTGAAGCAGTTGGTTTTTAGAGCTGCGAGGACCGATGCACTGTCCGAGATGCTATGTATAGTTTGATCCATAATTTCTCTTGCCTTGCTAATAGCAAGACATTCTGCTTGCAATATGGTGTTGTACAATCCTAAAGATTCCATTATGCTTGTATTTAGGTCCTGCGAGAATACACCAACTCCCTGAGTTGGTTATGGATCCATCCGTATATACTCAGTTCAGTAACCCTACTGTGAGGATTTTCCTCAAGCGTTCCTCCTCCTTCCTCAAGCGGAAAATCCTCACCACATGCTATTTGTTAGTGAGAAATTTAAATACGGAAGGGCTCAGTTTCTTAGACCTCTCTAAAGATGTGTATAAAAGCTTTTTGAGCATCCCTCTTTTATCCTAGAGTGAACTGAGTTGCCAGGAATTACCATCCTAAATCTCTGCAGTGAGTTAGGGTGCTAGGACTAGTCACTCTTAAGTACCACCCTACTTAAATAAACCATAAACAACTAAGTAAGCCTTATAGCCTACTTTGATATATCTTTGTTGTTCTGTTTTCAAACATAATAGGTATAGGAAAGCGTTTAAAAAATTGGTTATATGAAAAAGCGAAATGTGCCTTTTCTCGAAATTGCACTTTCAATTAGTAAAAGTGCTAACAGATGATGCAATTTCTATCTAGATTAGTAATCAGGCAGCAGATTTTATTAGCTAGCAATCGCCTGTGGCCGAAATTTGACAGTATAAATTGGCTTCAGCCATAAAGAAATAGTATATACAGTACCCGGCGATAAATATTGCACATCGACCTTTGGAAAGAGACAATCGGCTAATTTCGGCTTCGTAGAGCGTTATCTCTGTCGCACAAAATACAAACAGTCCGGTACCTATTAGGAGCTGTTAAAACAAGTATGATTTGCTTCTTTTGATATTTTTATTCTTTGTATAAAATACACTATTTTTTCTATAAGTGATGGCTTTAGGTTGGGGTAAAATAAAATAAAAAAACATTTTTACATTATGTTTACGTATTTAATTATTTTGGAACATTACAGCTTTAGTGTACATAATAAACACCATTATACCTATTGCTAAAATGAGACATTACAATAAAAATAATAATAATTCTAATTCTCAATTACTTCCATTTCACTATCTGTGCTCTCAAAGAGGTCAATATCACTGTCACTATCAGCCGTATTTATTACTAATCTATCAGTGTAATTGTCTAAACTGTGTTGAATGCTTCTATATTCATTCTCACATTTGATTGCATGATCGCAAACCTTTTTCCACTCTTCAGCGCCGATCATGTTTACTTTTTCAGTCAATATTGTTTTTACTGTAGTTAAGTTCATACCCACATTTCTAGAGGCTACATAGCCTTTCAGTTGAGACCATATATTTTCAATTGGATTAAAATCCGGATGATATGGTGGCAATCGCAACACAGTGTGCCCATGTTCGGCAAGTATTTTGTCCACAGAAAACTCTGTATACCTCTCCTTGTGCTGACATATAATAGCGTAAATCTGGGTTTTTGTTAATTTTGGATCAACTGGAATTTCATGTCTGTTTAACCAGTTGATCATTTCCCGTTTAATGGTGTTTGAGTTGGGGGGTCTCTCAACATACTTGTTGTGATAGGGTGCGTTGTCGATAACTAGAACAGAATCACTGGGTATATTTGGGATTAATTGGTTAACCAGCCATTTCTCATAGTTATCGTTATTCATTTCATTGTGATAGTCACCTGTAGTGTCCGTGGATTTATACGTTAAAAAGGACCGGGTACAAAGCCTTTTTCATTTCCCGCATGAACTATTATCAAACGTTGACCTTTTGAAATTGGCTTTTTTACTCCTTTTTTCTTATCGTCACTCCAAGATTTCCCTTTAGTGTGGGATGCATGTATATATGACTCATCCATGTAGACGATATTTTTTCCTGTTTCGCGAAATTTGCGTATTTTATCAAGGTATTCCATTCGTTTGAGACTAACGTCGTGCTTTTCCATTAGAGTTTTTCGATTATCTTCCATTTTAGTGAACTGAAATCCCATGTCATGAAGTATTTTTCTCAATGTTTTTTCAGACCCATCGTAATTAATAGCTTCAGATAACTTAGCTTTTAATGATTTTATTGTTGGCAGTTCATTAAATCGTAAGTGAAAATCATACACCATTCTTCGAACAACATCGTAATCAAAATCGTCCATATCCAAACGAAATTGCTTTTTTGGTCTCCCTTTTTTTGGAGTGCTGAACTTAATTTCAGTCGAATGTGTTTCAGTACTGACTTCGTTTAATATATTGTTCAAAGTTCTTCTTGAAATTCCAGTGGCATTTGCAACTCGCTCTTGAATCTTCTTAAAATAACAACTTACATTTTCATCTACTTTTTTTTAAATCTATCAGCTTCGCTTACAAAGTATTTATAAACATTGTAGATAATTTCACGTGACTGACCTCGTAAAGGTTTCCCTCTTTTTCCGAAAGATGCCATATTACAACTTTAAATTATTTAAATTTGTGGGTGTTAAACTCTAAATATATATTTTTTTTCGGGACGCGACTGCACTCTATCGTACTTGAACAACGACTGACTAAACGTCACATAGGTAGTGTGGGACAGAGATAACGCTTTACGAAGCCGAAATTATCCGATTGTCTCTTTCCAAAGTTCGATGTGCAATATTTATCGCCGGGTACTGTACATAGATTTTTTTAAATATTTTATTTTTATTATTTTAATGTATTTCTGTTGAAGAATATTATCTAAAAAATTAGCTTTCTGCAGTGCTAAACTTTATTTCTGCCAAATTTCATACTCCACTGTTTGCACAATTGTCTTAAAAGAGGTCCAAAGATTATTTTTTTCATATTAATGTATAATTATTGATTAATATTTTCTGGCATCCCACTATGGTTGAAATTTCCTGTTAAAATGCATGTTAATTTTTTGTGAGAATTTTTTCGCAATGAAAAAACGAAGTAATTCCTCCCAGTTTTTACTGTAAATTCTAGCTTACTTATAAATATGTAAGTCTGGAATTTTTATTCCTGTGTATAAAATAAATAATGTGCTATATCTATAATTTACAGGGTTACTACAAATTGCTGGGCAAAGGCAAGCTTCCAAAACAACCTGTCATTGTTAAGGCAAAATTCTTCTCCAAAACAGCAGAAAAGAAGATTAAGGATGTTGGAGGAGTTTGCGTACTATCTGCGTAATTTAAGTTCAATATAAAAAGTTTAAAAACTATAACTTTGTTTAATTAACTCCACTGTGACACCTGCACATTTATAATTCAGTAGTTATTCTTATAGCAACGCACTTTATAAGATAAATTTGAGTGTAAAGCAAGCAGCAGCCTACCGACTGACTAACATTTTAAAAAGTGCAACCCTTTTAAAAATTTAAAATAATTAAAAAAAGGCGTAAAAATTTCGCAATAAATATAAGAAAAGCTTACCGAAATGGACATGTTTTCATTACTCGCTATGTGACAAATTCAGGGAATTCTCTCATGTAAATATACAGTGTGTAAAGAAAGCCCTGTCCGATCGTCAAAGGAATTATTTGGTAGCTTAATACAATCATATTTGTGTTATTAGTTACAAGGATATTGATTGATAAATTTTCAAATATATTTGCATGATTGAAGTTGCTCAATTTTAGTACTAAAATGAGCCACTTTAAAATGCGATATTTTTTTTTATTTTAATAAAAAAAATTATTTTAATCATGTCACTGACCTACCTCTTTCCGATCGGACAGGATTTTTTTACACAGTATATAATATAAAATTAAAAAATACGACCCGTCGTTTTGCTTGAACTCTACGAGCAATGTGAGCTTATCCTAAAAAGGCTGTAACAAAAATAAGAATAGTAAACACATCATCTGATGATTAAATAAGCATAACTCAACGGATTAACATGGCTCAATTTGACTATATTGCCATGCACACCGATTACACGCACACAGTGATGTGAAATTCACGCGTGTATCTGTGTAAGTAGAAATAGCACTGTAAATACCTAAATATAATGTCACGAATTTGGCGTTAACGCTCTTAATATAACGCGCGCAGGACGGACTATAAAACCTACGGCACACTTTTTATTAGCATGCTTAAAACTTTCTAACAAGAAATCAACACTAGAATTGGAACTTAGTATTACAGAACTAGCTGAGCCCGCGACTTCGTCCGTGTGGAAAAGTAGCCTAAGTTACTCCCTGTCACATCAGCTATCTGCCAGTGAAAGTCCCGTCAAAATCAGTCCATTCGTTCCAGAGATTTTGTCTGTTTTGAATTTTTGTCTGTCTGTGTTTGAATTGTAAAAAATGTTATTTTGGTATATGTACCGTGTATGCATCAATATGCATTTAGTTAAAAGCGGTTGTTTTAATATTACAAACAGACACTTCAATTTTATTTATTTGTATATATAATGGGAAGCAGCCACGCCAAGGAAAAACTGAATATGGTCCAGAATAACAACGGAGACTATCAGGAATCTCCACCATAGTTATAGAAATAAGAAAGGAGCTTCAAGAACATAAAGCCTGCACCTACGCGATCATAGGGACCCTGACTGATAATCTAGAAGGTATCAATAACATATGAGGAAAAGATAAAGAAAGTTGTCAATCAAATGCATCAGGTATAACATATGCACATTTTGTATTTTTTTAAGGAGGAGAGCAGCGACGAAACTGGCTGTTGACGAAACTGACTGCATTAGCCATATTCCTGATAATCTGGAAGGTATCAATAACATATGAGGAAAAGATAAAGAAAATTGTGCAGCACAGACATATTCGATGTGAATATTTAATGTAAATAGATTTGTAAGGCAGGATATAATTGTATATTTCGTTTAGTTTGTAAGTTTTTCTGTAATAAATAATGTTAGTTTTCGTCTTTTATTCGCCCTAAGACCTAGATAGAGCTTTGTTGTACAGAAATAATAAAGCTTTATGTAGTTGTTTGCCATAGGCATATTACGATCAAAAGGGGTTCCACGCAGTCGACAAATTACGAGTCGACTCTTGCGAGATTGTATTTATATGCGGGAACCCAAAATTATGAAAACCCCGAAAAGTGCAAAATTCTTTATGAAAACAAATGTTTATCGATTGTAAATAATATGTACAATGTAAGTATAAGCCTTAGGCATATGTTTACGCACTTTTCGGGTATATAAAGATAGTTAACAGGATAGTACGACCTGAAAAGGCGTACAACTCTGTAATTGTAAGAGTTTCCGAGGTCCTGTAAGAACGTATAATGCATGGAACATAGAACAACGGAATTGGCAAGTACAAACATTTGTATCATGACCGTGATCGCCACACACATAAAATAAGCATTATTGCATATAAACTACTACTGCAAACATTGCTTCATTGGTCGTTTTCATTTTAAACAACAATAATCCGAAACACACAAACAGAACATTTAAAAATATACCAAACTGCGTTACAATAAATTTTATTTTGCTACAAAAAAAAGAGTACGTCCTTTTGTAGTCTATTCAAAATAGACTCATCTATGTGTACAATAGTGAAACTTAAGATCTTAATAGTTTCGCTATTCTACAGTAGATGGCAGTATTGATTTTTCCGTAGTTTTCAGTTGATCATATTTGAGTAGAGAACTTTCTAAAACGATATACGTAATGACTGTCATTACGTATAGGTACGTAATGACAGTCATTACTTATATCGTTTTAGAAAGTTCTCTACTGACAATGACAGTACGTACGATATACGTACGTATATCGTACGTACTGTCATTACGTATATCTTTCTAGAAAAATTAGGTCAACCTAAAATGAACTTAATATGTTAGGTGTACGGCTGATTTTAGCTTGACTTTCTATTATATCATTAGAGATTATATTAAATCAGGAATTTAATTAAAATAAAATGAAAATTGTACTTTCGAATGATATGAAATATCTCCATTTTTGATCATCTGTATTCTACTATCATTTCTGCATTCAAGGATGGCACAATACGGCATAATTCAGTGTATAATAGATTTTCGCACGACGACTATCTCCTAATGATACGGTAAGTATCACTAAGGCAATTTAGAGTAAAAGCGCATAATAGTGACGCACGCGGCACGCCCACTCTTCACTTCCCTTGTTCTGTGTTCCATGGTATAATGTATATAACACTCTTGTTTTTATAGTCAAACTCATCACAGAAATGCTTGTCTCCGTTGGGATCGAACCCGAGCTCCGTTGATTGCGTAGTTAGGGTCGCTTACCACTCGACCAATGGGACGGTCAAAAAGATATGTATGATGCATTGTCATTGGTCGTTGATAAGATTGCAAAATTAAAAATTACTCCGACTGTCAAAACCAAGGGCAAAGTTTCCGTTACATGGAAAAGACGAAAATGTGTGTAATTATGTATGCATTGTTATCGGTCCTTGATAAAACTACAAATTTTTAAATTAATCCGATGTATTAAAGGACGTCAAAACCATGTTCAATGTTTCCATTACATACTCTACCCCATAAGGGAACTGGCGTGAAGAAATGTATGCATTTCGGTCCTTAAATAAGATAACTGTATTTAAATAAGACAACTTCTAAATTTTATATGTATGTACTTTTGAAATACATGTATAAAATATATTTTTACTCTTAATACTTAAATCAGATGTTAAATTACTGAAAAGTACATCAATAATAATTGTTATTACTCATGGAATAAATTATAGACATTATTTTAAATAGCATACTAATATTAAATGCCAACATTGTGATTTCTTTTCCATATTTAATTATTATTTCTATTGAAATACCTATTAAACAACCAATCTGACATGCATTGGTTAGTTCAAAACCTGAAAATGTTCATGAAAACATTAATCGTTTATCAAGTTGTTTTCTTATTGTCTCCCGTTAATTTAGCAGGCAAGATTAGGTTATTTTAACTTGACATATGGTTTTTAACGCGCATGCCATAAAAAAGGATTAGGTTTGTTTGTTTACGTCAACTCTATACTATCATTGTTTTATCGTAATTAGCGTACCCCTCCAACTTACTATAATATACACTCTCCTTTTGCCAGTCAATGTCACACAGGTATTACTTTTAAGAGTCTATTTTGACAAATATAAAAGTTTTAACATGTAATATTTTTAAGTTTATTATTTCACCTCTTTATAATTTTTGAAAACTAGAAGTATGTCATTACTATAATTTCCTTATTTTCAATTCCAATTCCTGCAAGTTCACAATTACTTTTTGTTACTAAACAGAGGCCTTCTATAATATATCAAAAGCATATGTGTACAATATAGTGTGAGTCACTTTCCCAATATACACAGTACACATATTTGGTTCTAAAATTTTCACATTTAAGTCAAAATCTAAAAAATCTATGTCAGAACTACAAAAATCAAGATGTCTGCAGTAACTCTTACATGCTAAATAATAATTTACAAAAATTATATTTATAATATAGAGACACACGAGAAGAGCATTAAATGAAGTAATTTTTAGCAGGCATAGTTTTATGTGATATGAATAGTAATATTGAAACTGACACGCTACACGATCTAGCCATAATAGGACTCAGAAATTCTATTATTTGTATATTATAAGTAATAGTGGATTAAATTTGCACAATTGATTGTATAATTGGTATCTCCTAGATAACTGATATGGTAATTAATATACAATAAATTATATTCCTCGATTGATAATAATTGTCAACACAGTGGCTTGTATTTTATTTTATACTTCTACATTCAAAATGAAACACAGTTTCAAAAGCAACATTTAAACTACATTTTTTTCTTCAAATCCTATCATAATACTAAATCTCATGCCTAATTATTTTTCACCTTATTGTTGCCATGACTTAGACTTGTTACTATTCTTAAATATTGATAGGCTCATTCAACCAAACTAAATATACAGTAAACAATGTTACTCAGAGTTCTGAGCTAAGTTTTTGGCCAGGACAATTTTTAGATACTTAGAAACTTTTCCTAGGCCTTTACTTAATATGCAGGGTGCCATTTTATAGCTCTGACATTCTTTCAATGGGTACAATAATGCGACTATAAAAAAGCAAAGGATAGTAAGCAAAGGTAGGCAGGGTTCAGAACTAAATTTTATTTAAGTTTTAGTTTGGCCAAATGGGCCCAATATCTCACGGAAATTACATTAACCATGTACCTTCAATAAAATTGTATATACTACCCACAAACTGGGCTATATTCAGCACGAGTTTTATTTATGTACATATAATACTCTGGTGTCTAAATGTCAATTTTAACATGTTAATGAATAAACATAATAATGTACACACATACATAATCCATTCATAGAAATTATCTGTGGTGTGACATTAACAATATCGTTAATGTTTGTTCATTTTACAATATAGGAATTTATAACATATTTTTCAGTACCTATTAAATATTTTAAGACTATTTATGGGTGTAGTCAATTTTAACATGTTAACGAATAAACATAATATTGTACACATACATAATCCATTCATAGAAATTATCTGTGGTGTGACATTAACAATATTGTTAATGTTTGTTCATTTTTCAGTACTAAATATTTTAAGACTATTTATGGGTGTAGTCAATTGTAACATGTTAATGAATAGGTAAACATAATATTGTACACATACATAATCCATTCATAGAAATTATTTGTGGTGTGACATTAATAATATTGTTAATTTTTGTTCATTTTACAACATAGGAATTTATAACATATTTTTCAGTACCTATTAAATATTTTAAGACTATTTATGGGTGTAGTCAATTTTAACATGTTAATGAATAAACATAACATTGTACACATACATAATCCATTTATAGAAATTATCTGTGGTGTGACATTAACAATATGGTTAATGTTTGTTCATTTTACAATATAGGAATTTATAACACATTTTTCAGTATTAAATATTTTAATACTATTTATGGGTGTAAATTTTAATGAGAAAAATTGTGTTGAAATCAATAGTTTACAGAGGAGCTAAACTGTAATGCAGTAAGACACTGAGCTGTACTTGTATTTACTTGAATAAAACATTTTTTTTTATTTTGATGCACAAACTCTCACACTAGACACATCCCAGTTGTTAATAGATTCTAATTTTAAAAATATGATTGTAGCTAAAAAGCTTAAAATAAATATGGCAATATGTGAACCATCAATTAAGTTCATAATGCTATCACATTATTGCACCATCACATGCATGCTCATCTCAAAAATTATAGGTTAATACGCTTAGTACTTATCTTGACTACTATTACTAATCATTGAAACATATTGTACATGATTAAGAGCATGTATTCGATTTGCAATGAAAACTTCATGTTTTCAAGTTTTATTCAAGAGCAATATCGTAATAATTTGAATAGATTTATCAAAGTATATTACAGTTCTTGTAAGATTAAGTCTTGATTTAGTACACTACAGAGCAAGAATATAGTTTTTGTTAGTTTTTTAAAACGAAGACAATGCCTGCATAGTGTTTTACAAAAATAGGCGTCAGAGTTATTTTTCAAGACGAATACAACCATTGTAATGTGCCAAAATATTTTATTTTATGAATTTTAAAAATATTTTTGTTGGATATTAAAAAATAATATTGAAAAATTACAAAAAGCTCACTTTAACATTTTTTTTTCACCAGTAAGTATTCCAATAGAAACCTAAAATATTTGTTATATGTGAAATAAGGTAATGTTTAATATACTGATTTTTTTTCAGTCCATTATATGAACTCATTTATTTAGAAGAATTATTTTAAAAACACTATAAATCCTCACGTCTAATCTTTTGCCGATCAAATGTTGAACCTACGATAAATCGAATAATTAAGACTTAATCTTGCAAAAACTGTAATATCCTTTGAATAATCTGCTCACATTATTACGCTATTGCTTTGGAGAAAAATTGAAAACATGAAGTTTGTTACGAAACGAATATGCGCCTTTCAGAATCATTTCTGGGCCCATATGAGTCAGTGAATAGTGTATCAAAAAAGCATTCTATTTCAGATATCAGATCTTCAATGTTTGTATAAACAAAGGTGAGAGCTGCATAATTGCTGCAAAATCACAAGCAGTCTTACTTGGACAGTTCTATTTGCACCCTTTGGGTCCAGAACCCTACAATTAGATATATGTAAATCTACTCTAAGGTATTTGGAAACTACTAATTTAATACTACAAGATAATTGTCTGAGAAATTGTATCAGATCAGTCTCTTGTTCTTGTTTTATTATGTATATATAGTAACTGTATGAGACGGTCTCATAGGCTGATGAGTAGGTCGATTGGCAGAAACTTCTGGTAGAATAAGTTGTTGTTCAGTCTGTGTTTGTGTCTGAACAGTCTCTAGTGGTCGAGTCTGTTTGGCTTTCTTTCTAGCTGCATCACTTTCTGCATAATACATACCAAGTCTTGTTTTTATAGCTGCTAGAGCTGCACCATTGATTTCATCATGAAATATATTAGTATATCTCCACTGCTTTACCAGTGGCCCCTTCTTTCTCTCTTTTTTAACTTTTTTCTCTTTTTTTACGTTTTGGTCTAGAACAATTTCAGGGTTTGTATTAAATGCAGTGTTACTAATGGCAAGTGCACTCTCATGTTGGGGTTCATGTTTGGTTCGGACCAAAATGAAGGCTGGTGTTTCAGGTCCAGTCACAGTTGATTGTAAAAGTATGCCCATACTTTGGGGTGCATTTTGAGTGGGATAAAAACTATTTGGGTTAGTAGTGGTTGCCAAGGCAGTTGAATATTGATTGTCAAAAAAGTTCTCTGTAATGTTGACTAGTCCACTTCCAGTATATGGAATAGGAGTAAATGTTTCTTGAGGAATTGGATGTTGATTTTGTGGTGGCAGCTCATTCTTCAGGCCTGCATCTGAATTTCTTTTAGCTTTATGCATAGTAACATGTATGTTCTCCGGATCAAAGGTTTTAATGTAGTCTTTCCACATTTTGGAAATATTAATTTCTAAGCCAGCTATTTTATCAAGTCTAATGAAGTCTTTTAGCCGGTGAGTGTGAACAATAGAATAAATGTGGTTCTTTATTTGTTCAATTACTCCATTGGGGAGACGAATTTCTCCAGATCTTCTGTGGCTGTTTTTGCCTCGGTTATCACTAGGAAACATAACTCCATCATCCATCTTTTTGCAAAGCACTCTAACTTTTCTTTCAGTAATTGCATGAATATTTTTAAATGCCGTTTGACAGACTTGAGTTTCTCTACCTCGAACTCTAACAAAATATTCAAATGTGCATGTACGACGACTACTTGACTTCACTCTTTTCCGTTTTACATCTACCTGTCTCATAAGACCAAAGAGGTAAGCATTTTGCTCGTCGTGAGTTTTCATTGAATAAAATCCCTGAAAAGTTTTTAACCGAACATCTTCTGGTACTCTTTGAAAGCATCTTCGACGACAATTGCAATCTGGACCAGGCTGTTTGGGGGGGACAACTTTTCCGTTTGCATTTATATACTCTAAGCCAGCTATTCTTAACCGTTTCTGCTTTTGTTTGTGCCACTCTGTAAAAAGAAATTCACTAATAATATTTACTTTCGTAAAAAAATAAATCTGTAAACATCAATATATTTACGAAATATCTACGTATGTATAATACATTATACATACACGGAGTAAGATGTATTGTTACAATGAAATACAATTACACTGTAACGCGAATATCAAACTTCCAATAAAGAAAATATTTTGAAGATCTGTTTCAAATATAACTTACGTATCAAAAAGTAGTAAGAGTCAAAAATCAAACATTTTTCATAGGCACATCAGAAGGGTAGCAGATTAAGAAATAGTTGAATACGAAGGAAAGTAGAAGACTCAGTATTTAGAATATTGGACTTCCAATTTACCTTCTGGATTCCGTGATCGTCTTTTAACTACTTTTCCATTTTTGTTAATTTTAACTTTTCGGTCGCTATTTGCGACATCCGCCATTTTAATATCAAACTCAATTCTCAAAGTTATCGATAGTGTTACCGTATTTAAAATCTAAAACTGGATTTTCTTCATAATATTGTATTTTTTGGTGAAATGTTTTTTTTTGTTATAATGAAGAATGTTAACTAATTTTGATTATTAGCACTCCATATTCTCTGTGAAAAATAAAAAATACTAGTGAAAGAATTACTTCGATTCGTCAATTAGTTTCCGATTTAGAAGTAAAATAAGTTAAACCGCACGACGCTGGCTGCCGTTGACGCTGTGACGTCATCGCATAACACGCTCAGTCTAGTTCGCTCGGCACTCACGGTCGCGCGCCCGTGCCGTCGAAAGTGTACCTCAATACTTTTAAAAATGTCCAATCCAAATAGTAGGAAATCATGTGTTGTGCCTAAATGTAAAAATACAACTACCAATACGCCGGAAAAATTGTTTTTTATAGTTCCAAAGGACGTTAAAGTGCGAAAAAAATGGATAAAAGCTATGAAGAGGTTAGATCCATTTGGAGATAAAAGTACAGTTTATTGTTGTGAAGACCATTTTGACGTAAGTATAGTGATAATATTTTATGTAACTAGGTACATGAATGATAATAATTATTTTCATCTTACAATGAAACAATTTCTAACCGAATTAGTCGCATGTTTATTGATTTTACATTGGCAGGAAAAACGTTAAATCAATAACTACGCGATTAATCCGGTTAAAAATAGTTTCATTATAATATACAGTGATCGTGAATACCTAAGACATTACTATTATAATATTTTGTAGTTTACATTTATTTAATACCTATAAACATAAAATCTGGTCAGAGGTACAAAACCTTTGGTGTCAGAACTTTCCGTTATGTTTCTACATAGTATTACATAATATAATAATATTTTAGAACAATGCAGCTGTTTTGTGTTATCCTTTGTTTTCTATACAAGTTTTAATCTATACTAGACTCTGCCTACTGCTCTGCTCGCGTAGGCTAGGTGTAGATGGCTAATACGATTTTTCTTGTTTTAGATTGAGAATGATATGGAGAACTATATTAAATATAAGTTGGTTGGGGGAAGAATTAAACTAAAACAGGGTATAGTTCCACACAAATTCAAATGTCAACAGGAAAAGAAAGATAAACCTCAGAGATCTGCAGTGCAAAAACGTAATCGTATAGAATATTTTGAGAAACTATTAAATAAAGATGAAACTTCGGCATTAGGAAAACCTGAAGAGATATTTGTCGCTAGCTGTGAAGACGAAACAGTAATAGAAGATCCATTAAGATTTGGAAATAATGAGCAGTGTTTAGAAATATCAAAAAAAAGTAAGGGAGTGCAAGTAAACCTGAAAGCTAAAGGTGTCCATAAATCAACCATAACTGTTAACAAATATTTAAAAAAAGAGAAGAAAATAATATTTTCACCAGATGTAGTATCTTTTGGTAGTATGAACGACACATCTTCAAACGCTTCTTTACACGAAATGTTTAACCTTGATCAAGAATCAAAGAATCCAAATGAAGATTCAGATTCGGAACCGGAATGCGAAACACTTTTTTTTAGAAACTATATGCAAAAGGCTGCTCTTTTATCCATATCTAGAGAACCACAACTGTTGTTAGGTTTACCTAAAGAATGCTATTTTTGTATAAATATGTTATTCGAAACAACAAAATGTACTCCGCGAAATATAATGATAACTTTAAAAAAAATACGCTTGTATCAACCTAATACTATTCTGGCCTTGGATTTTGGTTTGTCGACTAGTTCTGTTACTAAAATCATAAGGGTAACTGTTCCGGCTATAGCATCTGTACTTAAATCACTTGTATACTTTCCACCTTCATCCGATGTCCAGATGAATTTGCCTATTCCATTTAGAAAAAAATACAATCAGGTTCAAAGCATTATCGACTGTTTTGAGATTCAAATCGAAAAGCCTGTTGATGCCGTAAAGCAAGCTCTTACGTGGTCCGATTACAAAAACTGTAACACAATAAAATATTTAATATCAATAACACCCGACGGGTTAATAAATTTTATCTCACCAGGGTATGGTGGCAGAGTAACAGATTCATTAATTTTTGAAGATTGTGGTATTTTGCAAACTTTACCTGAAGGATCAGCAGTATTAGCAGACAGAGGTTTTAAAAATATTGCGCATTTGCTACAACAAAATAGACATACTCTGATCAGACCTCCTAGCGTGGGCACTAAAGTAAAACCGACCAAAAAAGAAGTTTTAGAGACAAAAAAAATTGCAGCGTTACGGATACACATAGAAAGAGCTATCGGCCGACTTAGATTCTTTGAGTTTATAACGCCACACGCTTGTGTAGATCTAAAGCAAGTTGACCTGCTAGATTCAGTGGTGATTTCTGCATGTGGAATAGTTAATCTTCAAAGCAGTCTGTTTCATTTAAAGTAACTTCCTATTGTTTTAAGCAAAATACATATAAGTATATTTCATTGTATTAAAAACTAGCGACCTGCCCGCGGTTTCACCCGCGCAGCTTTTGTTCCCGTGGGAATATCGGAAAGGTTTATACACTTAAACCTTCCTCAAGAATCAATCTATCTATTAAAAAGAACCGCATCAAAATCCGTTGCGTAGTTTTAAAGATTTAAGCATACATAGGGACAGACAGAGAAAGCGACTTTGTTTTATACTATGTAATGGTATAAGATTTTGAGGTTAGGTACATTTCATTTTCCACCAATGTTTGTGTTATTTATAGAGTTTTAATAAAACTATATTACATTAGTATAATGTTATTTTATTAATTTGTCAAAAATATTTTCCTTCCAAAACGTTACACATTTTTCAAAAAGATCATCACAATATTTCTTATTGTAAACTACTTCATGCACATCAACATTCCTTGAGGTTTCAAAGTCAACGTGTGCAATACAAAATAGGGCTTTTCTTTTTCCGGTCATTTGCATTTGTGTTTGTATCTGAGCATAATATTTTTTGCCTAGTTTACCTTTACTATAATATGTAATTAAAGTGTTTGCCTTGGTTGGACACTTTACTTCTATAACGCAATCATCAGTAAGCCCGTCAGGCGAGGCACCAATCATAGGCCACTCATTCATTAAAAAAAGACCAGATTCCACTATCTTTATATTGTGTACCTTCACGACTTCCTTTATGACATCCTTTTCTAATATTTTTCCTCTTTTGATAGCATTCGTTTCATTAAAAGTTACAGCACCAAATATTTCTTCAACTAAAGAGCCATCTTTTGTTGTACACTGAGCAGCTTCGTGCATTTTTGAAGCTGTTATACGTCCGTAGCGCATCTCACGCCACAAACTTGAATCTGATTGAGCTATTGTACCCTCTTTTACTTGAAGACATCTTGATTCCGTCATTTCGTTCTTACAAAATGTTATAAAACTTTCGACGTCAAAATGAACACAGGATTTTTTGAAACAATTAATTAAATAATGAATAGATATCTTTTCAACTTCTTTTTTTTCACATAAAAAATGTGAAAGAGAACACTGTATTTGAAGTTCTCTAAGTTTTATTGCTACTTTGTCAAATAAAATATTTCCATTCTGACCGGCTAAATGAAGGTTTATACCGATTGTACCAAAGTCTTTAGCTTTAATCATTTTCAGTGTGGTACCAATACTTGAGAGCTTAGATTTTTTCCAATAACACTTGGTAGCAGTCGTTGAAGGCTCCTCGCTTCGACGATGTAGCCACATTAAAAATGCTATAGTATGTTTACAGCCACCTCTGCTGGCGGCACAATCTTCGCAGGTTACATTTAAAACTTCTTGATTCTTTTCATTGCATTCTAAACTGCAATGATAAGGTGTGGTACGTACGCGGTGTTCTGGCGTGATTCTACATTTAACTGTACATACATCACCTACTCTTTTTACTTGAACATAACCAATCGCATCATCGCCATAACTGTCTCTTGCCGATCTGAAATAAGTTTCAAATAAAAATAAATGGCCTTACGTATTTTGTTAGTAAAAAAAATACAAATAATAAAAAAAGGTTTAGTACACCTGTTCAAACATATTCTACATTTGAAAAAAAAAATAATTAAATAAAATGGCCTTACGTATTTTGTAGTAAAAAAATACAAAAAAATGTTTAGTACATCTGTAACGTTCAACCCATTACATCTGCATCCTAGGTACCTTAATATCCTACTTCCTACTAATATTATAAATGCGAAAGTTTGTGAGTGTGTGTCTGTTGGTTATCTTTTACGCAAAAACTACTGAACGGATCTGGGCGAAGTCTGGAATAACTCATAGGCTCCTTTTAATTCTGGGAAAGTGTACAGTTCCCGAGGGAAACTCGGGCGAAGCTGCTGGCGGAAGCTAGTTTGCAATAAATCGATGTAGGTATGTATTTATTTAAATTAAGAAGAGCGGTACCTATACACGTACATATACCTACGTCTTACGTATCTATCTATAGCTACAAAACTAATGCATATTTGTTGTCTTTAACGTAAAAATTTAATGGTAGGTAGGTACTTCTACTATTTAAGTTGCATTCTTTCATTACGACATTAGTTGGGTATTTTGTTTTGATAAAATAATTTAGAACAGATAAACTATTAAGCATAAGTAGTAGCAAGGAAAGTTTTCTTACCTTTGCATTTTTATTCCTCGCATTTCGGCGCCAACGAAATCACTATTTGTTGATAAATAATGCGCAACCATTAATCCATCTATTTTAGGTAAATTATCCGATTGCCCTTTTTCGAATCCTTCATTCATTTTATTAATAGAATAATATTTACTATTAATAGACTATTAATGTAATATACGCGGACGAAAACACAACAAAATACTGCGCAAGCTATTATACCTACTATACTATAACCGCTGGAGACTTGATTTGATACTGAGGCGCGGCGCGTTATGTCATGACGTCACAAGCGGTCACATGGCTGTTAGCGAGACTCGATATTTTTCGAAACTTTGAATGCCTATAAAATCAAAACTACTAGGTATTTTTTACTACAACAAAAACTAGTGTATTTGTATACATACAGGCTTTACTGAGACAAAATTGCAAGCGATTTGGAATACCTAGTAACATTCTTCATTAAATGAAACACATACCATGGAACAAAGAAAACAAGTGGAAGTGAAAAGTAGGCGTGCCGCGTGCATCACTATCATGCGTTGTTACTCTAAATTGCCTTAGTGATACTTACCATATCTTTAGGAGATAGTCGACGTGCGAAAATCTATTATACACTGAATTATGCCGTACTGTGCCATCCTTGAATGCAGAAATGATAGTAATTCTACTATGATTTCAGATATACTCTACTATGATTTTAGATACAGATGATTAAAAATAGAGATATTTCATATCATCCGAAAGTACAATTTTCATTTTATTTTAATAAAATTCCTGATTTAATATAATCTCTAATGATATAATAGAAAGTCAAGCTAAAATCAGCCGTACACCTTACATATAAAGTTCATTTTAGGTTGACCTAATTTTTCTAGAAAGATATACGTAATGACAGTCATTACGTATATTGTTCCAGAAAGTTCTCTACTCAAATATGACCAACTGAAAACTACGGAAAAATGAATCAATACGGCCATTTATTGAAGAATAGCGAAACTATTAAGATTATAGTTTCACTATTGTATACATAGATGAGTCTATTTTGAATAGACTACAAAAGGACGTAAATACTCCTTTTTTTGTAGCAAAATAAAATTTATTGTAACGCAGTTTGGTATATTTTTAAATGTTCTGTTTGTGTGTTCCGGATTATTGTTGTTCAAAATGAAAACGACCAATGAAGCAATATTTGCATTAGTAGTTTATATGCAATAATACTTATTTTATGTGTGAGTTTGGCGATCGCAGTTCTGATACAAATGTTTGTACTTCCCACTTCCGCTTGTTTTATATGTTCCATGGCACATACATTAATCTTAAACTTTTTATCAACCGATGAAGAAACGGAGGTTAACAATTTGTCAGTATGTGTATAATATTGTTAGAATTGAATAATATTTGAGTATGTTGATCTCAACGAACTTATATACGATAACTGGAATTTTTACGAAGCAATATTTGAAAAATAAAAATGTACTTTATTTCGTTATTTATAAAGTTGACATTTGTTTCTTACTTGACAGAGGGGAAAAACGTTCTGAGCAAGACAACGACATGAGTGGATGTTGTCCCTTTCTTGCAATTGCCAGTGTAAATAAAACTATCTCATGGTAGAATTTTGTATGTTCAGTAATCGGTAAATCTCTTTTATTTTATTACATGTCGATAAACTCATTAGTAAGAAATGTATTGTAATTAACACAGTGAGTTTTAAAATGTGCGTATTTTAATTATAACGTAATTACGTATACAATGCAAAAACAGTTTCTCAAATTAGTAGAATTACTTAGTAGCAATTTGCCAACTACGCATTTATAAGGCGATTGGCGCTTTATTTAGTAGAAAGAGACACACTCCATCCATGTCGTGGTACTCTTCGGAACGATTTTGCAGCGCGTGTGAACATTCCGGGTAGAATGTAACTTCCTTGGTTGATCTATTTCGGCGTCCAAGCACGTGTAAGGCGCCTCATATACCTACAATAATATTACGCAATACTTTTATTTTGCAATAATATAAATAGGTAAATAAATAAATAAATATTCACGGCAAATTACAGTTACTAATCTAACCTCAAAGTAAGCAAATTATTTGCTTGTGCTATGGGTGTTAGTCAATGATACTAATTACATAGAAACACATATAAATACTAGAATATATTTAATAAACACGCAAACCCGGAAATACAAACATTTATGCTCATCGCACAAATGCATGTCTCCGTCGGGAATCGTACCCGGGCATCATCGATTGTGTAGTCAGGGTCGCTAACCACTCGACCAATGGGGCGGTCAAATCGATATTGAATACCCCCTTTGATTCCAAACATTCAATAAATTCAGTCAATAAAATTGACAAACTAGTCTGATCAATATTTTCGTGCGAGCAACATGTCTGAAGATGAACTTTTGGAGGCAACCACGCTGGTGATTTTGTTAAATAAATCTCTATACACTCAAGTAAAACTCCCATTCTTTATCTTTTACAGCATTCTTGCTCGGGACGTGACCATAGATTAGACACCAATGACGTGTATAATACTAGCAAAAAGCAGAGCTTTGTAAGGGCTCGCTAAGTTATATTACTTAGTAATATTCTTAGCAAAGTATTTTTATGCGAATTACATCTTTTAGTGTATTTGGACTTTAACATCTTTTAATGTATCATGGAATTTATTTATTATATTCGCATCAAAGGCGTCATCAGGTTTTGTATCTAGGGAGGCGCAGAAAAATAAAACAAAAATAAAAAATAAAATGTTTCTAAGATAATTTTTTTAGTACTTATGTATAAGAAAAATTCTTAAAAATTTTCTTGATTTATTAAAAACACGATTTCTATAATTATCAATGTTATCTACACAGAACAATTAAAAAGGTTATCTACATATTTTACACCATATTTTCTGGTCTACTTATAATACCTATAATATTATATACTACCTATAATATTATATACCTATATTAAAGTCTAATATTGATAGAAATCAATTTTTATTTAATGAAACTTTCTTATAAAAGAGTTTTCTAGTAAAAATGAGTTTTAAAAATAAAAGTTAAGTTAGTATAAAGAAAATTTACTTTAATTAACCTTCAAAATTTTTAGTATTAATATTGGACTTACCGCAGGCACGAAGAATTGGAGGTAGAAACTCAGCGAATAAATTTTTCGAATTTTTCCCTCAGAGAAACTCTCGGGGTTCGATTCCCGAGTCAGGCAAATCAAAAATGTGTTTTTTCAGTTTGCTGATAAAAACGACGTTGCCCGGGATTGGAAAAGTACCCAGTTGGTGATAGACTGATCACCTATCACTGTCTGTAATCTGTAAATAGTTGACCTTTCAAGCCATCCCCAAAACTTCCCGCTAAATTAACGTATTTTAAGCTCAAAATAATAAAAACTATAAGCAAAGGTTTTTTCAGTATAAACATCTATTTTGATAAAAATGGCAGTATATTGATTTTTGAAAAGCTGTATATTTAGGAAACGATAATCGATTTTGATCTTTCAAGTGGCATTCAACTCAATTTAAATAATGCTTTAGCTAAAAAATTGGTAGGTTCAAAAATTTCGAAACAATGTCAAAAAACATTTTTTCAAAAATTTTCGTCATTGATAGATCTCAAACAAATTGACCGATTTTTAACGATACGTGGCGCAGTTTGTAAGGAGAAAAAAGGACTTTTAAAAGGGCATTCGACGTAATTTTTTTAGTACTAAAATATCGTAGAATACTAAAAAATTATTGGTTTCGAAATTATGTCGAAAAAACATTTTTTTCAAATATTTTCGTCAACGATTACTTCCAAACGAATAAACTGATTTTGAGGCAATTTATACATTCTTTTTTGAGGAATAGAGCTGATTAGTTTTTGTACTTAGTACATTAATCTGGAAGTCATTTAAAAAAATTCTGTTTAGCCACAATTTTTTTTGGGTTTTTTCAAAATTTCTCATCAATTTGCCTATTTGGTTCAAATTTTTAGGAAGTATAAGTTGAGCGAAACCCAATCGAATGCCATCAACCGCATTTCGATCGGTCCAGGCGTTAACAAAACTTATGAGTTGTTGTCACACACAAACACACACACACACACACACATACACACACACACACACACACACACACACACACACACACACACACACATACAGACATACTGTCGTCATCGAGGAAATAGTCGAAAATATTTTCTAAGACCACAAAACGTGGACACACGGTAAAAACTCCATTTTTGAAAATCGGAGCAAAATCGGTATCCTCCCTATCTACATACGTAGTAGGAAGTTAAAAAGTACAAGTGTTTTAATAGATTAATATTGTATTA
Source organism: Apodemia mormo (assembly GCA_036924255.1). Classification (NCBI taxonomy): domain Eukaryota; kingdom Metazoa; phylum Arthropoda; class Insecta; order Lepidoptera; family Riodinidae; genus Apodemia; species Apodemia mormo. Next base: position 37,917,060 of record JAUPFN010000006.1, read on the forward strand.
AAATTGAGTGAATGAAAATGAATTAAATGAAATAAAACTATCACGCCAAAGCTTAAACCTAAAAGTGCGATATTTTTTCAGTATAATGTACCACCAAAGGGCACAGATCGTCGCCTAGTGTAGCTTTGTAGCATTTTAACTCGTTAGTTTTATAATAGATGGCGTTGGCAGTAATAAAATTCTAATACAAAATGTATCTTCTACTTTTTTAATGTTTATGAAATAGCATTTTAATGGTAGATAACATATCTAGACATGAATTTAAACCACCACGTCGAAGCTCAAACCTAAAAGTGCGATACTTTTTTAGTAAAATGTACCACAAAAGTGCATAGAAAGTCGCCTAGTGTAGTGCTCGCTTCGCTCTCCCTAATTACCACTGGACTTGCTGCTTTCAAAGAGTTTTTGTGCCTATTTGAATATCACCATTATGGCGCTGTAGACCGATGCGAGTATCCACGGAATTAAAATTGGTGATGCCAACATGACGCGTTTTCGATAAGTTTATCGATCGTTTAATATTCACAGCTAGGTGGGCTGTGGGTCATGAAAATACTAAAATAGTTGTATTAGTTTGCGCATACATTATACGAAATAAACAGGAATAATAAGAAATATAGTGATTTAAGATGAAGATTTCCCCATGTTGGTCGGGGCTCCATTGAAGAATAGACCAACTGCCGTTCTGCCAAGCGGGTCGTAATAGATGACCGGTTACCTATAACGTGTCAATACCATCGTGACTACTAGGTGATAGAGTTCCACAACGTCTCACTTCAGGTATTTCGTAACACCGCCTTACCTACTCCTACCGCAAAAACTTCGATTCTGTCATTATCGTGTTCCAGTTTGAAGGATAAGTGCAAATAGCAACGCGCCATTAACATCATTGTTGTCTATAGGCTATGGTTTCTCTTTCTACCAGATGAGACATATATGCTCGTTTGCTATTTAATGATATATGTTAAAGAAAAATTGTTACAATATATTCTAATAATTCGTAAAGTAGGTAGAGAAAAAAATAAAGAAAACACCGAACATTTTATACATTTAATTTTATAACACTGTATAATTTCTTCGAGATTTGGTTGTGATAGTATAGGTACCGAAATTCCAACAAATGACCCGTTTATCTTATTTTTGTTAGACAATCTCAGCACAAAGTTGACCGGAGGTTGTATTAATTTGTTCTTATTTCTTGTGTTATACTAAGATAGCGAAAATATTCCTTTCTTTAAACAATTAAGTTGTTTATGGATTCCCATTTAATAAAAATAATACAAACGAGCCCAAATTATTTGCCACGTTAAGAAATGCCGTATACTTTGACTAGTTACAAAAAGTGAAATTGTTTTTGTTGCTGCGATAATTCTTACATCTATACGTTTTGTTATAATTTGTTTAATAAAAATATCGAAATAACTTTTAAGTGTCAATCATGATAGTTTTGATTGCAATATTTGATAAAACATTTACTATCCAAATTTTTTGGGTCCAATTAACAGCTTTCATTGTTGTAGCCATATATTTCTTTCTGTTATACCGACTGGAAAATCTGCAAAAATAAAATGTCGCTAAAATCATAGTTCACTACATGAAAAAAAACTTACAGGTGTGAGGCATATTTAATTGAAATGCAAAAGAAATAAGACGACTATAAAAAGACTTAAATATGCAACTATGGAAAAGAAGACTGAGTTGGACTACGAAAGTAGAATATCAATATGACCTGTTGATACCTCTAGTTAATTCTAAGCAAAACAAAATTAAATAAATATTATCAATTCTGTCGAAAATCAATATCTCTGTTGCTAATACAATATTGTATTAAAAGTTTCTGACAAAAATTAGATGATTTAAATACAATGTTACTCAATTTTGATTAAAAACAGTGCACATACCTGTGAAACGAAGTTTTACTCCCCTCTAGGTAAGGAGATTTGCAATATACGCATTTCCTAATGTCTCAAAATTTCAGAGTACACAAAATATAAACTTAGAAATTCACTAAAACATTAACAAATTAAATAAAATACATACCTAACTGCTTCATAATAATCATAACCAGACTACCACGGCAACCATATACAGCATACGTCAAAATTAGTTCCCGAGACACTCGTGGGTAGAGTTTCAAATGGACACAAAAAATTAGTTGTCATTTGTATGAGATGATTTGATGTTTTGAAATTAATAATTTACTGTTTTTTTACGTTTGATTTGCTGCATTTTGTGTTTTGCTTTCTTCGGGTTGGCAAAACTGCAAAAAGTGTTATTTGTGATATTAATTATTTATTACCTAATTATTAGTCTGTAGCAGTGGCAGCAGGGGGTAGGTACCTGCCAAGGAAGTTACATTCTGTCCAGAATGTTCACACGCGCTTCAAAATCGTTCTGAAGAGTACCACGTCATGGGTGGAGTGTGTCTCTTTCTACTAAAAAAAGCGCCAATTGGCGCCAATCGCCATATATAAGTGCGGCCATGCGTAGTTTGCAAATTACTACTAAGTAATTATACTAATTTGAAAAACAGTTTTTACATTACATAAGTAATTACGTAATAATTAAAATAAGCACATTTTAGAACTTACTATGTTAGTCACAATTCATTTTATGCTAATGTATTTATCGACGTGTATGGGATTCAACGATTACAGAATATATAAAAATCTACCATCAGATAGTTTTATTTACACTGGCAATTGCAAGAAAGAGACAACATCACTCTTGTCGTTATCTTGCTCAGAACATTTTTCCCCTCTGTTAAGTAAGAAACAAATGTCAACTTTATTGGTAATAAAATAAAATACATTTTTATTTTTCAAATATTGCTTCGTACAATTCCAATTATCGTATATAAGTTCCTTGGTTAGTACATAATACTTTATATAATTTGTGGTTTACGTTACGTGTGTCCAGTGTCGTGTCTTACACAGACTACACACCATATCTGTGTTATGTACATAGTACGTAGCAGCGGTCTCGAACCTACCGATTTTTCGGTATTTCTACCGATATGGGCTCTGTTCTACCGAAATATAACGATTTTTCTACGATTTCACAGTATAAATGAAAATACTCCTGATTTTACACGTTTAAGTTGGCAACCCTTTTCATTTATGTTTAATGTTACGGGGAAGCTCTCAATAGAATGGACCTTGTGCAGAATGTAGTTCATATATTTTGGGGAATACCCTTGACACCCTTGTGTCCTACAATTCGATGTTATAAGGGGCTTCCCGCTCGGGAATTTACCTGTCTGGTATATATAAACAGTAATTCGGTTTTATTTTTTCATTAATTTTCTTAACTTTGAAAAGTGAGTACCTAACCGAAAGAGTCCCTACAAAATCAGATAATTAAGTTAAAATGTCGTTTGACGAGGAGCCAAGCACAAGTGCAAGTGTAAGAAGAAAAAAATATCTACAATATTGTTACGTACTCGGGTTCGCAATTGTAGAAAAACACCACTTATATTAAATCCGTGTATTTACACAGCACAACACAACGTTATACTAAAATACACTCTACTTGCTATTCACTCACTATACTATCACTGAACCACACAATTAAACACTTCTCGCTTCGCACTTGTCACTTGATGTATCGCTCTCGATCGCTTGATAAAAACTGCCCTGTGTTTGTCAACATCTCTGTATTTATAGGCAGGGGAAAATCCTAGCTGAATCCAGAAAAATCTAAATGTATCGGGAAACAATGAATCACTTCTTATCGTAAACATGTTATGAGTCATAAATCCTAGTACACGCTATTTTCAACCTTATGCCATATCCCACAAAGTCCATTATGGCATAGCCCAGGTGAACTATTTGTTTGTCAATAGGAGTAGCTATCTCTTTCCTTTATTTCTAGAAAGTTAGCGCGCGCGCGCTCCAATTCTACACGCTTCTAGATTATTCGTAACAATATTATAGAAAAGAATGGGAAGAAGAATTTCCAGGTTGGCTGCAAGAGAGTCGTAAAGGCGAAAGCTATGCCTATTGTAAGAATTGTAATAAAGATATCAACATCACATCAGGAAAAGACGCTATAAAAAAACATAGTTCTTCACAAGCACACTCAGTATCATCAAAGAATATAAAATCACAACCGAAGATATAATCATTTACTGTGACCAAAACTCAAAAATCTGATATACTGGTTAGGCAAGGTAATTTTTTTAGTTATTTAATTTACTATTTACATTGTTATATTATTTTGTTTTCTACATATCGGTTAATAGAAGCAGTGGATATAATTATACCCTAATCGCTACTAGACATACTAGATATACCTACGTAATTTTAATTCTTTATTTTTAATTTCAGGTGAAATAAGATTAGCCTCGTTTGTTGCTGAACATAATCTACCATTCACTGTTATGGAGCACCTATCGCAGTTGATGCAAGCCGTTTGTACTGATTCAAAAGTAGCAAAAGAAATAAAATGCTCTTCAACCAAAACTCATGACATAATTGATTATATTATAGGTAAAGAAAGTTTCAATAATTTATGTGAAGATCTAGGGCAAACTAAGTTTTTGCTTATTATTGACGAGTCCACTGATCTTAGTACGATCAAACACTTGTGCTTAGTTGTGAGATATGCGAAAATGAATCGCATTAAAGATTGTTTTTTAGCTCTTATTCCATTAGAAGAAGCTAATGCAGCAACCTTATTTGATCACATTGTAAATTTTTTAGAAGCAATAACATTCCATATAAAGATAATCTAATAGGTTTTGCATCTGACGAGGCAAACGTAATGATGGGACGTAATAATTTTGTTGTAACATTGTTGCAAAATGAAATTCCTAACATTTTATACTTAAATGCGCCTGCCATTCGTTTCACCTTTGCGCGTCATATGCTTGTACCAAATTGCCACGTTTTATAGAGGATCTTGTAAGAGACATTTACAACTACTTTTCTTCTAGCCCAAAAAGAGTGGCAGAAATTAAAAACTTTCAAATATTTTGCGACTTAAAAGTGCATAAAATACTTCACCCCTCTCAAACACGCTGGTTATCAGTACATGCAGCAGTGAAGAGAATATTGGAATAACTCTCTGCTCTTAAACTATTTTTTATAGACCAAATATCTAACAATGATCATCTTTTAGCTGCAGAACATATATTACAGAAGCTCCAAGATCCTACTACCATATTATTTTTGGAATTTTTAGATTTTGTATTACCATTATTTACAGATTTAAATAAAGAAATGCAAGCAGAACACCCGAAAATTCATAATTTATATGAAAAAATAACTGGAACATTAAAAACTATTTTTGATTATTTTTTAAAAAGAGAATATTTAACTAGCACTCCAATCGAAAATGTTGATTTTAAGAATCCCAGAAATTTTATGGATATTGATGACGTATACTATGGTGCTGCTGCGTCTAATATACTACTAAGTAGTTCAGAAAATCTAAACTCAGATCAAGTAAATTTGTTTAAATGCAGATGCCTAGATTTTTATATCGAAGCTTGTAAGCAAATAACCACGCGGTTTTCATTGAAAAATAACCCAATAAAAGGTTTAGACATAATTGATCCAAAAAATGTTAAAATTGGCAAAACTGCTTCGATAGTTCCTGTGAGTAGGCTCTTTCCCAATATTGTTCACAGCAACGATTTCCAGGAAATTGATACAGAGTGGCGCATTTTAAGAAATTGTGAACAAATCCAAACATTTCCTGATGATGAAGAACTATTTTGGGATGAAATAAGTTTACTAAAGCGTGGCGATGAAACTCAAATGTTTCTATTGTTGTCTAATTTCATCTTTAATATTTTATCACTTCCCCATTCATCCACCAACGTTGAACATATTAATCTTTTAAAAACAAAGCAGCGAAATAGGCTGTCTACTGAATCAATCATTAGTCTATTACATTAAAAACGACTCTTTAATACGTTTAAATTTTTTTTGTTACGATTTTGAAATTAATTCGAAGATGACCGCGGCTATGGCCAAAGAATATTGATATAAAAAATAATTATGATTGTTACAAATTAGTCTGTAAGTTTATTTTTAAAAAATAAACGATTTTTTTTGAATATTGTATTTTTTTGTCAAATACCGATTTTTGGTACAAATATACCGATTTTAGCTGGCAATTCTACCGATCTCGCTCTATGACGTTCGAGACCTCTGGTACGTAGTAACTAGTATTGTATAGGTTAGGTATACTCTTTGCGTAGAATTTTGTAGTGTATTCCACAGAACTATATGAGGCTTAGAAATTTGGACTTTATTTTGGTCTGTGGACTTTATTGGAAAAGAAAAAATCTCAGAACAATATAACTAACGGAAAAAATCCAAACATCTCTCGCGAGGCAGCAATTACTAATTAGTAAGCCCTAAAAACCAAGTATTAGTCATCGGTAATCACATTTTTATTTTTTCTTAATTCTTGATTTTGATAATTACGAAGGCGTGTCTTTGCTTGTTTTGTTATATTATTTCAAAATTCAAATCGCGACACTGCTTTACAGTTATTGGGAAATATTAATAAGGAATGTTATGTACACAGAATAACAAGTTTAGTATGTAACATTTTTTAAACTTTTATAATGTTTACTTAACCACTTTAAGACAATAGTATTTTTATTTAATTTCGTTTTAAAATGCATAATAATTTTTTTCTAGAATTATGCCACGTTTAAATAAAATTTGTATCATGTTGCAGATCACAATGGCATTTCAGTCTCCAATGCCCAGCAGAGAATTCCTGTGGGATATATTCAGACGGTATTATATTCAGTATTTTTTATTTTTTAATTAGTTGCATCAGAATGAATCATTTATTTATTTCTGTTGGTACTCATTGCTTGTTGTCATGTTCATATTAAGGAAGTAAAGTAACACATGTAAAACACATTTAGTATTACAGATGACTAATGTTAGTTAATTTCTTCATCTGATGCACTATCTGCTGTTGTTAGTTAATAAGAACACAAAATAATCATTTAATGGTACTTTCAAATTCAGATTTTTTGTCTGTTTAATTTTTGACTTAATCTTGACTAGCTAACACAAAAAGTGTGGTAGAACTTCAGATTTCCTTGTTATCTGAATCCTTTTAAAATCACACTGGCTTGGGCTTTCATGAATTATAGTGTCATTGATTCTAAACTGTGTTATGCTTATAGATATGAATGTTTTCATTTCACTAATCTGGGTACCAACATTTTTTTAAGTTAAATGTAAGGTATCTGAAAATGTTTGAATACATTTTCAGATACCCTTTACGGGGTATCCCTTACGGGGTAGGCAGAGAGAACCGTGTGCCATATATCACGATCCTTGCAGGCTTGTCTAGCTTCCTCCACATTCATCACTCTCTTCATACACACACTTAGGTTGTGAAGACTCATGACACCACCTTCGGACAGTACTCGTTCAATCCGATTATGGTATATCAGTCTTAGTCTTCCTACCTACATCCTTCCACATTCACATTGTATATCTGTTTTGTTAACCTTTCATCTACCATTCTTTCTACATGTTTGAACCAATGGAGCACACCTTTTCTCATCTTTACACCAACACTTTCTTTCAAACCTAACCCCTCTCTCACTTCCACATTACAAACACGGTCCTCGAGTTTTACACCACAAATTTTTCTTAGCGATCTCATCTCGACCACGTTAATAGTACTTTCATGCTCTTTCTTACATACCCAACTCACTTCCATACAATAGAGCACATAATTATGCAGGGTTAGACGGGCACCTTGACTTAAAATTGTGCTATTAAGTAATCTCCCTAATGCTCCATTCACTCTGTTCCCTGCACATCTTTTATAGATACCCTTTAAAATGATTTAATTTTTTTGCAGCATTTTTATACTTTACAAATGGCTTTACATATTTTTTCAGTGTGGATAAAGACCGAAGTGGTTATATATCAGCAGATGAATTGCAACAAGCTTTATCAAATGGAACTTGGAACCCCTTTAACCCAGAAACTGTACGGCTTATGATAGGTAACATTGTAATATAGTTTAATATAATTGGTTTATTAAATAATAAATTGATATTTCTTCTTAGTCTGAAGCTCGTTAATCTGAAGCTGGTTATTTATACTAATATTATAATCAGAAATTGTTTGTATTTTTGTATGTTTGTAACAAATAAACTCAAAAACTACTTAACTGATCTAAAAAAATCCTTTGTCATTAGAACTAAAAAATTCCTTTGTGAAGAATTCAGTCACATGAACAAAGGTGCATCTAACAGTTAGTTACTAATATAACGAGCCAAATGAGAATAAACTAAGCAATTAATAAAGCCATTTTGCTTCTTGTGTTGTTGTTGTTGTTTTTGGCAAGTATACTATGCCTTATCTAGAATAATTATATGAGATTATATTCGAAATGCAAATAATTCTATAGTACTTTAAATGATATTATATGGTGTAACTGTCACATACTACGAATCATCATTTTACATGACATGCTAGTTATTATTTTCATTTGTAAAATGAAACAGTTTACATACAGCCATCAAGAAATCTACTTATTACCTATCAAGTGTCTCATCATGGGCGTACCCAGGTTCTGGGCCAGGGGGGCAACCGTAACATTTTAAGACTATTTTTATCTAAATATCTACAACAGTAGATAGCTAGTAGAGAGGTACACAAATTCCAGGGGGGGGGGGGGGGGGCAGCTGCCCCTCCCTGCCCCCCCACCCCTTGGTACGCCCTTATCAATATTATTTTTCAATCTAATAGTGTACTTTTCCCCTGTGTTGGTCCCGGGCTCCTTTGAAGAATAGGCCAACTGCTGTTCTGCAGGCAGGTCGTAAAATACGACCGATTGGCTATCGAGTCACTACCATTGTGGCTACTAGGTGGTAGAGTCCTGCATTGTCTCGCCCGTGTCTGGTACTACCCCCTTACCTATTCCTGCCGCAATAGCGTCAGTGCTTGTCACTGTCGTGTTCCGGTTTGGAGGGTAAGGTAGCTGGTAAACTTACACATGTGGCATTAGACCTCGCCACAAGATAGCAACGCACTATTAACACCTTTGGTGTCTATAGGCGATGATTGACTCTTTCCATCAGGAGACCCATTTGCTTGTTTGCTATCTTATGATATACAGGGTGGGCAAAAAATCGTGGATCAAACGAAACAGGGTGATAGTTGCAATTATTTGCAATAAAAATATTTGTACGGCAGAGCTTAATATTGAGCTTCTTAGAAGTTACGACTATTTTAGTGTTTTTTGACGACAACAAGAAATGGTGTTTAGTTGCTTCTAGGGAATGTATCAACACTACCAAAGTGCTTTTATGATAGTGGGTACCATGATTTATGAGTATTGGCACCTTTTTCAATTACTTTTAAGTCTCATTACAAATTAATTGTAACTTTTACCTTACTGTAAAAAAAATGTACTACCAAAAAGTGAACTTGTATTAAAAAAAACTTGCTTGTAATAATCCCAACTATCACCTTGTTTCGTTTGATCCATGATTTTTTGCCCACCTTGTATATAAAAAAAGTACTAGTTGACAAGAACCTGTTCAAATACAGTTATAAATATGGTATTGTTTGTAAGCTGGTACAAGATTACAAGTTTGCAAAATCTAGTTGCACTCCTTAAGATGTAATTGTAAATTGTATACCGTAGGCACATATTTTACATACCAACTAAAATTGCAGCTTTAAAACTTTTGATTAATTATGAATATTTCAGACTAAACAATACTTTATTGTTTCAGGCATGTTTGATAAACAGAATAGAGGTGTGATCTCATTTGAAGATTTTGGAGCTTTATGGAAATATGTAAGTGACTGGCAGAACTGTTTCAGATCATTTGATAGAGACAATTCCGGAAACATAGATAGAGTTGAATTGAAAAATGCTCTCACTGCATTTGGATACAGGTTATCTGATGATGTTGTAAATATAATGGTGCAGAAGTTTGACAGATTTGGAAGAGGAACTATTCTATTTGACGATTTTATTCAGTGCTGTGTAACTTTATATGTAAGTATTATAATGTTCTATTTAATAAAATCCCATCAACACCATGATTGTATATTTCTGGATCGAATCCTGTTTCCAGCCTCCCCGCTAGGTTATAGCGTGATAATATGTAGCCTGTATGTTGACCCGACCTGTTAGTAATATTCATGCAAAATTTGAAGTAAATCCATGCAGTACTTTTGAGTTTACCCCGGACATACATACAGACAAAAATTCTAAAACCATAATTTTGACTTCTATATTGATTGTAGATTATGTCCCAAGTATTCTTTTAAAAAATATTCAATGTACAGTTTTGACTTTCCTACGATTTTATTATATGTATAGATCAATGAATTGTCCATGTTGGATTCACAAAAAGGAATGTAGTGATTATTATTTTTAAAATGATTTTATTCATAATTTCATACTAGTTCAACTATATTCATTTATATGTTCTCATATATATAATATATATAACTATATATATCTTATATATATAACTATGTTCATATATATAAGATATATTATAAATATCAGAGTATATTTAATAAACACCCAAACCCGGAAATACAAATATTTATGCTCATCACACAAACGCTTGTCCCCGTCGGGGATCGAAACCGAACCCCATCGATTGTATAGTCAGGGTCGCTAACCACTCGAGCAATGGGGCGGTCGATACTCATTTCAATTTTTAAGTTTTAGTCTGCTCCAGTCTTAATAATCTGGGAAAATCATGGTGTTTTTAATAAACTATATTTTTGTTTGTCAGTAACATTTTTAAAATTACGTTTCCAGACATTAACTTCAGCATTTCGTCAATACGATACAGACCAGGATGGAGTCATAACAATTCATTATGAGCAGTTTTTGAAAATGGTGTTTGGATTAAAGGTATAAAGTAAATGCATGTAATTTCAACTCTTCTGTGATTTTTTTTTTATGTTGAACAGATATATAAATGTAGCTTTTCTAATTGTAGAACCGGTAAAATGTAAGATATTAAAAGACATTGTGGCGAGACAAAAGCAATGACCAATAAACCACACCAGTGTAGGTATACTATGTTAATATTTCATTGATATGTGCTTTTATGAAATTTAAATTTAATAAAATTAATAATAAAAAAAGTATCTTCACGCCTTTATCCCCGAAGAGATGTTAAGAACCCCGAACAAAGGTTAAGAAACACTGCTTTGAAGTATAATGTCGAATAAAGTGTCAAATGGGTTAGCGAATGGAGAAATTGACATAAATGTCGAGAAAACGGGTAGATAAAATATTATCGTGCTGCTTATCCTAAGCCTGCAGGTCTAAATTTCCGGAACGAAAGTTCGTTTGTAGTAACCGCCTCGTAAGCGTCGCGTCGTTGATATAGCGTGCCGCTTGTGCCGCGTTGCTACAACGATGGTACTCATACTGAATAATTAATCGAAAAAACTATCTTCACATCCATATCCCCAAAGAGATAGGCAGAGGTACAACAAGTGCACCCACGGTTAGCCCAAGATACTTAGTCCCACAATGTGATAGGTGGCAAGCCTAGCGCCAACCGGGCACTTTCCAATCCTGGGTAGCGTTGTATTTATCAGAAAACCGAAAAAACACATTTTTGAATTGCCCGACCCAGGAATCGAACCCAGGACGTCATAGGACACCGGACCTAGTCTACCGGTCTACATGTAAAATTTAGTATAAATTATAAAAATTGCAGTGGTTTTTGAGCTTTTTACAATGTCAAAAATGGACTTCACGATGCTGAGCTAAATAGGCTAACCAATATACCACAAATTGATTTAGACAATAAATTGACTAAATTAACTAATTGACCAACCCTGTGTTGATCCCGAGCTCCTTTGAAGAATAGGCCAACTGCCGTTTAGCCAGGCAGGTTGAAAAGGCGACCGACTGACTATTTGAGTCACTACTATCGTGGCTACTAGGTGGTAGAGTTCTACATTGTCTCGCCCGGGTCTGGTACCACTGCCTCACATATTCCTGCCGCAATAGCTTCAGTGCTTGTCACTGTCGTGTTCCGGTTTGGAGGTAAGTTAGCCAGTAAACTTATCCATGTGGCATTAGATCTCGCCACAAGATAGCAACGCACCATTAACACCTTTGGTGTTTATAGGTGATGGGTGGCTCTTTCCATCAGGAGACCCCTCTGCTTGTTTGCTATCTTATGACATAAAAAAATTAAATGCTTAATACGAAAATGTTTTATGGTGTGTAGCATTGATATTACAGGGGACTAAGTAAATGTAATGTTATAAGATTACCTATATATATTAATATTTATCATAGTTGGTTTGTCGAATATATTATTTTTTAGCAGAACAACAAAATAATTCTACTTCTATTGTCATAAAAATATAATATTCTTATTGACATGCATACATTATATAAATATGCAGGATGTTTTTACTTATTGTAATGCAATATTTCTTTAAAATACATTTGTTTTGTTTCAACTTGCATTTAGAAACAAAAGTAATACTATCACGACAGAATCCTTGCAAGACGGATCAAGTCTTATTCCAAAGAAATGTGGCGGATTTCAATTACATCCTTTGTAAACAATGAAAATGTTAAACACGGAATGCTGTTGTTCAATGCTCTGTGTTTAACATTTCCATTGTTTTAACCCTATCTAAGACTAGGGCTACTGCTGGCACTATTTACACCTTAGCTTTGTTTGAATAGACATGATGATATTTATTTTTATTTAAAGATATAAAAAAAGTATTCTGTTTAACTGTTTGGTTTATTGGACATTATTTTTGTTTTGTAATGTAAATTTTGATTGGTAGTATTATTTTATTGGATCTGAGGCTCTGCTATGACGACTACGGCAGCGATGAATTTGACTAATTTTTTTTAGTGAAAATAGTTTAAATCATACTGTATGCTGCCATATGTCATAAAAGAGAATTAAAACAATGTGAGAACTCATTCTTTTTGCATGTTACAAGTACATGTTTGCAAATTACTTATTTGAGATCATCACATTGAATTTATAACAATACTGGTTCTATGTAATATCAAGTTTTCGCATGTCTGTACGTAAATTCGGAGCCCAAACAGAAATATATTAAGGTCAAATATACATAATAATAAACTTGTAAGTAATACACAAAAGTATACTAAGTATAGCAATCAAGATATTGCAAGTATTTGATAAAAATACATTTTAATTATATAAAAAACTATACATGTATTTGTTTTACTATTTTAATAAGTTAGAGCCAGTTTTGTGTATTGGCATATAATCAAGGTGTAAATTTAAAAAATTGGAAAAGTATTTAGTAACAAGCCCGGATGATGCGCTAATATGTTTAATTTATTAAAAACAGTAAACCAAGTGTAATTTTTATAATGAATAAGAAAATGTAAACTGCTAACTATAGGCTGAACTGAACTATAAGATTTAAAGACTAAAGCGAACTTGTTGTCATTACATGGATCATTACAATTGTGTTTTGGTGTTGGTCAGGCACTTAGGGGCCATTCATAAATTATGTAAGAGGTTTTGAGGGCTAATTTTTCCCCCTCTCCCCCTAATGTAAGACATCATAAGATTACGACTAGTCCCCCCTACCCCTTGATAAGAAATTTTCGTAAGAAAAGGATATATTGATATGAAAATAGACGTTATTGTAATCATACTACTATAAATATTATCTACTAATTGTAATAAATAATAACTGTAACTGTAATAAATAATAACCGTAACTGTAATAATAAATAATAAAGCAATTTTTTAGCGCGAAAGTGGTAGAATTTTCAATTTCAAATCTTACGTAATTTTAGATTCTCTGCCCCCCCTACCCATCGTAAGAAGTTATTATATTCAATCAACACCCCCCCTCCCCGAAATGCCTTACATAATTTATGAACGGCCCCTTACTCGTATAAATTAACAAAATGCTTAAGAATTCAAATAGGTATATATCTTGTTATTGGCAAAATACAGACAAAAAATGTATGCTCAATAATTCATTTGTTACTCTTAGCTTAAAGTTGCAACAGCAACTAAACATATATATTTTCGTAACACACATATTATAGCAATCTCAAAGAAATTGTATCTGATGCGTAGAACTAATAACTAGAAGTACTTTTGATAATTATTTGCGTCTAATGAATGGATTTTTTTCCGTCCAGTGTTGGCCGTAACCGCAGTGTTGGTCTCCGGAAAGGTTTGAGAAAAACAAGTTAGCATTAACCTGAGTTACATGTCACAACAAAAATAAGTTTCACACTAATAGTGCAATTACTGTAATAATTAGGAACCTATTTTTGTTGTAATTTGAAAAGATTTTCCAATTTCATACTAAGCATTTATTTTTTTACTACCATGTAAAAACTAGTACATTCTTTTGTGTTTTTTTTGTCTACTTTTAAGATATTTTTATTCGCCGGTCTATATAAATTAGTAGTGAAAGGTGACACTTTGGAATTGATGTGTATAGATTGTAAGAACTCAGCTCTGTTTTCTAAATCTGTTTGTGCAATTGTTGGATTTTAAATTATACAGTATGGAAAAGCGAAATACTAAACATTTTTCTAAATAGCAATTATATGAAGTTTAAATTTCGATACCTCCAATTAACGCAATGGCAACTAATTTTCTCTAATTTTCGATTGGTGATGTAAAACGACTCTTTAAATTATAATATATTGTGTGCACTAAATTTCTTGAAAAAAAGCAACAAAATCGTTTTGTTATTTACATATCGCCAAGTAAACGTAGGTGGTAATATTATACACGTCATTGACGTAGCAATGACGTGTATTTATACACGTCATTGAAACGTAGTTTTTGTTTTATGGGATTTTTTGTAGACCTTCAAAATTCGAATTGGCGTAGTGTTAATTGGAGCTATCGAATTGATAATGTCTCTTGATAATATGCATTTGCCTTTGAGGCAATTATGACCTATGTTCTTGAGCATGTTACTTAAACCAATTGTAGACGGCGCCGTATTTCGTATTTGAATATTTTTGCATCTATTACTTGTGTTATGTGATGGTCTTAGAGATGATACATGTTTCGCATACCGCCATAATGATTTACCGTAAGATATGGCATATACTGTTTGCATGAACAGTTTGATATAATGATTGTCCATTTCCAAAATGCCATGCTTTTAAATCAAAAAATTGTAATATATTCTTTGTGTTCTGATATCCATTATTTTCTTATATAAGAATTCACATTTAATTTTGGATAGTTTGCATGTTGGAGCCTGTGTACAAAGTGTGACATCGCCAATTACAGTCAACGGTGACTTATTTTTGATTGGCAATTTAATTTCGATAAATTCGAAACATGCGTCTTCGCACTATAAATTACTTATTTGTATATAGACTGCTTGTTTCTTATGAAATACTGGGGTTGTGTGATGTACATAAATGTTTTTAAATGCAGATTCCTATTACTTTAATACAGTTGTGCATGTTAGTCTTATGAGATATTAAATTTTTATTAAAAATTGTTCTGTAGCTTTTATATGTTTCAAAAACAAATATTTTTCTTCTTTAACTCTAACTTGAGGTTATATTAAGATATTCTGAAAATCCCAATTTTAAAACATAACTATTTTATTTAAAATATGATATGATTAAAGTAATGTTTAAGCTAACAGTTAAAAGGATGTCCCTTCTATTTAAGTCTTGACGATGTCAAATACATTATATTCGCTTAAAATGTTACAATGCATGTGCTTATTCCTTAAAAAGTAACATTTTGATTTAATAGTGAAATTAGACGAAATATTTATAATTTCGATCTAACTAAAGAATAATCTGGTGATTAGTTCTGATTTTTCGTATCCGATATAAATAGTTTAATATTGTCCCAATATTTAAGTCTGGGAATAAGTTTTTTCGAATCTAAATACAATTAAAGATAGTTTAAGAATTGTATATATCGTTGCTATAGTGCGCGCGGAACTAGTTGGCCGCGCCATACGTAATACGTAATACGTAAGGCGCGGCCAACTAGTTCCGTGCGCACTATAGTATCGCTATTAGTTGCAACATAAGAGTATTGTGACTGTAGTAGTCTGTCGAAAATTTAATAAAACTTAAAAGCCCATCCAGACTCACGGCGAAAGTTCTCGCTGAGATTTCTCGCGAGAACAAGCAATTATTAAGGCCTATCCAGACTCACTGCGAAAAGTCTCAGCGAGAACTTTCGCTGAGACTTCTCGCGAGAACAAGCAATTTATCCACACTTATTTTTCTTACTCGTGTTCTGGATCCTATACGGTATGGACGTCATTACAGACGATGTTCAAACTGCAGCTGGTTTGGCTCTGTGTGACATTGCATATTATAACTTTGTGAAAGTTTTTACTAAAAATAAAGTTAAAAAAAAATAGAAAAGCTAGACGATGGTGGGTAACGCAAATTCATCGAAACAGAACAACGTCGGTTTCAATGAATTTCATATTCTCATGTACGGGTGACGTCTACTCTTCGTCCCTTACTGATCTACGCTGAGACAAAACGTGAGTGTGATAGTCTTCTCTCTTCTCGCCCGAGAAATCCTTTAAAACGTCAAAATTTACCGACATCGATCGGAGAACAGGCGAGCGCGAAAACGAGAAGACGAGAAACTCCTCACATTCACGCTTCTCGGCTGTTCTCGGGGTTTCTCGCCGTGAGTCTGGATGGGTAATTACAATTTATATTGACGCGTTAACATTTTTTAAACTACTACCGGACCAGAAACGCGGCTAGAAAAAAATGGTACAACTAAAGAGTTTTTACTATAACTTTTTACATATAAAATACGAAAAAACTTTTGCTGGTCCATTATTATACAAAGATTTATTGATACGAAATATATTGTCCCGATAAAGAACGATTAGGTTTCCTTCTCGCTCATTTAGTAGTAAATAGGAACAATATACAAATTCTGTATAGACATAATTTTAAATCAAAATCAGAATGTTATTGTGGAAAAAGCATAATTATATACGTTATTAGGAAATGCTCACAATGTTCAGTGTTCACGAAAGTACCTACGTTGTAAAGCTCACAATACACAATTACGGCTGTTACGTCTTGTTAGTTCCGAAAATGTTTATCTATAAGTACGTATGTCTAACAGAATAGGAAAGATTAAAGTTATTTATAATATATACAAAGTTCATCGATTTGTTGTCGAAAGAAAAAAAACGTGTTGCACAAGTAATGAACGAATTAACGTAGATTATTTTGCTTCTTAAATTAAGTGATATGGTATGACTATTGTAGGAAATCGCGTTTATACGATTGCACTTAAATGATCAAGTATGATTCAGTACTGTTACAGTTAAATTTTTTAGTCGCTTCTATCCATGTTATAACTGAAATTTTAGAGAATAGTTTACCGTTTATACGCGTTTTTTTCGTTACCTACTATTATAGGTATATAGTCATGGGCGTCCCAGGTTCTGGGCCAGGGGAGGGCAACCGTAACATTTTAAGACTATATTTTTATCTACAACAATAAGGAAGTACAGTGGGGGCAGCTGCGCCCTGCCTGCCCCCACCCCCTCGGTACGTCCATGTATATAGTAATTGATCGGATTTTGCCAAAAATTTCAATACTTCGTCACATTGAAGTTTTTTTAATAGTATGTTCTTCGCATATTAAAGAATTTAAAAACAACAGTCTAAGTTATTTACTAGTGTTGATGCTAATAGAGTAGAATCATAATAATTAGACGCTGCCCGAGGCGGTAATGGATCCCTTAGCATTCTTAAACTAGTGGTTCGCCCCGAACTGTAAACTCGCGATAGCTTAATTTTAATTTATGGACTCCTATTACAAGGCCTATATCTCAACAACCTTTAGACCTACTTGGCTCTTATTTGAACTTAAAAACTCTTTAGTCTTATCAATTCTCCTATTAAATTTCACTATAGTTCGGTCAACTATTGGCGTACAAATATTTGTACATATGCTCATGTACACCAGATTTTATCAGTAGATTCGGAGAACTTTGAAGATAGACTACATTTGACTACCTTGTTGGTCTAGTAGTTAGCTTAGTTTGGCTTTAGATTATGAAGTTTCGGGCTCGATTCTTAAGCCGGGGAACGTGTTTAATTTTCTCTATTTGAAAAATCGTGGCAACAGCCAGAAGACGGGTGGTAAGGTGCTAACATCCCCGTGCTTCAGATTAAGAATTTAACGAACTGCATTCGCAAATAATAAGCATACACTGTTTCGATAATAATTGATAACTGGTGTGTCATGGTGATCCCTGACCGTCCATAAATGCTCGGTTTTGCTCTGTTTTTTTTTAAATGTTGCTGAGTTTTCGATCCCTTAGTAACAATAATATCTTAAGAGATCCGGTAAAAGGATTTTTTTTTAAACAAATTTTTTTCACTAATAATAGACTTTGTTACTCGCAGATAATGTATTTTTTGTGGATTAGAAGCGCACTCGCAATTTTAAAGTTCATTCATTACAAAATAAACGAACAAATTTTTTAATTATTTTTTTAATTTATAGATACTAGCGATCGCCCTGTGGTCCAAATTCAACCATAGACTAAACAATAAAAACTTTTTTTGTTTGTATGTCACATGAATGTAATGTGTAATAGTTATTTTTATTAATGTATTTTTAATGCATATTATTTAAAAATATTACGTTTCTGTATTCCTCTGCAGTGTAAACTATAGTATATTTTATTTTAGGATTTATTCTATTAGGATTTCTTATTTAGTAGCAGTATATAGATAGTCTAGGATAAATATTAAACTATGTGATTTATATCAGGCCAATACCTTCTATTCTATAATTATCAACACTAGCAATAGCACTTGGAATTGGTGGGTGTCTACTTCAGGTGGTGCAAAAATGTTGAGGCCAAATTAGTTTATTCTTATCTTCACGCCAAATCCTTTAGCTTTATCTTTAGTAATCTTTATCTCATGTTTTTAGGAGGTACTCATCTTGTAAATTATTACACGTTCCAATAACATTTGCTCAGATACTTTGCTATCTTTTACGCCGACATATTAGTTTATCAAGTACAGCAAATGTATCAATAATTTAAGCTGCGTACATATTTGCTTATTTACGGTGCGCAGTGCCGCTCTAAAAAAACAAAAGCGGCTTCAAAAACTGCAGTTTTGAATGGTACCTTTCTATTATATATACCATTATAGGTAATGGTTTTATATTATGATGAGGTCATGCACTTCCAGAAGTATGACCTCGATCTATTACAGAAGGCAAATTTAAACATGTAGAGCTAATCTTTACAACAAAGTAATACTTTGCCTGTTGCAATTTTATGGTGTTATGAAGTACAAAACTATTTATTACAGTCTTCTTTTATTCACTAACTATTAACATAATTTCGTGAAGACTACCAATTTTCAAAATAAAAATGTGTTAGTATTGTGGCTGGATGGCATGGTTGAAAATTTTATGTTTTTTTAAATGTTTTATTTACAATTTTACACCATTCACTTGTTAATTATAATATTTGCTTTTGTGCAAACTACAATTTATGCGAAATGAAATTATGTTAACAGTTGTGCAAATAAAGGAGCAATATTTTATTGTCTACGAGTTATGTACCAATATACATAAGCTATGATGTAATATGAATGTTTAATGAGTCTATTACTTCTTGAATGTTATATATTTTATACTTTAAATAAACTTCGATGGAATCTTCTTTTATTTATGAATTTCCTGTTTTATAAATACTAGCGATCGCCCTGTTGTCGAAATTCGACCATAGACTAGACAATAAAATCTCTTTTGTAGTTTATCATGAGACTTTAGCCATCAAGAAAATAGGTAGTGTATGTATATGTGTGTATATTACCATATATGATTAAATCAGCATTATAAATCTGCACATTGGATACCCAAATTATGCTTGGTATAACATTTTATGACTAGGACACTTATATTTGCAAGCGCTTCGATTCTGAATAGAAACAACTGACTATATTTGATCCAGATTTCCTTCCTACGATTGATAGTAGAAAGGAAATCTTGCTTATAATTACCCACGAAGCAAATTACCAACGATAAGTTGATACGACGAAAATGTATGCAAATAATAATTGATGACTGTACAATGTACATTTTGGTTTTTATCACCTCTTTTTGAATATTTCGACGCGTCCCAAGAACAAAATCGTATCTACAAAACCACCAAATTACAATATGTTTGTTTGTGGGAGTACATTGTAAATGATGTTCACTTGAGTATTTCCAAAAACATAATATTGTATATAATATATATAAAAATAAAATTGTCTTTTAGCTTTATGCGCGTTTAATGCGAATTTTATTATAAAACCAATTTCGTCTGATCTCTCCATACGATTTTGTTCTTGGGACGTGTGACGTGATATATGATACCTACCGCCATTTACTAGAGACTGGCTTTTGTTAAGATACTAAAATTAATCAAATAATGCTGTTTAATAATTTTTTTTTTCAAATATCGAAAAGTGGTAGTCTAATTTATGTTTCTGTGTACCTGACAGGTACCAAATCTATATAAATAACGGTACACAGATTGGTTTCTCGGCAAAAGCCTACGTCCTACACCGGTTATTCTGACGTCAGGATGGCGTGTGTACATATTTTTTTAAATATCTTAGTATGTGCGGAGGTACAGATTTTCAAGAGGGATACGAAAAGGTACACAGAATGGCGTGCGTGTGGATTGAGTGAACACCATTTAAATTATTTTTTTGATGTCAGCTATTTCGTAAAACAATTGCAAAATTAATCTCTGTTTGTAAAAAAGTAAATAAAAGTTAAGTACATCACTATTTGTGCTCACTCAATCCTCACAGAGGCTCGCCCAAATCTTATGAATGTAATGAGTATAACACAAAGATTTGTATTATATTTTTATGAATGTTTATTAATTTATTATTTTTATTTACGTAGGTATGTCCCAGTTAAGTATTTAAAATTTTACAATTAATTTTGTATGCTCACTCAATCCACACACTTTCAAAAATGCCATTTTTTATGAAACAAATGTAGACTGAAATGTTATTACACATCTAGGTTATATAAAAAGCTATACAGAATTTTGTAAAATACTAAAAAAATTGCTAAGATTTGTTTTTGAAAAATTATGAGTGCTCACTGAATGCTCACATTTAAGTCAAGTGATAAAAGTTGATATCTTTAATTCCGTAAATGATACAAAATTTTTTTTATATCAACTTTACGTAAAAAAAAATCTAAATGACTGCCATTTTACTTTTTTGATATCTTGGATTTTAAATATTAGATCGAAATTTTGTGAAAATGGAACCACTGCATACGTATTTTTTAATAAAAAAATGAAAACTTCTGTGCCAGATATTTTATATTTATCGCAGTGTTTTTGTGCAACTATGGATTTTGCAAATGAATTGTGAACTTGTGAACAATTGTCAATTATTACACTTTGAAGCAAATTTCATCTTTTTTCTATCATATAAGTGACAACATCCTCTTTTCAAGACGTTTTGGTTTGGAGTTGCAACAAAGACGTTAAGGATAAAGGCGTCTTAGCTGCTATGAAATTATCAATTTTATCACACATGGCTACTTCAGGTACTCAGCTTTTCTATTTGTGATGTGTTCTTTGATCAGTTCTATACCAACAGATTTTATATAGTTCTTTCGTATCATCCCTTACTCACTATTTAAACCTTTACATTGCGATGCCAAGAAACTAACGTAACTCGTATTGCGGGGGCCGCGCAGACCCCAACACGTGCATACCTGCCTCCAAATAAGTAATACAGCGTTGAATGACTATCACCTACCACTAAAGGGACGCAATGAGAATAATTAAAATGGCGGCTGCTCAAGATGCTACACTTGTTAGAAAACAAGCAAAACCCAAGCAACCCAGCAAATACCAGTTAAGGGTTAAGGATCAAACACACTGGGACGAGGCGCATCGCAAAAATCTGCCTATTTTTGATTTGATTCAGGCGTTACTTTGCGGAAATCCATTGTTAAAAAGGTGAAATCAATTAAATTTGCTATTATCCGCGAACTGTTCTATGTATCCTCCGCGATGGTACCGTAAAGAAAGACGTCGGTTTAATAAACGGATAAGACCCACTGGACTCCCGGAAAAAAAGAAGACCCCAGCGGCACAATTATTCACCCACGTCCACCACACTTACACCTACGTCCCACGCTGGCACCAATCACAAAAGCACACAATTTATGTACGCACTCAATGCACGTTTCACTTCGAAACCGAAGCATCTTCAGGAGAAACGAACACTACTTCACTCTACGCGAGTGTAAGTAATACAGTATTCGCGGATAATAGCAAATTTAATTGATTTCACCTTTTTAAAATCTGCCTAGATCGCTTTCATACATTTTATATGAACTACCTATCATACTACAGCGGATTCTTACGCAGCGAATTTTGTTGAATGTTTTTATATATACTATATGTCTATGATGAATACGGTCCGCTACGCCGCGTCGCCAGTGTGCTATGGCGAGCGGAATTGCGTGCATGAGTTCTTTCGTGTTTTAAATATTAATTTATAAAATCACGTAATTATGGATAAAGAACTATTTATAATTCTAGTTCAAGGTTACAGTAGTTATATGATTTGAAAGATCCAGATTGTGATGATTAACAATGGAGAATAACATTTGGAATGAACTACGGAAACGAGCTGCGTTTCTGTACCGCTGCGAACCGCTTCGCCGCGGCCCGTCCTAATGTGCTATCTATGTTAGAACTTTTCGTTACGATGCGGCCTGCCCTGTCCGACCCAGTGTGTTCGTTCCTTTATAGAACGGTATACTTAATCTATCGATTAATATTTAAAAAAATAAGCATATTCCTTATTGTCAGCAGGGATAATTCCGAATAGATGAACAACTGAGAAGAGCTTATAATTAAAAGTAGGCAACGCAACTGCATGAAGTGTGGTCGCTGATCAATTACCGGCATTCGTGTGGTCCTCCTGCTCGTTTCCCTCCTCTTTTATTAAGTAAACCGAAGTGCCTATTGCAATTTGTATGGATGACATGCGCAGTGCAATACATTGTCGGTTCGTTACCGTGCAGTTCCATGGCATTGTTGCCCTGCGCATCGTCGTGTAGCGCCAATGTAGTGCAGTGAGCTATCCGCTTTAAGACAGTAAAAATTCATTTGTTTTTAATATAAATATTTAATCAAAACAAATTGTTTACAAAATATATATAATATAACGGAAATGCCTTTCTTATTCTAACTTATCACACTTTATCTTCCAAGCACCAATACTGTATTTTAGCCAAATGAGTGCTAAGTCGCATCCCATCTGTATCCACGAGATTACTGGTGTCACTTTGGATCCATCAATCTCAGTCCATCTTATTGGTATTTCGATTATCGGAATGTTAAGTTTTTGTGCAATGTACAACAGTTCCACGTCAAACGCCCTGAAACATTTTTTAATAATACATTACTTTTTAACGCAGTAAAAATACAGCAACCGACTTCCCATTTCCTATATCTCTGGAATCCTGCATCAGATCTTCATCAAATTAAAATGGGACTATATGGCGAGTATACCCTCTCGATCATAAAATAGTACATTACTACCCTCCTATATTGTTATTCATTGTGTTACACTCGCCTTCGGCTCGGGTGACAATATCGCGCGGATTGAAATGTCCTACTTTCCTCCCTTGGCACGTATACTATTTTTCATCATATCAGGACCGAAAGTTAAAAATTTTTACACAACTGTATTCACTAGATTTTTATACACTAGTTTTTTTTTTATGTATATTTTTTATATAATTTTTATCAGAATCAGAAAATTTCAACTCTTCGATCTATATTATTTTATTATTAAAAAGTATCTTCACGCCCATATCCCCGAAGGGGTAGGGAGAGGTACAACAAGTGCACCCACGTTTGCCGAAGATACTTGGTCCCACAAATGTGATGATAGGTGGCAAGCTTATCGCCAACCGGACACTTTCCAATCCCGGGCAACTTTGTGGTTCTCAGACAACTGAAAAAACACTTTTTTTTAATGTGCCCGACCCGGGAATCGAACCCGGGACCTCATGTGGTCAACGCCAACGCTGGACTACTAGACCACAGAGGCGATATTTTATTATTATTAAATAAGTTATTGCCGCGTGTATAATAATATGGGTTTGAAATAACAACTGCACGGTTACCATGGTAATGAGTTATGTCAAATAGGTAACGGAAAGAAAATTCAAACAAAAAAAGACTAAATTTTAAACTGTCACTAATTGTGAGCAGTCTGAAATAATCATCTTTCTTCCCGCAAACAAACGAATAAATTCAAACTTTCGGTCCTAGAATGATGAAAAAGAATTTTCAAAATCGATTCATACATGACAAAGTTCTGAGGTAACAAACATTTAAAAAAATACAGCCGAATTGAGAACCTCCTTTTGGCAAGTCGGTTGAAAAATCTGATATTTGCACGTTTGAAGTTTATCACTACACTTGCCTACTTCACAAAGGCATATAGTGATTTCACCTTTAATACTGCTGATGCAACATACCTATTGGGGTAACTTTATTTTGTAGTTTAATTTGATTGTATAAATTGTAAATAATGTTTTAGGTGACATTTAAGTATGTCCTATATACTATAGACTATTAAATTGTAACCAGTACTAAACATGAAGTGCTTCTTACTTGATACAAAAACCTAAACTTGTTCAGAATCAGCAGTCTATTTATCCCAAAAAACCTATAATAAATGTGGTCACAGTTCACACTAATAAAAACGAACGGCTCTGGCACAAATCGGCGTATGCACAATCATAGTAATGTGCCTACGAGCGGTCAGGTACATTGACGCGTAGGGTGACAATACTTAGAGTAATTGATTCAACCAAGTCTACTGATAACTAAGAGTATTTGTTATTTCTGTTTTATTAATTATTTATGTAATAATATGCTTGGGATATTTGGCAATAGAGAGAATGTTCCGAAGAATTGTTTAGATTAACTTCTGTCATTAAATTTTTTTACGGTCATGACGTCAAATTCAAAGTTCCACTCTCAAAGTAATACACCATTCCGCCAGACTCTAAGCTGCTACTGAGATTTTAAAATTTCCAGAAAAACCTTAATAACACCTTGAATTACCCGGGGATCGAACCCGGGACCTTAAGATCTGATCCGAATAGGCTACCCCCTAGACCATGAGGCATATTAGTTACAAACATACAAAATATAAATGTATTTGGAACGAAGTTCCTTACGGCAGGCTTGGAGGGGATAGGGATTTTGCTGCGCGACCGAACTGGAAAAAATGTGATAGTAAAACCGTAAGGAAAAATCCGTAGAAAAAAGTGCGAGGAATAAAACCGTTAAATGAGACGTGCGCAGGCGCGACAGTCGCGTACACAAGCGAGTAGTGCCGTTTAGCCGAAGGAACTTCGTTCCTACCTGGTGTCCCACGACACCACATCATTTTTTTTGTTTTTAATATTGGTATAAACTAGTATAAATATGTGTATATAATCTATCTAAACTAATATTATACAGAGGAAAGATTTGGTTTTTTGTTTGTTACAGTTTAACTCAAAAACTACTCAATTTATTTTAAAAATTCTTTCACCTTTAGAAAGTTACCTTATCCAGGAATGACACAAGCTACTTTTTTACTCGACTACGCAAAGGGAAGTGATGATTATTGATCACGCGAACGATGTCGCGACTAATTTCTAATATTAAAAAACAGTATAAAAATACATTACCATCTGTTCACGTGAAGACTTTGGAAGGACATACTGGCTGCTTTCCTAGTGAATAGTTTAAACCCACATTGGGTATCTCTAATGCCTTTCACAGTGAAAAGCCAGACTAGAAAATGGAAGCCATACATTAGAATGTTTCTAAAACAAAAAATATTCAATTTATAACTTTTAAAAGCCCCACTACTACCGTAAATGCGAATTTTTTTGTTTGTGTATGTGTGTGGGTGTACCTGTGTATGTTAACACTTTGCAATGATATACGGTGTGTAAAGAAAACCCTGTCTGATCTTCAAAGGCATTATTTGGTAGCTTAATACAAACATATTTGTGTTATTATTTTATGGATATTGATACATACATTTTCAAAATATTTGCTTGATTTAAGGGGAAGTTGCTCAATTTTAGTACTAAAATGAGGCACTTTAAACTACGATATATTTTTTATTTAATTTTTTTTTTGATAATGTCATTGACCTACCTATATACATCTTTCGGATTGGACAAGGTTTTCTTAGAATAGAATAATTATTTATTGCTTAGAACACGGTTACAATAGAAATATGTAGTTTTCAAAAGTACGTAGGTAGTATCACGCATTCTACCGATAGGCATGCATCATTTATAAATTATATTCAGCTATAAATAATTCCAAAATTTAAAATAACAAAATACATGTTTTCGGTTTCAATTTAAAATCCTGTTTAGCATTCTTATTATAATAATACATATTTGATTTATTAAATTTCACAAACTTTTACAATAATTGTTTAATAATCAATATTTTATTGTAATACTAGCGGCCCGCCCCGGCTTCGAACGGGAAAAAAGTGATTAAAATCGATCCAGTATTTTACTATCCGTGGCCCGCACGCGTTAAATTTGGAGTAAAACGATTCCCCTTACCCTATGAAGATTTCCTGCTATCTTTGCAATATCTAAACTCATATAGGTAGTACATTTTTAGTTTTTACATTTTTACCTATTTCTTTTATTTTTACAATTAATATATTATGGAATGTCTTTATATACAACGTTCACAGCTTTCTTGCCATTAGACAATACAAATATGTTTTCTTTAGAGGTTACTCTTGAAAGAGCGATATATAGTTGGCCATGTGAAAAGCAGTCAACGCTCAAATCTAAGCCTGCAACGTTGAAGGCTTGACCCTGCGATTTATTAAAGCGAGGCATCAGGACAAACGGGAAAAAATGTGTAAATGGTTGACCTTACGGGCCATCCCTAAAACTTCTCACTAAATTAAGGTATTTTAAGCTCAAGAGTAAAAAATATAAGCATAGATTTTTCAGTTCAAACATCTATTTTGTTATAAATGACAGTATTATTAATTTTTGAAAAGCTGTATATTTGAAAACGATGATGGCATTCAACTCAATTTTTGAGATCTAAAATATTGTTTTACCTAAATAATCGAAAGGTTGAAAAATTTCGATGCTATGTCAAAAAATATTTTATTTTTAATTTTCTTCATTGATAATCCCAAACAAATTGACCAATTTTGATTAAATTAATGGAACAAAAGCTGATAATATTTTTAAGTCAATCGGTAAATTAACTTGAAAGTTATTTAAAAAAACTTAAGTAAGTTTGCTAAAAATAACGTATGAAAAGCTATAAGTTTGAGAATTAGATTCGATTTTGATTTTTGAAACGACATTTGACGTAGTTTTTAAGTACTAAAATATCGTAGAACACCAAAAAATGATTGGTTGAAAAGTTTCGAAGCTATGTCGAAAAAACACTTTTTCAAAATTTTTCGTCAACGATTACTCTCAAACGGATAAACCGATTTTGATGCAATTTATTTATTAGACATAGTTTTTTGACGAATAGAGCCGATTAGTTTTTCTACTCAATCGGTACATAAATCTGGAAGTTATATTAAAAAAATACTGTTTTGTGTTTTTTCAAAATTTCTCAAAATTTCCTGAACCGAATCGGTTCAAATTTTCAGGAAATCTAAGTTGAGCAGAATCCAACCGCGTTTCGATCGGTCTAGCCGTTCAAAAGTCATGAGATGTTTACATACACACCTACACACATATACATACACACACATACATACATACATACATACAGACAGACATACTAACGTCATCGTGAAAATAGTCGGAAAAGATTCCTAGGATAGGACCTCTAAAAGTGGACATCTGGTAAAAACTCGATTTTCGAAAATCGGGGTAAAATCAGTAACTTCCTTATCTACATACGTAGTGGGAAATATTTTTTTTTTCAAATAGCCTATGGCACTCAGTGAAAAAAAAATGAAAAACAAAGTGAAAAGTAAGTAAGTAAGGTAGTAAATAACTGGTTTGCTAAATCACGTTTTTTACATTGATTGTTAAATAACAATTTTACAAAAATTATACGATATACCTGAAGATATTATCTAAGGAATGTGCTAACTTATTACATGATAGAATGTACTTTACTTGATCATAAAAATTCCGAAAACAGGAAAATAATTTGTTAATACTATTTCTAATCATCCATATGATTTTTATATGGTGATATTTAGTTAAAAAAAGGAATGTACTAAATTTTGGTTTTCAGCTGAAGTCCTATATTTATTTATCTATATTATAAGTCCTATATTTATTTATCCGAATATTAACACGTTTCCCAGCGGTTTCAGAAAACACAGCGCGCGCGCCGCCCGACCGGCCAGTAACCCCACAAGCGCTATGCCCCTGCATTTTAAATCTGTAATATCTTCGAAAATATTCATTTAAATTACATGCTGTAAACGGCCATATTGATCTATATTAAATCAATAATATATTTAAGGTATTTAATTGGATAAGGATTAGTGCTGTATTGCTTAAAATTGCTTTGAAAAAACGCCATTATTTCTCGTAAAAAGTAAATGACAAAAAATGCTATTGTGGGTTATCCATAAGAGCTAGACATATACCATCGCGGACTTTTCTGCAGACCTTTTCAAGGTGTACAAATACTTAGTACATTATTTTGATAAATCTTGTAGGGTTTAGCCTGCGTTTGCAATATAAGCGGAAAAAAATATAATTATTTACGACATGACATCAGAAAACTCAAAAATTGCAGTATTTCTCTACAATATATTGAATGTTATTATACATATAAACCTTCCTCTTTAATCACTCTATCTATTACAAAAAACCGCATCATAATCCGTTGCGTAGTTTTAAAGATTTAAGCATACATAGGGACATAGGGACAGACAGAGAAAGCGACTTTGTTTTATACTATGTAGTGATACAATGTTAAAAAAATATATCTAATATTATAGTATGTCTGAATAACTATATTTTATTTTCAATGTATATGATTTACAGAATGTATGATAATCATGTATATGATGGTATTTCGATAAAATTGTTATGTAAACTCATTGACTTACTAAATATGTCAATGTGTAAACTACACAGATTTCACGTTTGGACATAACAACTATTTTCTGTGACATTAAGTGAAGTAAATTGAGTAGCCCCTTCTTCATCCAATCTTTAATTTATCCAGCGTATTATGCATTATACATATTTTTAAATTCATTCTCTTAATTGTACATGATTAAGAAATTATATTATGAAATAATCACATCCTACAAGTTGTTAGAACCTTAATTTTACAGCTTAATTAATTTAATTGTAATTATTAACATAAAAATAAGAAATTGCATAGCCTTCATCAAAGAAAATAAGAACACAGGGTTTTCTTTACATCTGTATATAATAATATTTTATCATTTTGACAAATTGCGATAAAATTTAGTAGGAATAATACATTACATTAAATGCCAGAAACATGTATAGTTTCCGTGGAATTACAAAAAAAAAAACTGTTTATGTAAAAAGTGCAATGACGGCGTATTTGGTCTACTTAATAATAATTTATCCTGCCGATTCTTTGACTGACAGAATGGCATATTTTCCGGCCATATTGGCATGATGCGCATCGCCACAACGCCAAGCTTATTGGTTATGGCTCGTTGAAAAATATAGCCAGTTCCGCCAGTTTCAGATACTTTCTGAGAAAAGTGTGTCAATACAACGCCATTTTTTAAAATCCAGATTACTAACATTTTGCGAAATAAATATTTGTTAGATGTGTGCCAAGATTTGAGTCTCGATTTAAAAAAGGGAGTGAGTACAGACGTGTGGATCTATATAAGGTCTGAAATATCTATGGCACAACTGTTTTCCGTTTTGGCGCGGAGTTTGAGTTGCATATGTTATTGAGATTAAATACAGAACTGTTTTTGGTTAAATCAAATCTACAAAAAAATGTAATTTGTAATGTGTATTGCGAATTTCATTTTTTGTTTTGTTGTGATGTTTTGACTTCCCTGAAAGCAGACCCAATTGTTGATATGGCTTCCGATCTTAGATCTGGTGGAGTGCAATCAATAGCCATTTCACTTTTAGAATTAATATTTAAATGAGGTAATATGCGGTAAACCGCCAAATTATTTTTTCCGCCTGTGGCGAAAGGTCGCACCAAGGAAAAAGCATCTGTAGCTATACAGCCACCTGGGCGCGGATTGTGTCAAGAGTGTTCTAAATCCAAATTACACTTCAGCACGCCTTTTCATACAACATTGCCTCTGACATTGCCGCGTTTTTTGTTCCAAATTAAAAAAAACGCGCCGGTAATTGGTTATGTTCAAGGAACTTATATACGATAACTGGAATTATTACGACGCAATATTTGAAAAATAAAAATGTACTTTATTTCGTTCTGAATAACGTTGACATTTGTTTCTTACATAACAAAGGGAAAAAAACGTTTCGAGCAAGACAACGACACGAGGGGATGTTGTCCCTTTCTTGCAATTGCCAGTGTAAATAAAACTTTCGGATGGTAGATTTTTATATATTCAGTAATCGTTAAATCTCTTTTATTCATACACGTCTACATTAGCATAAAATGTATTGTAATTAACATAGTGAGTTTTAAATGTGCTTATTTTAATTATTACGTAATTATGCACTGTTTCTCAAATTAGTAGAATTACTTAGTAGTAATTTGCAAACTACGAATAGCCGCACTTATATATGGCGATTGGCGCTTTATTTAGTAGAAAGAGACACACTCCCCTCATGTCGTGGTATTCTTCGGAACGATTTTGAAGCGCGTGTGAAGATTACGGGTAGAATGTAACTTTTTGGTTATGTTTTCCTGCCTAGGTACGTAAGTACGATATATACTTTGCGTGACCTTTTTTCAAAAAACACCTTATTTCCGCGTATGTTTGAGAAAAGAATATTATTTGAGCGTTGTGTGGCGTTTACGACAGCGAATTCGACGAAAAAGGTCAGATTGTAGAAAGGAAATTCTCAGATTTGTACCAAAGTAATACGTCTGTACAAGATCATTATTGTAAACGAATTTTTGACAAAAACCCAACAATACCATCGCAACCACCTTGTTAAACACATATGGTTTTAGCCGACTTTTTTTCCTAAACTCAAATTATCAATTTGTTGCACCAGTTGTCATTCGGTAGAAGACATAAAGGAGAATTCGCAGCATGAGCTGAAGTCAATACTGGAAAAAGTGATTAAAAAATGTTTTGTTGATTAGATTCTTTGTTGGCCTAAGTGTGTTGTTTCTGAAGGAGCATTCTTTGAAGGCGCTAACATAAATTTAGATGAATAAACAACATTTTGTTTATTATTGATAGTTTCCTGGTAGTATATTCAAAAAATAATCTGAAGTGTATAGTTATATATGCACATTGAAGTAGTTAACATATTATCAGATTAAATAAATAAATTACCTAAAAATACTTCTTTTGGCTAGGGATTCCTTTTCAAGATGAGCTCTTGAACCAATAACAACAGCTAAGCTCTGGCTAGTTTCTTCAGGCTGGGTTAGTGGATCAATATTGATAGTATTCTTTAAAGCAATCTCTAGTTTAGTCAGATCTTCAAATGTTGAAGCACCATCAGCATCCGCAAAAAGAATTGTTGCACCTCTTGAACTTAAAATACCCTAAAGAAAATAAATAAATGTCATACTACCTTTTTGTTGTTGTGGTTAAAGATTTAGGCTGAAATCATGAGGACTTAGATACTCAAACTCAAAAAATGCTTTATTCAAATAAACTTTTACAGGCATTTCTGACGAGTCGATACTTTTAGAATTACTACCGGATCGGAAAAATAATATTTACCTATATCACAAGTAAAATTTGCTTATTCTGGGGTTAGGTCAATTCATGTGATTTGTGTTATAACGATATTTATTGATTATTATTATTAAATCCCATTCCAAGATCAAAGTAATGACCAATTCAATAAAGGCAGATAAAACTGTGAGCCAGTTAAACCTAGAGATTGTAAACGAATATACCTATTTAGACCATATCATTTCTCCAAAAGACTAAATAACGAAAGAAATAAATACAAGGATAGATATTTGGAAAAATGTTTGGTTACTGAAGGAAATCGGTATGAAAGGAAGGAAACCTGGGCATCTCACTGAAATGAAAAACTTTTAACACATGCATTCTTTCATTCTTAACTTATGCGTGTGAAGCATGGGCAATCACCAAATCTCTTAGAGACAATTTGGCCAAATATCAGAAAGCAATGGCACACAGCAAAACAGGGTGAAAAAAATCAAAAATACTGACATCAGGAAGAAAACCAAATTAAATGATTTCCTACTATGTATTGACCAACAAACATGGAGATAGACCGGACATATGATGTGTGACAACCAAGGGTTGGTGTCACACATCATATGTCTGCAGGCTCAAGGATGACAAAAATGACTGCAGGCTCAAGGTGGAGATGAATTTTTCTCAGGACAGACCACAATGGAAAATGTTGGAGGAGGACTATGTCAAGAAGCACGCTAAGATTTAGACACATTTTGTAAGATGTGGAATAAATGTGTATACTATCCCTAATTCCAGAATAAAAGGCTTTATTATTATTATTAAATCATAAATCAAATTTTATCTAATATTCTTTTGATGTGATCTTTTATCAAACCAAACCAATAGTGAATCAATAATTTATGAGAAATCAAATAACTAGACCTAGAAAGTAAAGTAAACTAATTACGAGGGTGGACTGAAAAGTACTCGGCCAAACACAGATGCACTCAATTCTAAAAATCAAATCTACCCACATTATTTAGCTCAGTTCAGAGTAGTTAGTTGTGTGAAGTTCCCAATGCGTGCAATAATTTGTTGTGATTCCAAATTTTTTTAAGAAAGCAATCGGCCATACTTTCTGTAAATGGAGCAAATCGAGCAGCGTGCCGTCATTAAGTACCTCCATAAGAAGGGGCTATCACTATAGAGTAAAAATTATTATTATTTTTAACTACAAAAAATATTATATTTATGTATATTTTATATAATGATAATAAGCATCATTGTATTAAAATGCTAATTTTAATGTGCTTTTTTTTGTGTTTCTTTAATGTGCTAGTGCTGATAATGCTTACCTAGGTTTTACTTTGAAAAATAGTAAATAAAAAAGCCAGAATCACATTTTTTAAAACTTAGATGTATGGAAAAAAAACACATGTTTCCACCAACCCTATTCTATAAAAAGATTTATTGAGACTAAAAGTTATACTAGAAAGGTAATAAGTTCTTACCAGTCTTACTGCACCTCCTTTACCTCTGTTTTTTATTAGTTCTAAACATCTTATTTTTTCACTTCCATATTTTTCAACATATGATTCAACTACTTTGCAAGTGTTGTCTTTACTGCCATCACTTACAATTATTATTTCATATTTATAGCCATGTTGCTCATTTGATCTGCTTTCTAAATAACCAATAGCTTCATCTAACATTGACGGTACTGGAATTAATATATTATGGAATGTTTTACTGAATGTGTGGAGAAGTTGCTTAGTACTTTACAATCAACTATTACTACACATCTATCATAAGGAATATTTAGAGCCTACTGATTTTGTCCTTTTTTCTTGAAAACAGCATATTTGTTATTTAACAAGTACCTAATAATGTAAATTTTGTCCTTGCATATAAATACACTTCAATTAAAACTCACAATTTTTTTAATTATATCAACATTTGGAGAGTTTCTTTTTTGGTCTCTTTTCACAAATACTCACTAAAATATATTATTAGTCAATTTAAAATCATTATACATAAATCTATACTAATATTATAAAATTGTAGTTTGTTTGTATGCGGTAATCTTGAAAACCGATTTGAATAATTCTTTTTGAGTTGGATAGCCTGTTTATTGAGGAAGGTTATAGGCTATATAATATCTTGCTACGACCAGTAGGAGCGGAGTAAACAAAGTCCGCGCGGACGAAGTCGCGGGCAATGGCTATAACAAGTCTGCATAAATAAAAAAAAACACAAATATAAATGCATTATTTTGTAATTATTGGTTGTGATTACATAATATGGATATTGTATGTATGTCATTGATAGCTAAAATCTTAGTAAGGAACTAAAGACATGCATAGAGATATGTCACCAGCATGTTGGTGTCTATGTCGCAAACCCAAATATTGTTTGTGTTGTATATGGTTTGTATTGGAGTTCTATTGAGTTTGTAGTCTAATTCACTAACAACATAACAATAAGGATAGTCCTGCATTAAGATCTTTACTAATTTTCTTGATATGTGATTGAATGTACGGAACTGTAGCACTGTATGAGTTCAGCTTTTGGAATTATATACAATTCAAAGTTTCTGAAATGTATGATCTGATTTTAAAATGAATGTAAGAGGGTGGATTGAAAAATATTCGGCCTAACCAAGAAAATAAACATATACTAAATCAGTTATTCCGGTATAATTCCGGTTCGGTGCTTTGGTGTAAAATACGCGTTTATGTGAGCTCTTCGCAAATAATTCGAAAATAAATAAAATACGAAGTGATTAGTGATATAAAAGTGAAAAACGTGAATGTTAAAGTGAACACTGTTTGAAAATATAAAAAACCATCCAATTAAATGTGACCAAGCAGTGAAAATCGGTGATAATTAACATCGTAAAACAGTTAAAACGCTACAACAAACATTTAAAATAAGACATAAACAGTCGTTTGACAGGTGACCACAGACAACATAAAGTGATAATACCAACCTAAGTTGCATAAAGCTGACTATACACGATACTGCTGTTGGAACATTGTTGCCCAAAGGCACATTCCATTTTAAGTGCATAAATTTAAATACATTTCTTTGCTCCTCCTGCCAGATCATGAGTGCTCAATTATCAGGCGAAATGTTATTACTTTTAAATAAGATGAAAGAAGAACTAAATATACAGACAAAACAAATAACAGAAAATTTTATAACAACAGTACTAATGGTGGTGGATGAGAAGATACAGCCAATAATAGCAGAAAATGAGAGACTTTCACGTGAAGTCGAAATACTAAACAAGAAGCTCCAGACTTCAGACATAATCGCTAGGAAAAACAACATCATTCTACATGGAATCGCGGAACCTAGCACCGAAAGATACGACGATTTAAGCGCTTTGGTAATAAAAACAATTACAGATTAAATGTGCCACTCGAAAACAGCGAAATAAATAAATTACAACGTCTTGGTAAAAAAGAGGAAGGTGGGAAAATAAGACCTATTCTGCTTACATTAACAACTTTGAGGAAAAAAATCCAAATAGAAATAAGAGGAAAATGAAAGAAACCTCCTACATTACCAATGAAAATTCTAAAGAAACCATGGAGAAACGCAAAGCAAGGGCAAGTATTTTTCGTGAAAATGAAAAAAGAAAAAGAACCCCAGAGACACCAAGTCCAAAGGAAACAACCAACAGCACTAGCAAGAAAATTCAACGAACAGACGCTTTTCAACACATGCGTGAGCGAGCTTACTCTACATCCGAAAAAAAACATCTACCTCAAACACTAACCGGAAACGAAACATCACTCAGAAAAATAAACAACAACAACAACAGCTTAAAAATCCTATGGTCCCAACCCGGTTGGTCCCCGTGGGGAATCAGACCAAAACCCTCCATTAAAAATTCAACAACAACATAGCAAAATAAACAACATAAAACCAACTCTACCCAAACAAAACATTAGCATGGAGAATCAAACATCCAAACACACAAGAATATACATTGCTACCCTAAACGTATTAACACTAAAATCAGAAGAAAACTTATCAGAACTGTCAGCGCTACAAAACACCAACTGGGATATTCTCGGAATGAGTGAAGTGAGAAGAATGGGAGAAAACATTGTCGCACACTCAGAATTTATACTATATCATAAAGGGAAAACCCCAGGAAAACATGGTGTGGGATTTTTAGTAAAAAAGTACCTAGCAAAACACATCAATGGATTTTATGGGGTATCAGAGCGCATAGCATTATTAAATTTAAAACTACCAGATTACAAGGACCCATGGACCATTATCCAGATCTATTCACACACAGAACAAGCAGAGATTGAAACAATTAGCGAGTTCTATCAGGATTTGAACAAAACATTACAAACATACGCCCACAAAAATATCATTGTGATGGGTGACTCCAATGGCCAAATCAGTGAACGTCAACTGGATGAAGATGCAATTATGGGACCCTACACATACAGCTCAAAACCTAAAAGCAGAAACGGAAAAATGCTCGTAAACTTTGCAATGGAAAATAACCTGACCATACTAACTATCTACAAGAATAAGAAAAACAGAATGTGGATTTGGTTGTCACCCGATGGTAAATCAAAAAACCAAATTGACTTTATATTGACCAATAAACATAAATTCTTCCCAAACATAAATGTCATAAATAATCTAAATTTTAACACCAACCACCGCATGGTCAGGGCGGAACTATACTCAACTCAACCCAAGAACCCTAGACCAAAAATAAATCTTAAGTATACTAAACTTAACAAAACTCTGATAGAGAAAATAGCCTCTAAACTGAAACTTTACAAAAAAAAAACAAAAGACGCCGACATACAAGAAAAATATACCTGGTTAGAAAGTGCAATCACAACCATTACTAAAGAACATAGCAATAGGAAGGAGAACCTAAACAACAGGATATCAGAAAAAACTGCCAACCTCCTTGACCAAAGAGCCACCCTAATTAGTGCGAAAAACACAGATCAAAATAGGAAAGAAATTGCAAAAATTAGCAAAGAAATAAAAGTAAACATGAGGAAAGACAGAAGACAATGTCGGATGGAAACAATAGAAAGACATATTAGACAGACAGGAGGAATAAAGAAGGCGTACAAAGAATTAAGTAATAAGAAACAATGGATTGTAAAGATGGAAGATAGAAGCGGAGCGGAGAAGATTGGTAGGCAGGAAATACTAAAGATCGCCACTGACTAGTACACCGAATTATACAAAAGTAATACAAGTAAAAGAGAAATAGATTTACCAGAGAACGAAATGGTACCTTACATCATGCAGGATGAAACAGAACATACAGAAAAAAGATAAAGCTCCAGGTCCAGATGGCATAAGCAATGAAATTTTAAAACAAACAAAAGCAGCAATGACACCGATACTCACAGAAATTTTCAACAACGTAATAAACACAGAAATCATCCCAAAACAATGAACTGTAAAAAAAAAAAAGTAGTCTAGTGGTCTAGTGGTCCAGCATTGGAGTTGACCACATGAGGTCACGGGTTCGATTCCTGGGTCGGGCACTTTAAAAAAAGTGTTTTTTCAGTTTTCTGAGAAACACAAAAGTTGCCCGGGATTGGAAAGTGCCCGGTTGGCGATAGGCTTGCCACCTATCACATTTGTGGGACCAAGTATCTTGGCTAATCGTGGGTGCACTTGTTGTACCTCTGCCTACCCCTTCGGGGATATGGGCGTGAAGATACAATGGACTGAATCCGTCATAATCCTTATATTCAAGAAAGGGAACCACTGTGATATTGGAAACTATCGACCCATCAGTCTAATGTTCAATATTTATAAGATCTTTGCAAAGATTATTTTGGAAAGAATAGGAAGGAAACTAGATGAGCAACAACCAATAGAACAGGCAGGATTCCGCAAAGACTTCTCTGTACTAGACCACATCCATACTGTAAGACAAATTATAGGAAAATACACTGAATACCAGCTTATATACTACATAGCTTTCATAGACTACAGTAAAGCATTTGACTCTCTAATACACTCAAAAATCTGGGAAGCCTTAAAGGAACTGGGTATCGAACACTAATATATAAGAATAATTAAAAATATTTACAAACACAGTTCTGCTTGTATCAGACTAGAAAAAGAAGGAAATAAGTTTCCAATACAAAAAGGCGTGAGACAGGGTGACCCCCTTTCACCAACATTCTTTCTGGCTGTGTCAGAAAAGATCTTCAGGAACCTGGAATGGAAAGACATGGGCATAACTATTAATGGCCGCACGCTAACGCATCTACAATTTGCGTATGATATCGTATTATTTGCAAAAACACCAGCGGAGCTAACCAAGATGATAAATGATTTAGCATTGGAAAGTACCAAGGCTGGGTTGAAGCTAAACCCTGAAAAAACAAAAATCATGACCAATGGCAACAAAGATCCTGTAACAGTAGAGCAGAATCAAATCTCCTATGTTGAACAGTACATATACCTTGGCCAACTCATATCTCCAGAGGACAACGAAAACAAAGAAGCCGAAAGAAGAGTTGCCAATAGCTGGAAAAAATATTGGAGCCTAAAAGAAATAATGAAAGACGAGAACCTACACATTTCAACGAAAAGCAAATTATTTAACACATGCATCCTGCCTGTATTAACATACGGGAGCGAAAAATGGGCTTTAACAAAAAATGTAACAAATAAACTCTCCGTATGTCAACGTGCCATGGAAAGGAGTATGACTGGCATCAGAAGGCAAGACAAAGTTAAAAATACCAGTATCAGGAGCAAGACTAGGGTCCAGGACATAACTCTGAAAATAAGGAGACAAAAGTGGAAATGGGCAGGCTACATGATCAGAGGAAAAGATAAATGGAGCAAAATAATCACACAGTGGTACCCAAGAGATGGTAAGAGAAAGAGAGGCAGACCACAAAAGAGGTGGGACGACGACATTAAACAAGTCGCAGGAACAACGTGGGTATTTACTTCTCTATTTTTATTTTTACATATACTAAATGACAAATGCTCTAACAAACTAAAAGTAAGCGGCCAGTTTTTAAAATGCAAATTAATTTTAACAAGGATTTAATCTGTGTATAACAGAACATTTGCTTCTAAAAATTGTGTCAAACACATATTAATTGGTTGTTAAAATTAATTTGTATTTTGCTTATTTGGTGGAACATTGGCGTACTTACACATTAACATATTTTACAGGATATTTTTTTAAATGAGTTTATGGTCTTATTATGGAAATTCACACATATTTTTTTAAATTTAAACAATAGTAATAGTATTTTAGTATTATTAAAACTTTTTTATTATAATCAATCAAGCAATCTTTAGTCATATTTACTTCGATTTAAAAATAAAATACATTTCCGCTGATGTTCTACCAAATGAGCGATTTCAGACACCCGCCATAATATGCTTTATAGAAAATTAGAAAATACATTTTTAAATTAATAATATCCTTGAGTAAAAGTCAAATTTCAGAGGTTCAATATTTAGCACTTTATAAACTCACACTACAGTTATAAATCATTATAATATTCAATAGACATTAGTCTGTACTTCAGCAATGTTCCATGACAAAATTCAACGAAGGAATTATTTTAAATAAATCCTCAGAAACTACCTTCGTCTGTAAAACTAACTAGGTACAAGTGTTTCTTCCTTAAAGGTACAGTTATTCCTTAGTTATCTACTTAATAATATTTGTGTCTATATAATTTTAAAAAGTATTTTTACATCTTTGCTCCTCATTGTAGGCGGGCACAACCACACTTAAATGTAAA
The DNA here is from genome assembly GCA_036924255.1 of Apodemia mormo. NCBI lineage: Eukaryota > Metazoa > Arthropoda > Insecta > Lepidoptera > Riodinidae > Apodemia > Apodemia mormo. The sequence continues at coordinate 37,956,704 of JAUPFN010000006.1, forward strand.
CTTTGAGGGTCACTAATCTTTGGAAATGTTTGTTTCTTTTTCATCTGTAAATCATGATATGTTTCTTCCTCTTCATATCTTTCAATTACAGGATATGGTCTAGTTGTAAGCCATATAATTATTATTATCTGCGGAAGAAACATTTATGATTGGTCAGTAATAATATAAATTATTTATATTCTGATTTTGAAAGAACACTTCACATCTATATATATAATAAAATCGTAGGAAAGTCAAAACTGTACATTGAATATTTTTTTTAAAAATACTTGGGGCGTGATCTACAATCGATACCTATCGAAGCCAAAAATATAGTTTTTAGAATTTTTGTCTGTTTTCTGTATGTATGTCAGGGATAAACTCAAAAAGTACTGCATGGATTTACTTAAAATTTTGCATGAATATTACTAACAGGTGGGGTCAACATATAGGCTACATATTGTCACGCCACGCTACGGGGGAGGTGCTGTGCGCAGTAAACAAAGTCCGCGCGGACGAAGTCGTGAGCAACAGCTAGTTTAAAATAAAACCACAATAATACAAGGACGAAAATTTGTGGCTGCAACAGTTCATAAAATAGCGAATTTTAATCTACTTGATGGTTTAGAAATGTATAAGATTTTTATAAATAAACAGTATAAAGTAAAACCGTACTTACGATAAACAGAAAACCTGACGCGGCTACAACGCTATAAAACCCGAAGTTATACAGTAAGTACATTAAATACATGACTTAATGTAGTAAGAAATTAATGCAAAAATTAGATATTTGTCTCCCAAACATTACAAAACCCAGTTTACCGCACTTGTTTATTCGTAAGAATATTTCCAATTTCTCATGCCATATTTCACAATTCACCGAGCAACAACTTTGTAAATTCCACGTCAAAACAAAAACTGTCAAGTGTCAAACTCAAAGGATCAACCACAGATTATTTATTGACAACTAGTGTTGGCAGACCAATGAAAAATTATTATTGTATCAGGCCGTGAAATTTTTGTAATTTCCATGGAACACTGAAAACAAGCGGAAGTGGGAAGTACAAACATTTGTATCAGGACCGCGATCGCCAAACTCACACATAAAATAAGCATTATTGCATATAAACTACTAATGCAAACATTTTTTCATTGGCCGTTTTCATTTTGAGCAAAAATAATCCGAAACACACAAACAGAACATTTAAAAATATACCAAACTGCGTTACAATAAATTTTATTTTGCTACAAAAAAAAGAGTATTTTACGTCCTTTTGTAGTCTATTCAAAATAGACTCATCTATTTGTACAATAGTGAAACTATAATCTTAATAGTTTCGCTATTCTACAATAGATTAATTTTTCCGTAGTTTTCAGTTGGTCATATCTGAGTAGAGAACTTTCCAGAATAATATACGTAATGACTGTCATTACGTATATCTTTCTAGAAAAATTAGGTCAACCTAAAATTAACTTTATATGTAAGATGTATGTATCTGTAGCTGATTTTAGCTCGACTTTCTATTATATCATTAAAGATTGAATCAGGAATTTTATTAAAATAAAATGAAAATTGTACTTTCGGATAATATAAAATATCTCCATTTTTAATCATCCGTATTCTACTATCATTTCTGCATTCAAGGAAGGCACAATACGGCATAATTTAGTGTATAATAGATTTTCGCACGACGACTATCTCCTAAAGATATGGTGAGTATCACTAAATCAATTTAGAGTAACAGCGCATAATAGTGGTGCACGCGACACGCCCACTTTTCACTTCCACTTGTTTTCTTTGTTTCATGGTAATTTCAGTAAAATTATTGTACATTTTCCCCAGTGTTTAGGGCTCCTTTGTAGAATACACCAACTGCCGTTCTGCCAGGCAGGTCGTAAAAGACGACCGATTGGCTATGCGAGTCACTATCATCATGGCCATTAGGTGGTAGAGTTCTGCATTGACTCACCCGGGTCTGGTAGGTGTTTACCTACTCCTGCCGCAATAGCGTCAGTGCTTGTCACTGTCGTGTTTCGGTTTGAAGGGGAAAGGTGCCGGTAAAATTATGCATGTGGCATTACACCTCGCCACAAGATAGCAACGCACAATTAAAATCTTTGGCGTCTATATGCAATGGTTGACTCTTTCAATCAGGAGACCCATCTGCTTGTTTTCTATTATATCATAAAAAAAAAAACATTTCAAAATTAGATTTAATTGTCATCCAAGTAAGTTACATTCATACCCAGAATGTCTACACGGGCTTCAAAATCGTTCCGAAGAGTACCACGACATGGGTGGAGTGTGTCTCTTTCTACTAAATAAAGCGCCAATCGCCATATATAAGTGCGGCCATGCATAGTTCACAAATTACTACTAAGTACTTCTACTAATTTGAGAAACAGCTTTGCATTGAATAAGTAATTACGTAATAATTAAATTAAGCACATTTAATAGAACTCACTATGTTAATTACAATACATTTTATGCTAATGTATTTATCGACGTGTATGAATAAAAGTGATTTAACGATTACCGAATATATAAAAATCTACCATCAGCAGTTTTATTTTAACACTGGTAATTGTGGGAAAGGGACAACATCCACTCATGTCGTTGTCGTTGTCTTGCTCAGAACGTTTTTCCCCTCTGTTAAATAAGAAACAAATGTCAACTTTATGAGTAACGTTTTTTTTTGTATATATATATATATATATACAGTGTGGCGGTGACCATATAACAATAAGAGAGAATTAAGGTAGTACTAGTTAGTACTAGTATTTTTAGTCTATCAAATCAGTCCTGATATCGAAATTAAAAAAACAAAAATTTCGAACAAAATTAATGACACGAAAATATAATAAAGATAAAACATCCTTTGACTTACCTATCCACCAGGACGGCAACGCCGCACGCGCGGCTTGGCGGCTGGCGCCTCATGTTATTATTATTATTTTTACGTGTGACATAATATTTAGGCGCCTTTTTAAACCACACTCATCCTCAATAATTATTTTGATAAATTATTATTATTAATCACAATCATTTTGTACAATAAGTAATTACGTAGCTATAGAATTATTTTTGCGTATATTGTAAGAATAAAGACCGTATCAATCTAGGATTCGTGCCACATATTGGCTAAAAGTAAAGAAGAAAAAACAAAAATGTTGTTCACTTCACACTAATAATAATAGTTACCTAACGTGTCTTATCACAAAATAGCACTAATTAGCACAAACATCATGGCCATGGCCGGCCATCACAATAAAAATTAAGCGTCTACTTTCGCACAATTTAACTCGTATTTTACCACAATAAAAATTGAAATGAAGCGTCTACTTTCGCATAATTTATAAGTCTAGAATAATAAAAGAAAAAAATAAAAACTCAGTACATGACAAGTAATAACGTAATATCAATTACCACGGCAAAATCTTTGATCGTACTAAACAATAACATTAAACAATAATGACCGTGACCTACGTATCGTAGGTACGTGACACGTGTAATCAACGGCTTTCATCAAGAAGGCGCAAAATGCGCTTTTTTGTATCAGTACACACTGTGTATGCACTCAAGATAAAGCGACTTTTCGCTTTCTTTTCAAATTCTCCTAATGACAAGATTGGGTTGTTATTGGTCAGTTGTAAAGGATAAAAAATTAAAATAACCAATGAATGCAAGGATTTTCTGCTAGTATTGCGAGTTGGCAACTTACTTATAAGAGTTCTTTCAAACCATATAGGGTGAACGGGTCACGTACAGCCATTGACCTCTATATATTTCTATGCGTACAGCTGATAATCTACATCATGTTCGCAAAATTAGAAATGAAAACTAAAAAATTGTCCTGTGGCTAAACCAGTGGATGTATTTATCAGATTTTTTGTATTCAGGCTGAGAACATTATTACATATACTAAGTTTAATTAATTGGTGTATCGTCACCGCCACACTGTATATACTAGAATTATTCTAGTATTTATTTATTGTATATGTATTTTAGTTTATTAAATATATTCTAGTAGAATATATTTAATAAACACCCAATCCCGGAAATACAAACATTTATGCTCACCACACAAATGCTTGTCCCCGTCAGGGATCAAACCGGATCCCATCGATTGCGTAGTCAGGGTCGCTAACCACTTGACAAACGATGCGGTCAAAAAACTTAGTTATTGGCAAGGTGGGTTTGATTTCAACATTTCAATAATAATTGTATATTATGTAATAACATAATTAACAATATTATGTAATAACAGTGATCTCAGGAATTTCTTTTTTGATTAACAACAAGCTGAACTTTTGTGAACAGCTTCATTTTGACGAGACGCCCATCTTTTCTATTGCCGAGATGACTGTTACCTGTGGTTAAAGCCAGGCAATGTTGTGACTACGAGTTAGTGGTTTACCGTAGTGAAATTCTCTTCTGCTGTATGAAATGTGTGACCGATTCCTTCGATTGTACTGATCGCTTAACATAGTTATGAATATAGGTACATACTAATGTACGTATAATGAATATATGTACTAATTAACCGATTCGTTGCATAGCATATTTTCCAAAATTTTTAGCATAAAGTTTTAATATTTCGTGACACGGCTGCCGTGTTAAACGCCATATAAGTTGATGACACGGCTACTGTGTCACCCACCATGTATAAAAAGATTTATTGTTTTACGCATGTATGGACTTGATTCATTCAATTCAACACTAGTGAAAACGGAAGATTACGTTGTTTTGAGTGGTTTTTGAGCATCAGGTTTACTATTTTGCTGAAAATGGAAGGTTAGTAACTTTTTTATTTAGATGATGCAAACCTTTTGCAAAATAACAGTTACAAAAATAAGTGCATTGGTGTGGGTTTTTTGGTTGTGATGTCCGTTCGATACTTAGCGTTTTGTGGTAACGTTATTGAGGCATGAATAGGGAAGACGATGGTACTAGGTACCCACCGATCAATTGAGTCGCTGCAGGACTCTACCGTCGTTAAATTCACGATTTGATCTAATTCAAGTTTGAATTAGAATTTCGGGCGTTAGTTAATATCAATCACATTGTAGGACTAAGTGTCTTCGGCTAACCGTGGATGCACTGGTGTACCTCTAGCTACCTCTTTAAGGATACGGGCGTGAATATACAAACATCAATAAATTAACGATTGGTTTGTTTTTTATTTTATTTTTGATATTTGTTTTGTTTGTTAATATTAATGCAGCTTAAAAAAGGTTGACAGCCACTAAATTTTTCCATAGTTTTAGAGAATATTTAGAAACGAAGCCTATAAGTTTGATTTGCGTGGAAAATTATTAACGTTTTTTCAGGGTAGAACCTTTTAAAATGCAATTTGAGGGAGTATAATCGATTAAAAAATGACACGACTCCCGTGTCATACGCCATTCATTAAACACAATCATGACATGGTTGTCGTGTTATCCGCAACGAATCGGTTAAATTGCATTGCACCAGAATGTAGATAAAATTCACATATTTTATAATATTGATCAACACTTTCGTGTTTCTGACTATATATGTGTTTTAACACGTTGATCATATACCGAGAATTTTCCCCATGTTGGTCCCGGGCTTCTTTGAAGAATAGGCCAACTGTCGTTTTATCAGACAGGTCATATAAAGCGACCGATTGGCTATGCGAGTCACTACCATCCACAGAACACTATTACTCCAGGGAGCTACCATCTAAGCGCCAAAAAAAGCGATCGATATCGTTTCTCAATTATTCGTCGCTGATGTGTCATTTCGCATCTAATACGTTTTGTGGTACAAAGTAGTGTCGGAGACACAGTCAATCAGTGGCGGTAAACCTGTTTTGTCACATTATTTCGTGCTATCGGATGGATGACTGATGGAATTATCTATATATATAAAAATCAATCCCTATTTTCCTGGGTCACGACATCACGCCTGAATGGCTGGACCAATTTCGGTAATTTTTTTGTCGTGTTTGTAATTGTAAGGAGAAGGTTCTTATAAAAGAAAATATTAAGAAAATTGCGCGGAAAATTAAAAAAATAAGAATACTTAACCACCATATAAAGTTTAATGCGATTTTGGCTGCGTGGAAGGACAATCCCGTAATCTTATATAAATTACGTGTCACGTTGTTTGTCCGCTATGGATTACTAATATGTAAGGCAAAACAACGTTTGCCGGGTCAACTAGTTATATATATTATTAGATAAGCTGTGGTTTAAACGTAATCAAATCATTCCCTTGTGGAAAAATTTCTCGGATAAAAGTAGGTAAATAACTTACAAAGTGAAAGTAACAGTTTATGAATGTTTATTTTTATTTAAAAAGTCGAAAAAAGTCTTACAAAGTCGGAAAAACTCTGAATTTGATATAAAAATTCGGAGTAATTCCAAAATTTCGGACTCTTCCAGAAGAGTTATTCAGTGTTAATAAATCTTTCTGCCGTGCAACGTTTATGGGTACTAAAAGAAATATATTAAAAGTTATTAATACTACGAAAGTGTAATAAAGGGGAAAAAAATATAACTAATACTTCCCCGGTTTTCCGTTTATGAATTTGAAACTTTCTTCTTTGTTTAAAAAAAGGTTACCGTTACTGTCGATCAATATTATAAACTTTGTTTCTTCAATTTTTGATAATTATTATTAAAATCTATTATATCACAACGTTATTTGCCAATTTTTATTTTATTGTACTTTTATTACATAAATATATTTATAAATTAAGTAAAAATTAAAACAGCTGATCTAATTAGCTTTTGACAGGTTGAGTCAGTGTTGCCAGAGAAAAAGTCAATCTTTCGTCCTTAAGAGCATGTGTCAGAGGCCTAGTAGCATATCAAAGCAGTCAAGAATAACGACGTTAATAAGTCGGCGATTGCTAAACATCTACAGCTGTAGTCGGGCCGTAATCACTGGATGGAATTTCATAGGCCACGCGTATTTTCGACAGAACGCCATATTACATTCCACGGCTAGTGAAAGAAGCCATTGAAATCAAAAAACATCCAAATTTCAACCGGGAAGACGCACGTAGTACGTCCTTGATAAGTTTTCTTGGCACGTATTGATTTTTGAAAAGCTGTATATTTTGGAAACGATGATCGATTTGATCTTTCAAATGGCATTCAACTCAATTTAAATATTGCTTTAGCTAAAAAATCGGTAGGTTCAAAAATTTCGAAGCAATGTCAAAAAAACATTTTCGTCTATGATAGATCCCAAACAAATTTACCGATTTTTATCCAATTAACGGTACTTGGCGCAGTTTTTAAAGGAGAAACGATGATAAGATTTTGAAGTCAATCGGTATATTAGCCTGAAAGTTATTTCCAAAATATTAAGTAACTTTGCTAAAGAAAACGTAATTTTAATATTTGAAAAGTTGTAACCTTTGAAAATAAGGTTCGGTTTTGATTTTTAAAAGGGCATTCGACGTAATTTTTATAGTATTAAAATATCGTAGAATACCAAAAAATAATTGGTTGAAATATTTCGAAGTTATGTCGAAAAAACACTTTTTTCAAAATTTTCGTCAACGATTACTTCCAAACGAATAAACTGATTTTGAGGCAATTTATGCATTAGATGTATTTTTTTGAGGAATAGTTTTTGTACTCAATCGGTACATTAATCTGGAAGTTATTAAAAAAAAAATTGTTTCGTCACAATTTGTTTAGAGTATTTTCAAAATTTCTCAAAATCTCTTAGGCCCATTTGGTACAAAATTTCAGGAAGTATAAGTTGAGCGGAATCCAATCGAATCCAACACTCACACACACACATACATACAGACATACTGACGTCATCGCGAAAATAGTCGAAAATGGTTCCTAAGCCCACAAAACGCGGACATATGGTGAAAACTCCATTTTTGAAAATCGGAGCAAAATCAGTAACCTTCCTATCTACATACGTAGTGGGAAGTTAAAAAGTACAAGTGTTTTTTGTCATTAAAACCAATAGAGCTGTTTTGGAGAAACAATTCAATAATACATGAATTACTCGTTTGGATGGAAATGGAGTTTTCACCATATGTCCGCGTTTTGTGGGCTTAGGAACCATTTTCGACTATTTTCGCGATGACGTCAGTATGTCTGTATGTATGTGTGTGTGTGAGTGTGTGTGTGTGTGAGTGTGTGTGTGTGTCAACAACTCATAAGTTTTGAACGCCTGGACCGATTGAAACGCGGTTGGTGGCATTCGATTGGATTCCGCTCAACTTATACTTCCTGAAATTTTGTACCAAATGGGCCTAAGAGATTTTGAGAAATTTTGAAAATACCCTAAACAAATTGTGACGAAACAATTTTTTTTTAATAACTTCCAGATTAATGTACCGATTGAGTACAAAAACTATTCCTCAAAAAAATACATCTAATGCATAAATTGCCTCAAAATCAGTTTATTCGTTTGGAAGTAATCGTTGACGAAAATTTTGAAAAAAGTGTTTTTTCGACATAACTTCGAAATATTTCAACCAATTATTTTTTGGTATTCTACGATATTTTAATACTATAAAAATTACGTCGAATGCCCTTTTAAAAATCAAAACCGAACCTTATTTTCAAAGGTTACAACTTTTCAAATATTAAAATTACGTTTTCTTTAGCAAAGTTACTTAATATTTTGGAAATAACTTTCAGGCTAATATACCGATTGACTTCAAAATCTTATCATCGTTTCTCCTTTAAAAACTGCGCCAAGTACCGTTAATTGGATAAAAATCGGTAAATTTGTTTGGGATCTATCATAGACGAAAATGTTTTTTTGACATTGCTTCGAAATTTTTGAACCTACCGATTTTTTAGCTAAAGCAATATTTAAATTGAGTTGAATGCCATTTGAAAGATCAAATCGATCATCGTTTCCAAAATATACAGCTTTTCAAAAATCAATACGTGCCAAGAAAACTTATCAAGGACGTACTACGTGCGTCTTCCCGGTTGAAATTTGGATGTTTTTTGATTTCAATGGCTTCTTTCACTAGCCGTGGAATGTAATATGGCGTTCTGTCGAAAATACGCGTGGCCTATGAAATTCCATCCAGTGATTACGGCCCGACTACAGCTGTAGATGTTTAGCAATCGCCGACTTATTAACGTCGTTATTCTTGACTGCTTTGATATGCTACTAGGCCTCTGACACATGCTCTTAAGGACGAAAGATTGACTTTTTCTCTGGCAACACTGACTCAACCTGTCAAAAGCTAATTAGATCAGCTGTTTTAATTTTTACTTAATTTATAAATATATTTATGTAATAAAAGTACAATAAAATAAAAATTGGCAAATAACGTTGTGATATAATAGATTTTAATAATAATTATCAAAAATTGAAGAAACAAAGTTTATAATATTGATCGACAGTAACGGTAACCTTTTTTTAAACAAAGAAGAAAGTTTCAAATTCATAAACGGAAAACCGGGGAAGTATTAGTTATATTTTTTTCCCCTTTATTACACTTTCGTAGTATTAATAACTTTTAATATATTTCTTTTAGTACCCATAAACGTTGCACGGCAGAAAGATTTATTAACACTGAATAACTCTTCTGGAAGAGTCCGAAATTTTGGAATTACTCCGAATTTTTATATCAAATTCAGAGTTCTTCCGACTTTGTAAGACTTTTTTCGACTTTTTAAATAAAAATAAACATTCATAAACTGTTACTTTCACTTTGTAAGTTATTTACCTACTTTTATCCGAGAAATTTTTCCACAAGGGTTTCTTTTAAAAACTGTTTACTGTGCAGTCAATCAATCTCAGGTTAGGCAGTGTCCAGTCAATCTCAGGTTATTGTATACCTGTGTGGGGTGGGACGCATAAAACTAAACTCATAAAAGTTGAACGTGCACAGAGGTCATTGCTCAAGGTTTGTCTTAGGAAGCCTTTTAGATACCCAACGGTTAGCTTGTACCAAGACTGTTGTGTGCTTACAGTAAGACAGTTATTTATCTTACATACGGCCATTCGTAAGCATAGAGAAGTTAAATATGACACACAAACCATAAATTCTATGCGAAAAACAATTCACATATGCAATCTACCAAAACACAACACAGTTATCTTCAAGCGACATAACAGTTTTCTTTCAGCATATCTATATAACATATTACACTCATTCGTAGACATATATTCAAAAAACACATTCGTATGTAAGCGTATCATCAAAGAATACTTACTCAATTTAGATTACAATGAAACTGAATCATTATTATCTATTGTGAATTGACATACCTAACACAACCACAAACGTACATTTCTATGTAGACTCTCACACGCACATACACACACGCACGCAAATACACTCAAACACACATGTACAAATACACACACAGACAAACTCAACAGTCACAAAAACTCACACACGCACTCACACATATACAAATGCACAACACACTCTACACTACACTCTAAGTTAAAACAGTTGTTACTTTTTGTACCTACATGTACAGTGCCGAAAGTGAGAGACTTGGAGTCCTGAAATACAGATTTTTCCTAGTTTAGGCTTCAGTCCACTCTGCACTAACTAAATAAAATTATAAACCATATTTTGTTAGGTATTGATGTATTCAAATTGTAGTGGTGGAAATAAATATATTTTTCATTTCAATTTGCTTTTTCGCTTTTAACTTGTTTTGATTGTAAATTTGTTTTGTTGTTTCAGTAAATTCAGACAGTGAAACAGGTTCAGATGAATATAATGAATGTGAATAAAATTTTTAAGTTATATTTTCATATCAATTGCACTTATATTTTGTAATGGTTCTTTTCGATATAATTGTGTGATTATATTAAAAAACTAAAAAAAATTAACAAGAATAAAATAAATGTATTTTTTTAAATTATAAGATAGCAAACAAGCAGATGGGTTTCATGATGGGAAGAGTCAAACATCGCCTATAGACACCATAGGTCTAATGCCACATGCATAAGTTTACCGCCTACATTACCCTGCAAATCGGAATGTGACAGTGACAAGTACTGACGTTGTTGCGGCAGAAATCGGTAAGGCGCTGGTACCAGACCTAGGCGAGAAAATGCAGAACTCTACCACCTTGTAGCTACGATGGTAGTGACTCGTATAGCTTTTTTCAAAATGAATTCATTTTTCATAACTACTTTTTACACTTGAAAATCATTGTTTTTATTTTAAGTACACTAGGTACGTATGTTTTGGTTTGAAAAATGGCTGAGATCAATAATGTGTATGTTATACACGTCATTGGCTGAGATATAGCGCTAATACGTTTTTAGCTTGGGACACGCTACGTCACATTTAAATGTTCCAGCTAAGTTCCAACAATAAGTGTATTTTCAATAATCTAGGTACTTAAAAGTCAAAAAAAACCTTGTCATCATCCCTATATTGTATTAAAAAGTCCATACTAATATTATAAATATGAAAGTAACTCTGTCTGTCCCTTCTTTACGCCTGAACCAATTTTGATGAAATTTGGTACTTAAACTATCTTAGTTTGAAACCTGAGAAAGGACATAGTTTTTATCCCGGAAATCCCACGGGGACGGGAATTATACGGGTAAACCCCCGGGACTTAAAGAATTTTTTCCACGCGGACGAGTAGCGGGCACAGTCAGAAGGTTCTTTACAAAAATTTCTTTCCGATACAATGTAATGATTGATGAAAACGCATAGAATGTTTCGGCGCCTGTGCAGCAAGCTCGCTGTGGTAACTCCACATTGCTGATTGTCGTTGCTACGTGACAACGCGGAACGCAAGTTTATGTGAAAATGGCGCGTTAGGAAATTTTAAATTATATAAAGACCATAGTGATAGATGGGTAAATTTTCAGTTTTAGCTAGTCATACAATTCTGTGCGGCCTTTCTACCTTTATTTAAATTCTCCTTAGCTTTTGCATCAAATATCAAATAAAAAGGACCTTTCGGTACATTTTCACATAATCTTGGGTAGTTGAAACTTCATCACTGACCACTGTGTAAAAGGAATCAGATGCGTCATTCCGTTCTATTTCTATATAGACAACAAAGATGTTCATGGTGCGTAGCTGAGTGCTATTAAGCTTTAAAGTACTAATTTTTATTAGAGTCAAGTCCCCTCCTCCCCCTATACTCGTCATTGACGCTAAATATGTTAAATGTTCATATTATGAAAAAATAAAAGCCTTGTTCTTAGTCCGCATTATTGTGATGGGCAACTTAGTAACCCTCAATTGCGCGTGGCCTGACACCATTAACTATATTGGTTATGTGCTCTCTGCCCGACACTCACTCTACCAATTTATTTAAGAATGTTTTGGAAAACGGGAAATATATAAAGTTAGGTTATTTTGTAAAATAAAATAATTAAGTACTTATTAATGTAATTAGTAATTATTTTATTTTACAATATATAATAAAACGCTCCTTAACAAGTCAAAAGGTTTATTACAAAAAAAGGTTCAGTCATTTCATTATAACATTTAACACTAAAAAATTATAGTAAGCAGTCAAATTTAGACGTATATGAGTAGAGTGCTGTATGATATCGGTAATAATTGGAAAGCTAATTAAAATAACTAAAGTACAGATTTACACATCGCTCATTTGGTGGAACATAGTTGTATTTACAGATTAACGTATCTTACAGGATATTTTTAAGAATGAGTTTATGGTCTTATTATGGCAACTCATGCTTATTTTTTTAAATTTAAACAATAGTAATAGTATTTTTGTATTATTAAAACTTTTTTATCATAATCAATCAATCAAGCAATCTTTGTCATATTTACTTTGATTTAGAAATAAAATACATTTCCGCCGATGTTCCACCAAATGAGCGACATTTGAATTTCCAACCTTAAATATGTTTAGTAAATTATGTATAAAATAGTTTATAATTGGCACTATTAAAGTAAAATCGCGAAAAAATGTCCCAGTTACACATCACAAGAATAGATATGTTAACAAGGTAATTCAAGGGCACGTATTCGATTCGTAACGAACTTCATGTTTTCAAGTTTTTTCCAGAGCAATATCGTAATAATGTGGGCAGATTATTCGAAGGTTTTATTCAGTCCGTTATATGAACTCATTTATTTAGAAGAATTATTTTAAAAACACTATAAATCTTCGTGCGCAATCGTTTGCCGATAAAATTTTGAACCTACGGTAAATCGAATAATCAAGACTTAATCTTGCAAAAACTGTAATATCCTTCGAATAATCTGCTCACACTATTACAATATTATTCTTGAAAACCTTGAAAACATGACGTTTTCGTTGCAATAGAATACGCGCTTATAAACACTAAATCATTATATCAAGGTTTAATTTGGAATAACGCGGAGTAGTAGCTCGTTTTCCTCGGACATTTTTTAGCGCAGACTCGAAGTCCATATTAATAATATATCAATGGTGTGCACGCAACTTCGACAAATGACAACGCGCGTACACATCGCACGGGCGTCGCGTCACGTTCGAAAGGTCTGGTGACACCGTTGATCGTTCGCTGATGTTTACGGCAGAGAATTCCGGCATTAAAGTTTTGCTCGGAACAACTGAGCGCGGCCGGTTTTGCCCTGGACACACTATTATGTGCTACTTAACAGTGTCAAAGCTATAGAAGTGTTAAAATTATACAATGGTACCGTGTCATGCTTAGTGAAATGGCAACATAGGTAAAGTTTCTAAATCTATATATATGAAAATCAATTACTGTTCGTTAGTCTCGTTAAAACTCGAGAACGGCTGAACCGATTTGGCTAATTTTGGTTTTGAATTAATTGTTGAAGTCCAGGGATAGTTTAAAAGGTGAGAAAACATGGGAAAAAAGTGTAGTTAAAAAGGCAGAACAACGTTTGCCGGGTCAGCTAGTTTTCTTATATATAAAAATCAATTACTGTTCGTTAGTCTCAAAAGACGAAAATTAAAGCTCTTGACTACACATATACGTCCGAATGATGACTTATTTCAGTAGTAGGTTTTTTAGTGTTTTTACGGTATTACATAAATTAAATGCGGATGATGGCCTTGTTTTTACTCACTATATAGCTTATTGTTATAAAATACAAACATGTATGTAAATAAATAATAGAAATAACGGTGCACTATATTTTATATCTATTGCAGACGTCATTGTAATTTATGTACATTACTTGTGCTTTAATAAATATATTGTACATTTATTAGTAATTTAATTTGTGCTTGTGAAAAATCCCTTTACTTGCTTATTTCAAGAGAAAAGATTCTGAAAGTCTTTGATGAACTTCTACTCCCCTACCAGTCAGTTCGTAAATGGCGCTCAAAGGCCAAATCTATAATCTACCATATGGTACAAATTCACAACGTCTCGCACGTGTTTATTGTTTATATTTGGTACCACCAGCTCACTCCTATTGCCTTAGTAAAAGGTAAGGTGGCATAGGTAAGTGTCGCATTACATCTTTGCCATACAGATGGTAACGCATTCATTTATTGAATTCTTCTTGGTTTAAGGTACGTATACTGGGATTATCTACGAATTAATCACCAACAAAACGTTTGAAGCGAAGGATATTGAGTTTCTTAAGCTTTCCTGACAGGCAAATTTTGGCGTACCTTAAAGCTAAAATAACACATCAATCAATAAGCTACCGAAAACATGGAAATTAATAAAATTTCGTCTATTTTTATCCACCAGAACCATGGAAAGTATTAATATGCAAAAATGTATATAACGAAAACTGTCATGTTTTTCCTATATACATTTTCGTTTATAATATTGCTATTTTTTGGAAAAATGGAAATTTATGAATTTTCGTCTATTTCTAGCTACCGAAAATATGGAAATTAATAAACACCTATGCGATGGTTTATATTTTCGCATATTTATTAATTTCCGTGTTTCACAAAAAACATGGAAAGTAATAAATTTTCACCTATCTGTACCTAAATTAGCTGCCGAAAATATGGTTATTAAACATTTTAGTCAGAACGGTTCGTAGTCAAAGAGGAAACATCTTTTATACCCCGAAAGTTTGCTGTCGTTACGACATATTAGTTTGATGTTATAGTGCCACAAACTAATCTGTTCTGTAATGCTGGTGAGGGGGTAAGAGTAGCATTTTAAGAATTTAACTAACAAAACTGACAGCGGAATGACATTTTACAAAATGTAGCTGACAGCTGTAGTTCCGTATTTGTCTACTGAACAGATAAGTTGGTGGCAGGATAGATAAATAAATTATTTTGTAGACGTAACAATATCGTATGCTCGGCAGATGTGTTTCTACTTTTATTCTACATATTGTGCTTCGTAAATATTATAAATTACTTCAAAATATATTTGGCTTCAAATTATTTGACTTCAAAATATATAATGATGATTCGATTCCATGATAGTTTGGATAACTAATTAAATCTAAACAATCTGTTGCTGTCCTTATTGTTTTAAAGAAAATGCGATCGTTTCCTATGTAAAAAACTTTGATCGTAGTAGGTAGACTACTAGTTTTTTAAATGCACCACTTTGTATTAACTATTTTTTATTTCCCCATTTTACATTTTTTTAATTTAACTCAGTACTACTAATATTTATTATTTCATAGTATATTGAATAAAAAAAGCTCCAAATTATAACATATTTCTTAACGTAATAGCATGATAGAAATTAACTTTTGTATCGTAAATATTGTGGTATATATAACCGTATTGCGAATTTTATAGATTTACCATAGGTATTAAAAATTTACTTACAGAAAGAAACAGAATAAATCGTAGCAGAAGCAGAATGTGTTTATCATTAAGTATGTAAACTATTATTGTATTATCAATAATGATAAAACTGAACAGACAGCTGCCACATTATGCTTAATTATAAAACAATAAAATTTAAAAAACACACTTTTAAATCTCTAGTCTAAAGGAAGATATTAAATTGCTTTTCTAATAAAAGTTCTGTAAAATTTTATAAACAATTGCTTAAAGTAAAAATGCAGAAAGAATATTTTTAATTCTATCTGTCAGTGTCTAAAATATTATTCCTGCATGTTATAATTTATTTTCACTATCTATTCTGTTCTACGTAATCATACGATCGTCATTTGGAAAGAAAATAATCTCATTAAGCAGCACATTTGTACAATTATTATCAGATCATCATAATGGTCTAAGGCAGCGTTTCCCATTTGCTGGGTCGCGACCTGGTACCGGGCCATCAAAATGAAATGCCGTGTAGCAACATTCCCGCCTTGTTTAAAAAACATCTACTATCGATCGACGATTGATGGATATTTGATTATCTTTCATAATGCATTTCGTTACAACTTATAAATGTGAAGCTGGGTTTTTAACACTAGTTTACCTTAAAAAACCAACCTGAAGTGGCATCAGAACTGAGGATAAAACTTTCTTCATTTTTCATGAACTTGGATTCTTTAGTAAAAATTAAGCATACCATACTATACTTGCATTAAATTAGTGACTAAATAGGCGATACCAAAGTAGTAATACTAATGAAACATTTTTGCTATCAATAAATGTGTATTATCTTACCTAATCGAACCAGCTTGGGTTTAAAAGTATTAAGTGGGTCACGAGGTGGCAGTGTGAAAATTGCCGGGTTACGGCAGAACCATGCTTAGAAAACCTAACTAGGAACACTAATAAACATTCGTAGGTACCTACTTTTTCGTGCTAGTATCTATATTTTCGCAGTTCTTGTATAAATTCAATGAACAGATGTATATTTTTCAACATCTTATGAATTTTTAATCAATTTTCTATCTCTATTAGTCTGATTTAACTATTATACAACAATCCGTGTTGACAATACTGATTTGTATCGTATGACAGTATGACTCGTATAGAAAAAAAAAAAAACAATATATTTTAAAGTACTTTGCGGACTATACCCGGCGTAGACATCGTTTAAAACTGTTGCTTTGCTTATTTTCTGCTATTTTTTGTGTTTATGTAGTGTTTCAATTGCAATTAAGTGTGAAATCCACGCAGATTTATTACGTAAACTGCAATATGTGCAAATATTATCCACAGATACCCCGTTTTCGAACATAGCACTTAATTTATCACATTGCGTACCTTTAAGACATTTAAAATCAAAATTCTTTAAGTTTTGGATATCACGGAAGAAAACCCATATTTATCAATATGCTCAGAAATATATGCTGTATTTTTAATACATTTCTTGTTATAATACGCTAGTGAATTATTGTGACCGAGTTTGCCGATGCTCTTTAAGTCCAAAGAATTACACCTTCATACAAAGCAATAAGGGCGATATTGTAGGAAAATGCGTCAAAGGTGTGCCGCCGTACAATAGCTCCGGAATGTTTTAGTTACAAAGTTCTGGGACTATGGTGGCCTAAGCCCCACAGAATGTTACTCACTACTTGTCATTATTTCTGACTTTCGATTTTTACGAACGTAGAACAGATTAAAAAGTGAAAAATTTTTTTTTTCATTTTATTAAATGCGGTGTTAATCATACAAAAACGGGATTATAATACAATTGAATCTATGTACAATTACTATCTAATATTTACAAGTTATCTAAAAATACTGAGGCACGAACAGTGTATTAGCACCATATAAAATTAGTTAAAAGATACTTTTTAGGCAAATGTAAATTAAGTCATATTAGCTAAAATTTTGTTTGTGTCCTAATATATCTTGTACGTTGCGTACACGCATTGTTATTAAACATAATTTTTACCGAAAATAAACGATAAGGACAAAATTTCAACCAAATTGAAATCTGTAACCAAAAACATTGAAACGAAAGTTCTTTATATTGCCAGTTATAAACAATATTTAATTCTGCTTAAAAGTAGTATTGTAGTATATATAACAAGTGAATAATTTCTTACCCATTTTCCTGGTCACGCTTTTATCGCACATATAATATTTTTGAATGATAATTCCAAATTAGTAGTGACATTTTAAATGCAGTTTTTAATGTGGTAATTAAAAATTATAAAAATGGTATAAACAAAATTACTCTAAAATCATAAAATGCAGTAAAACTGCAGCAACCGACTTTCGATTCCCTTCTTTATTTAAAAGTTTCATCTTTACCATACACATTCGCTCATAACCCAATAACTTTGCAATAACTTATCGACACCGATCCACAATATGAATTGTAAAGAACTAACAACCACTTACGCTGCCCATTTACGTTTTTTTTGTGAATTCCACGAGAATAATGCATTTCTGTGGAACAAAAAAATTTACGTAAAAGCTACCTATATACTAAACTTCATACAAATCCAGTTAGCTGCATTCGAGATAAGCTTACATATTACACATACAAAGGTTTGTGTATGTATCTTTGTGTGTGTTATAATGTTAGTCGGCATAAACAGAACACACAATTGACGAATTCGTTATTCCTTGTTAAAGTCTGAAATCTTATAATCTTTAATAGAGAAATTAATTCGGCATGTATGTAATCATTTGCAGTAATTATTTACTCTCTTTATATGTACCCATTTTTTAAAAAGCTTCTCAGCTTTTATAAAAATATTATAAATGCTGTTTCAATAGTTTTGTTAAATATACAGTGTTTTCTAACTATATATTTAAAAAAATCACTCGATGTCACCATGACGTAGGCTGAATAACCTAGTTTCTTTACATAAAAAAAACGAATACATTAAATGTCATAAACAAATAGTGCCACAAACTTATCTGTTCAATAAATAAATGGTGTCGTTAGTGAGGAGTATATAGTTACTTTTTAAGAATTTTACTAAGAAAAACTGACAGCGGAATGACAATTAACAAAATGGCGACTATAGTTCTAATTTTGTCAATTGAACTGATAACTTGGTGGCTCTACAAATACCACATGGGTCAAACAATTAATGTTTTTTTAACTTGCCGCTAAGTATGGAGATAAGGAAGTTACATACTCTGCCCCGATTTTCGAAAATTCGAGTTTTCCCCAGATCTCCACGTTTTGAGGTTCTAGGAACATTCCCCAACTATTTTCATGATGACGCCAGTATGTCTGTATGTATGTGTGTTTGTGGATGTGTGTATGTGAACATGTCATAACTTTTGAACGGCTTTACCGATTTAATCGTGGTTCATGGAATTCCGGGATCTGCTAAACTTAGACTACCTGAAATTATTCAATTTTTTTGGCTTTTTTGGCAATTTGGCCCAGGAGATTTTGAGAAATTTTGAAAACACCTCTTTTTTTAGGAATACAATGATTTTTATAATAACTTCCAAATTAATGTACTGATTGTTTATAAAATCAAATCAGCTCTATTTATGAAAAACTGCGTTCAATGCTGCCAGTTTCATCAAAATCGTTTTATCCGTTCGGGAGTTATCGTTGTCAAAAGTGTTTTTTTCACATAATTTCGAGATTTTTTTCAACCAATCAATTTTTTAATTTTCACAATATTTAGAACTTAAAAAATCCGTCTAATGCCATTTCTTAAATTAAAATCAATTCAAGTTTCCAAAAGTTACATACAGCTTTTCAAATATCTAAATTATGTTGTTTACAATAAACTTATTTCAGAATTTTTAAATAAATTCTAAGCAAAATATCGATTGGTTTAAAAATCTATCAGCCTTTCTCCTTGAAAAACTGCGTCAAATACCGTAAATTGGATCAAATAGATCAATTTATTTAGGATTTATCAATGACGAAATTTTGTTATTTATTACTATTTTGAATTTTTTCTACCTATCGATTGTGTAGCTAAAACAACATTTAATATGTCAAAAATAGCGTTGTATGCCACTCGAAAGATCAAAATAGATCATCGTTTCCAAACTATACAGATTTTCAAAAAATAATGCACTGCCATTTTTAACAAACCAGATGTAAGAACAAAAAATCTATGTTTATAGTTTTTTTTGAGTCTAAAATTCCTCATTTTAGCGGGAAGTTTCCGAAATGGCCTTCAGGGTCAAATGGTTTATACTTTTTTATTGTAAAAAGCTAAGTGACTTAGCTATTGAGCCTTTCATTGAAACATCATCACATAAAAAGTCTAATAAATCATAAATAAACATTTTCACCATATGTAGCAAAACTTTTGAAACGTAGCCGTAAAAATTTTTATGTTAACAATAAAAAATACAAAAAGTAGTACCTAAAATTTACATACCGAATTGATGGTATTTAATAAAATCTTTGATATAATATAACTAAATATACAATGTTTAAGTCAAAAGATAGTAGACACTTTTGGCATAAAAAGTTACAACAATCATATGAATGTTATTAATAAAAGCCATTTCCTTACATAATATACAAACGAAACAATTTTAAAATGTTTTGTCAACTTTCGATACTACAATAAACTACAGGCTGGTTTAAAAAAATGTACCATTATCCTAAGGAAAACCTGACCGCGTCGTTAGGATTTCTACAGGATTCGAGTTTGTAGAGTAAATAAATCGTTCGGGGATATATAACACTACAACAATATTTTCTACTTCAAAAGTGGTAAGAGAATATACCTGACGTAAAAGTAAATTTATTTACATAATGTTTTCGGATTTTCTTATAGTTGTCTTCATGTGGTACTGTTAACATCAAAGAAAACAAATTCTGTGGTTAGCATTTTTAGTATATATTGTAGGTAGGTATGGTAAAGAGCGATGCTTGTATTTTTTCATAAGGAGATTTCACATCTGCTTGTTTGATAACTTATTGTAACATTTTCAGTTCCTAGGATTCTATTTTAATTCAGCCTGCAAGTATGTTTATTATATAACTGCGCTATCATAACAATGTTGCAATATCTTTAAATGTTAAATAAGGCCCCCAAATGTGTATATACAAGTATATTTATATCTACGGGTTGACTGGTAAGACTGCACATATTAAAGAACACGATAGTTAATGGCCGTAATATGAAACCGATAAAATTTAATTCAAAGAGAATATTGTTTTCCCAAGCAAATCTCAACGTAACTTCTGTAGTAATATTCAAAAAGTACGGCCACCGCGCGTTTGACATGAACACGCTTACTTGTATAATCACGAGTTTAGGAAATAACTATTTGTAAACAATGCACTTCTATAACTATATGCGATTGTTCACATAAACAATTTTTATAGGGTAATTAGGTAAAAATTTAAGTGTATATGTTACCTACAATCTGTAATCAGGCATTCTAATAGGCATTCTATACAATACCAAGCAATGTATAAAATACCTGGGGCGTTTAGGGTATGTATGAAATATTATGATTATTATTGTTCATTACATACTTTACCCAGGTTAATAATATAATGCCTAGGAATTGTATAGATAACCTGCCGTTCCACCGCAAATGTGTAAAATAAATAGGTTTCGGACTGTATTTTTTAATATTATTTATATCCCTAGCTACGTATAAAATGATACGCAAATAAATCACGTTATATTCGCTCAGATTCAACGTCCTTCATAAGGTAATATCAGAAATTTATTAAGAGTATTTTTTGCTCATAGTAAACTTTTTATTACTATTTCTACTCAAAGCTTTTATGCTGAGTTTACTGTTAAATATTCTGAAGCAACGGTTATACTTGGTAATGACTTGATTATATTTTCTAGCTCCTCTTTACTTTCCAGGTTAGGAGTGTCATCAAGAGGAAAAGATATACAAACTATTACTTTAGGTTCGAAGAGAGCTTCGTAAGGTGTTCTTTTGATACCTGAATAGAATGCTCAATTTTTCATAAGTTTTAATTGCAGGTCAACGTTCGCTATCATTATCTTGCATCCAAGTTCTTAGCAAATTTTTTAGTCCTAGTTTGCTCGTTTGACACTCTTCTGCCTTTGAAATCTACATTTTTAAAGAAAGGTAGTATGTTTAAAACAGCTTCAAATTTGATAACGAAATTTTTACCATTGTCTGAATATAGGATTGCTGGTGCAACCATTCAATATTAAAATAGCCCGCAAATTATACGACATTGAATTTGCAATTGGGGATATCTTTCTCTCATCTCACACACTTGTTGAT
The DNA here is from genome assembly GCA_036924255.1 of Apodemia mormo. Taxonomy (NCBI): domain Eukaryota; kingdom Metazoa; phylum Arthropoda; class Insecta; order Lepidoptera; family Riodinidae; genus Apodemia; species Apodemia mormo. The sequence continues at coordinate 37,978,631 of JAUPFN010000006.1, forward strand.
CAGGCAGCATTTTTAACGAAAATTGTTCACTAACAACACTATTCACTAACAAAGCTAAACGCATCGCACGCATTTAGTGTAATGAATTACTAGCAAGCAAGTAAAAATAGTGGCGTATTTATTGGTCATCCGCTGGCACACCCTCTGTTTTCGTGTTTTACACACATTACCGGCTGTACATTCGGATTTGTATAGAATACTTAGGCAAAACATTAAATAATTAATAATTCATACATTGCTTAGACGATTTACGTATTCTATACATTGTCTAGGTATTGTATGGAAAACCGGATTATACTGATTGCCGGTAACACGTATTTTTTTTTACATATTTGGAATTACATACATATTTTTTACAATGAAGTGCTTAACGCCATATGTTTGTATGTACGGTCTTTTATCAAGTCAACTAGTATAGCTGCAACTGGCGTCCATACATTATACATACATAAAAATGTACTGCAGATTATTTGTAACTACAAGAATCATTATGTGAAAATAATTTCAAGAAATATGATACACAAAGTTAGAATCAATAAAGAATCTAACGTTGGCGTTAACGACATTTATTAAAGTTTGCCTGAATCATATTGCAAGGTATTTTGGAAGGTCATCGTATAGATTGGTTGAAACCGAAGGTGAGCAGTAGAAAACGAGCGTCAGTAGGAGTCGTGTAGCGGGTGTGTGGTAGTGGTCAGTAGAGCAGCGGCGCGGGCGAGGGCGGCGGCGCGCGCGCGGCGGGCTCGGGCTCGGAGTCGGCGTGGTCGGTGGAGGCGGGCGTGGGCGGCGGCGGCCGCGTGGAGGCGCGCGCGCGCCGCCGCCGCCCCGCGCCCCCGCCCCCCGCACCACCCGCGGTCGCGGGCGACGGCGGCGGCGGCCGGTAGCTGTCCGACGCCGAGCCCGACCCCGTGCGCGACCCCAGCTCCGTCGCGCTCGCGCTGTAACACACACTACTACACATTACGCATCCCTCTATTCTATCTACGTCATAACCAATACACTCATATATTTATACTGTCGATCATACGTTAACCATACGCATCAAGATAATTAACATCATTTAACACACACTTGCTAAAGAACGAAGTATTTTTTACGCAATTAAGCTTTCTTTCTTAAACTTGTGATAGTAGTCATAGAACAAAAACCTAATTTTAACATATAACACGATAACACAAAAATATTAAGGTGATGGCCTTTAAAAATATAAAAATGTGTTAAAGTATTTCTTTTAATAGAAACTAATACAAAAAAGTATGTTTATTATGTAAAATGAATTAAGATTCGACCTATTATAGTAGTTAAGTTTCCAAAAGTTATATACCTACAACTTTCAAAAAAATATTCAGATTGTAATGACTAGATGATCACTGATCAACTAGTGGGTTTAAAATCGACAAAACTGTTTTTTTTAATTAATCCTAACAGACCCAACGGCGACTGCAGACGCTCTTTTGGCGGCCGCGAACAGTGCCCCGTAGCATTTGTGTGGTGTTTAGTGCTAGTGATATGACACGAGCGAACGGGTTTTTCTCAAACGTGTACGGAAGTAGTGTCATTACAGTGTAGTTTGAATAAAAAGCACGCGAAGTGCCGTATTTACGTACACAGCGCCAGGAAGCGTTTCTTGTTTCAAGTTTAATTGTATGAAAAGACGAGCTAGGTTGTAATTTGAATTAAAAACTTTTATCTTGATACAAGTTGCATTCACGTAGCCGTACCTATACGGCTATAGTTAAAAATTAAATTTATTAATTATTACTTAAAATGTATTTTTTATTTCCTTGCATTTTTTGAGAAAAGCACTATATATGCCTCGGCGGAAATGGTAATTGCCTTTCTCGTATCATTGAAGTCCTCGTCTACGATTTAGTCTTCAGACTCATACTCGACATGCAATTGCCTATTTCGTGGCCTTTGCAATAATGTTATTATTCGTGGGTAGGAGCATGTTTAGGCCATATTATATTATTACACCGAACGTTTTAACCTGTTTAAGTGAAGGGTTCTCATGCGCATTGCAGAAAATCAACATGACAATATACGCGATAGTAGGTACTTATTTATATTTTTTTTCACATCACTATCATAAATTAGCATAATCTGACGATAAATATACCAATATTTATTTATTTTTTTACTTTTTTAAAGAAAAGTATATCTGCCTTCTTATCTGGTAGTTATGTACTGTTGTCGGTTTTGGTATAATTTTAGTTTATTAGATTGATTCGATGTAGAGGTTAAGGTAGCTGGTAAAATGTTGATATTCTGTTATTATAAAATATTATTAAATTACAAAAAAGCATTAGAGAATTGGTAGAATGTGCCTGGGAGTGTTCTGTATTTTTTCTTTAATTAATTGACTGTGTCGATGATAAGATTTTTATTCGGTAGTTAGGTGAGCACAACATTATGGAATGAAAAATGGGACGCATATAATTTTTTCATTTATATAAAGAATCAGAATTGATTCGTTATATAAATAGAAGAATTATATTTACTGATGCCGCCGTTAATACTGACGTTCTACAGGAACTCTCTATTGAATCATTTTTGATTTTCGTATATATATTAACGACTTAATGATGTAGGGGTGCTTTTATGGAGAGTAAGAGAATTCTATAAACAGTAAAATGAAATGAAGTCAGTAAAGAGTGCAAAATGTAGTGACTTACTCTGGTGTGTAGGCCTTAGGCGGCGCGTAGAGTACGGTGGGCCTGACGAGCGGCTTGGCGAGCGGCGCGGAGGGCTGGGCGTGGCGCCGGCGGCGGCGCAGCGCCGCCCACGCCGCCGCGCCCGCCGCCGCGCCGCCCAGCGCCGCGCCCGCGCCCCAGCCCCACCAGCGCCCGCCGCCGCGCGCCTATAGGGCATGCTGGTTAATACACCGCATAGCAGTCTGCCGCAACTCATTTGTAAAAACCAAAATGTACGGGCATTGCCGTCTCTTTAATGGCTGTATATAACCCGTACATATTACGAAGCAAAAATATAGATCTTCTACTAGCGTATAGGCTTTTAAAGTTAAACGGATTATGTCAGCGCCATGACTCACTAGATGTCAATTATTATTTTATCTGTCGTTTCAGAACTTGTAACATCCCGCCATTTTTAAAGTGATTTTATTGTATAAAAATAAATATAATATCTAATTTACAACGATTTTATATATATTTTGTTTTTAAAACGTTAACGTGAGCTATGTATTAAAAGAAAAGTAAAATAATTAATACAATTCGCTAAATATGTTGTATAAAAACTGGCCAACTGGGTGAAACAAAGTAAATGTATTTATTGCCAAATATCTATGAAACAAAAAACGGTAAGCGCTAAATTTATTATTTTATCTTTTTCCTATTTATTTATAATGCAATTATAAAGTATTTAACAAAAAAATTTAAATGATTTTAATAAACGGCAAAATAGTAGTGCAGTGCATATTACATTAATGCGATTATCGATAAAATTGTTTTTATATTACAAAAAATATTTTGGTGTTTAAATCTTATTTGTGTATTAGAAGTAATAATATTGCTGTTTTAATACCAAAAAATCTATTTTTTTACTTGATTATTTTATCTGTCGTTGTCGTATTAATTCTCAAGATTGATATGATAAAAGTCGAATTAGCAAATTATTTAGACAACTATCATTAACATGTAATAAAAATTTAAAAAAAAGTAGTTAGTAATATTTATAGATTTCGTCAGTAGATAGTATTTACTGACAAATATTCACTTGTGCAATTCTTATTGGTTTTGATTGATTTAAAATTAATTTTTAATGTGTAGGGTCGAGGTTACAGAGAAAAAGGACAGATTTTATAAAAATTATGAAATTGCATCCATTGAAGTTTGTATGTGCAAAGGATTTCAAAAAGGAAAGCCTTTCAGAAAGATAAGGAAATATAGTTGTAAAAATATGCTATCACTTCTTTTTTCAAAATCATCAAGATACCACCACAACATTATACAAGATGGTTAGGTTTTTGTACCTATTACTTTAAGTAAATAATCGAGATAGTATATTGCTGGTAAACATAATCCCATAAATTTGCTTTTCTCTCTCCTTATTCCCCGTATTGGTTGAGGCTGCTTTTGAGTATAAGACTATTTGCAATTTTGACATGTTTTTCATAAAAGGTTGGCTAACAACGTCAATACCAACAGAAATACTAGATTTTTTTATATCAAAATAGCAAGCAAGCAGATGGCTCTCATGTTGGAAAGAGAAACCATCGCCTACAGATATCAAAGATATTAATGATGCGTTGTTATTCGTGTGGCAAGATGGCGTACGCAAGTCTACCGTATACCTTATCCTCCAAACTGGAATACGACAACGACATGCATTGACGCTATTGCGGCAGGAATAGATAAGGCAATGGTAGCAAATATCCGGGCAAGATGTTCCAGAACTCTACAAATTAGTGGTCACCATGGTAGCAATACGTAGAGTTAATCGGGTCCCTTTTGAGACTAACCTAGCAGAACGGCAGTTGGTCTATTCTTCAAAATTAGCCTGGACAAACACGGGGATAGTAGAGTTCTACAACATCTCTCTCATTAGGGAGCCACCGTTTTAATACCTATTATGAAGTATGAACATCTCGCCACACGGATAGCAATGCAACACTAACATCTTTAGTGCCTATAGGTGATGGTTGTCTTTTTTCACTAGGAAAATCACTCGCTTGTTTGCTATTGGTGCAAAAAAAAAAATCATTACTATCTGCGTAAATACACATTTAAATTGATAACGAAAATCTGGGTTTTGCCAAATTTACACTGATTTTGTATCCAGCGTATAACTATGCTGAGCACTACCGCCTACTGTTAAGCCTTATTGTATATGAAGCTTTGATTGTAACACTCACAACTAATCATGTAAAAAGGGAGAAGAAAGAATATTTTTTGTAGAATATAGGTGTTATAGAGTTATTATAAAAAATGTAAATAGGTGGCTAACATTAAACGATTCGATGAAATTAAAAGTCCTTAGTTTTGTTTCTGACTCTGTAGATAAATTTTGTATTCTGAATTCTCATTTTACCTTTTATCATTGTCTATTAAAACATGCATAAATTATCTTGAAAGTTGAAAGACCTGATTTTAATCCTCTCCTCTTTAACAAATTAAAGAGATCGTTTGAAAAACCTTAGTACGGTTCATAAATAACTTTGATATTTCATATCATTGTTTTATTTTTTAAATAACTCTATTTCGTCTTATTACTATATTTTTAAGTGTATTAAGCAAAATATTGTGTGGTTATACTATTATTTATTAAAAATCTAATAAATGTTATTGTTTTATTTTACTACAGCCAAAGAAATTAACATTTAAATTGGTTATCGATTGAATAACGAATATCGATATATTCTGCAAAAACCCAAACCTTTTTACTATGTTGGCAGTATTGCTTTTTCAGTAACAGTAATTGTTATCTGTGGTATTAGTTTTATCTAGTTATGTTGGTATTGGTCGAGCATCTAATGCCATACATTGTTTTTTTTTTGTGGAACACCCATCTCTTAAAACGTAGTGATTATATACTCTTTGCCTCATAGCATTATATTATAGCGCGCTATGTATACTCAACGTATAGCGTACGCTATTTAGATTCGCATTCGGCGCTATAATATAACGCCGCACTATATACCTAGCGGCTAGCGTAGGCCGTAGTTATAATTGAATAATATACGAAGTTACGAACTACGTGATCTAACAAATAACGTGCTAGACTGTAGACGCTAGACGTTATAACATAGTTTATAGACTAGCTGTTGCCTGCGACTTCGGTCACGCACGGTCTTATAAATTTTAAAGAAGTGTCATCATGCCCTATTCCCTTGCGGGGTTAGCAGAGTAACAGGAACGTCTATAGACTTTCCAGTTCACCACGATTCACAGATGAGTGGTGATCCCCATCGCCGCACTTAACCGACCTGATAACGATTATCCACTATTTTTAGCGATAACCGGAATCGACAGCTTTACGTGCTCATCTGTGGTACAGGAATGATAACACACCACCCGCCAGAGTCCGAGCTGCTACTGAGATTTTAGATTTTCGAAAAAACCTCACAAATACTTCAATAAAATCTGAGCTAAATAGGCTATGCGATGAAAAATTTTACAAACTTATGTAAAACTAAACATGTAAAATATGCCAATATGGTATCTCAGCGCAAATTATCTAGTTGTGTAATTATGCATTTCAAGGTCACTAATAATATCGATATATTGATATTAAAAATAATTGTATTTTAAATATTAGATACATCGTCCTATTCCTTTTTTAATACATGAAGAATAGTATATAAAAATAAGTCATGTATTTATTACTGCCTTTTTGAATCAATTTGAAAATACTATGATGTCGGAGTTTCAGGCATGCTATCTCTTTCACTCACACTCTCACTAACACATTGAAGTGGCGTCTCTATCCGTTTTACTCTAACTTGTGCTGTTGGTAATGCTCAGGCTTTTTCACTTTCACACGTTGAAGTAGCGTCCCTATCTGTTTCACCCAAAATTGTGCTGTCTTACTTTAGTTTATGTAAGTTTTAAATAAAATCTACAGGCCATTAGAAGTATTTTTTAAGTAAATCAAAAAAGCTTAAATCCGAGTTGTTTTAGAAAATCCAAAAAAATAAATACCATTATTAGGATAAAATGCAGTAAGTGTTAGAGTATTTTAGAAAGCCCACTAAATGCGCTATCCTTTAATGTCACGTGCTGAAATAGAGTGGTACATGCTTTTTCCAGCACAGTCAAAGTTGAAAGACGTAATAATTTTGAGTACATGTTTGGGCAAATTAGGGATATTTCCTCTGAAACCAAGATTTGAATTGTCTTTTGTCAAATTGTCAAAAAATTGTCTTCAAATTTTGAATTGTAATTTATACGAACATCATTCAGTAACAAATACCCCCCAAAATAATTACGCTAAGTAAACATAGTACTTGAAAAATTATAATAAAGCCGAATTTCACTCCTTTTTTGAATGGCTATAATTTTTAGAGTACAGATGAAAAAATTTTTTTCATATTTTTTTAGAACCACCATCCCTTGGCTCGTCATCCGTTTTCGGCTTCACGTTGATTTATGGGATACCCTGTACATTAAGACGTGAAGTAAAAACTTTGGACCCCTTTTTTAGGACAATTCCGCGAACGGTGGATTATGAAGTTTTACACAGTTAAAGTTTAAATTACGGAGGACTGCAGGCATCTATTTAAATAATATTCACTAGAAATATAAGATATTAATAAAAATAAAAATTACACACACAAAATTCATAATGACATACATAATAACATACATAATACACACATGTCTAACATTTTTTTATGTACTAAAGTCAGTTGTCAATATTAAAAGAGATTTTATTGTATTGTCTATGGTCGAATTTCGGCTACAGGCAATGGCTTGTACCTATAATTATGCTGGTCGAAAGTTAGAGGAATAATGTAATTCTGAGCTAAATGACTAAGAGTACCGTCAAGTGTGAATACCTGGTCTTTCTGTAGGTAGCCGCAAGCGGCGGGCGTCTCGTCGGCGCCGTCGTCGCAGTGCGGCCGCCGGTCGCACAGCAGCCGCGGCGCCAGGCACAGCCGCCCGTCGCATCTGCACAGACAAACACGCATTCTATTTACCTTTTGTACCTAATTGTTCCGAATTTTAAATCAATACAATGATAAACGTATTTGGTTCTTAAATGAAACAAGTTAGTGTCATTAGGTCTTAGAACTAATAATATTATCACAATGTAAAAAAGTACAGTGGGTCATCGCGTTTGATGTTAAGCGAAATGCCGCTTTTTGTAGGCATTCGTCATTTCTGCAGGGTTGTCAAAATACGTATAAATTTGTGTATTCGTAGTATGTGTAGACATATCTGGAATAAAATGGTGAAAAAATGAAAAAAATACGTCTGTTATCTTGAATTTCGAAATATATTGTCATTTTCCTACCCATATTAATTTTATTTTAAAAATTTGCGTCTGCCTTCTTGAGCCTCGAATTATATTGTCGTACTAGCTATGCCCGCGAATTCGTTCGCATGAAATTTCTAAAATAAAAGTAGCCTAACTTAATTTTTATTACAATAGCTATCTGCCAGTGAAAATTCCGTCAAAATCGGTCCATCCATTTAAGTAATTAATTAGCCGGACCAAATAGATCCATCCATTTGAGAGATTACCCGAACTAAACAGACAGACAGACAAAAATTGTAAAAAATGTTATTTTAATATATGTACCATGTATACCCAGATGCATTAAGTAAATAGCGGTTTTTTAATATAACAAACATACACTCCAATTATATTTATTTTTATTGCTTTGTAACGGGTACCACTGAAAACCATACTAAGACAAAATATCTAATAATAATAGACAATAATATGCATAATGTATCTAAAATCGCTGAGCTAATATTAATGATTTCATTTAAATGAATATACATACTATATAATCAAAAGCATCTCAAAAAAATATATGTAAATAATAACTACCTTATTACACAATAAAACAATGAAACTAATGAAATTTTAAATTCTTATTTATTCGAGGTGATGACATGCAGTCTCTCACCGCACATGTAGTATGAACCATTATAGAACAACAAAAACGACACACTTCAAACGATTAAATTAAAAAGCGGTAACCCTGACTACTCCCGAACGAGTGTATTGCAGTTAGGGCTCCCTCTCCCCCCGCAAACCCCGCACGATTTCCATGTCTAGACGTGTCCGTTGGCCGACTGTATTATATAGACTGTGATATTACTATAGAAGACAAGACAAACATTTAAAATTATTATCAATCAATTACAAAAATTAATAAAATTTAAAACTAGATACGTACAAAAGTTAGTACTATTATTTTTAAATTCGATTATATCTAATAGTAAGTAAAATCAAGGAAAAATACTTGTTTTTATTTTTAATGTTTGAACTTAGCATATAAATCTCTTGATGGTAAAATATTTTGGAAGAAAATATCTGTCACAAATGTAATAGCTAGACTGAAGGTTGAAAATTAAAGCGTTGTTTGTACGGTTTCATTTATAATAATAAGCTGCAGCGTGTATCCCGCTGCATTATAAAAGTTTGTGGCGAATCCCGCGGCAGTGTCTAATTTTTCCGGGATAAAAATTAGCCTATGTGCTCTTCTAGGTTATCATCTATCTGAGTGCCTAATTTTATTGAAATCCATTCAGTCGCTGCGCGCACTTCAGGCGCTGCAGTCGCCCGCGCCGCAGCCCACATACCTGAAGGCGTCCGGCAGCGGCCGGTGCGGGCAGTAGGCGCCGGCGCTGCAGTCGGCCGCGCCGCAGCCCACATACCTAAAGGCGTCCGGCAGCGGCCGGTGCGGGCAGTAGGCGCCGGCGCTGCAGTCGGCTGCGCCGCAGCCCACATACCTGAAGGCGTCCGGCGGCGGCCGGTGCGGGCAGTAGGCGCCGGCGCTGCAGTCGCCCGCGCCGCAGCCCACATACCTGAAGGCGTCCGGCAGCGGCCGGTGCGGGCAGTAGGCGCCGGCGCTGCAGTCGGCCGCGCCGCAGCCCACATACCTGAAGGCGTCCGGCAGCGGCCGGTGCGGGCAGTAGGCGCCGGCGCTGCAGTCGGCCAGCGCGCCGGCGCACGCCCCGTCCGCACAGCGCAGCCCCGCGCCGCACTCGCACGCCGTGCCCTCGTCTGACCCGTCCGCGCAGTCCGCTTGCCCGTCGCATCTGTCACCCATACACGGCTTCATTTTTATGGTATTTCTAATTACATACCGTCGTTGTCAAATGAATATCTCCTATGTGCACTTTTTGGAAATTTCTACGTTTTTACTATTACGACTCGTTTACATACCAAATTTTCATATAAAAAGACTGCTATGTGGTTCTAAGCGTTCAGTGTATAATACTGAACTGTGATTACTAAAAAAATAAATGCTATGTGGCTCAGCCGTAATATTGTCAATTAAAAACTGCAATGTATCACAAAGATATATTTTTGTACATAGCAGATATTCATTTGTTAACGACGACACATTTAAAAACATGTATATTTTATACTCTCTAACTTCTAAATACTTTTGATGCGTAGCGTTACAAGCTAAAGTTAAATTGATTTTAAGTGATTTTCTAATAAGGATTTTTTTCGAACCTTGTCATATAAAGACAGATTTAGATTTTTATTTGATTGGGAGAGTACAAATAGCATCAGCATTTCTTTAAACGAGCACACATCAGGTTTTTATACAGGTAAGGAGCGGTCTACCGAAAATCGAAACAATGGATTTGGACCTTGATTCTGCGATGAAAACCGTTGGAAATTTCTGTGGGGAATTTGTGATTTGATCAGTGTATGTTGTGTTGGTACTTTAAGCAGCAAGAGCAAGGGAAAGGTGGAATTGACATGTAAGACGGGTTACTCTTTTGCAAATAAAAAATGATTATTTAAATAATCTTGTTCTTGCTGATCCTTTCTTCAATATATCGAAACCTATTGAAATGCAAAGGTTTATTCCGAAATTATTACGGATGGGTTAGTGAGAGGATTATCGACCAATCATCAACCGATTGCACAGCAAATAAAGCTACGGTAGATTTTAGTGGAAATATTACCAAATATATTAACTGTCACGTTATGTCACCAAATATATTAACTGTAACAACCATGATGACATTAACCAGTTTTGAGCAATTAGAGGAAATTTTTAAGCACGAAGGTCAAGTTACATGTAAAGAGAAGTCTTGTAAGGATTCTCACGTCACGCAATTGATAGAAAAAACGTACAAAAGCGTTTCGAAGAACCGGCCGCTCCGATTGACTGCTCCGACATCCGTGCATTGCGGAGTGCTATTGCGGCAGGTGTGTGAGTAGCCCGCTTTAGATTAATACTATTTTATACAAACTAGTGTTTGCCTGTGGCCGAAATTTCACCAAGGATTATACAATAAAATCTCTTTTAAAGTTTGGCAACTAACTTTAGCTCCACAGCTAAAGTTAGTTGTCAAATAAATATAAAAATAAGAAAATAGTATACATGTGTCGAGATTTTATTACTTATGTATTCTATTGCGTATGTCACTAAATGCAGTAGTGTTTAAGTTTATTAGTCTAATGTATTTCATTAATTTTTTTTCGAAATGTCTGAATTACTGCTGGCCTTCAAGATCGTCACAGCTTCACCGGTCGCGGGGGCAAGCAGAGCGCTCAGCCAAAATATTTCATGTTAAATATTAAGTTTCTGCAGTCAACTGTCATGTATACTTTAGCTGTGCCAAATAACTCCACCATTCGTTTAATTGTCTTAAAAAGGGCCCCAAAGTTTAGCCTTCACGTATTAATATATAGATTATAAAGTTGTAAGAGTTGTGTCTAAACATTAAAAATATTTAAGAAAAAATGAGTAGATTTACTACAATACTATACTAATATACATGCAGGTGTGGCTGAAGGGTGAGTGATTAACACAATAATCGTCCGTGTGTGTGTGCGTGTGTGTGTGTGTGTGAGCACTGACTTCCAGTCGGCGGGTATGCAGCGGCGCTCGGCGCGGCACAGGAAGTGGCGCGGCGGGCAGGCGCGCGCGCACGCCGCGCCGCAGCCGCAGGCGCCGCCCGCGCCGCACGCGCCCGCCGCGCCGCCGCACAGCCGCCCGCCCCAGCACGGGTGCTCGCGCGCCGCCTGCGCGCGCACACACACACTCACCTTACATTGCCATCGCCTTCTTTACTGATACATTAATATCACATGCTACGGGAAAAAACATCTGGCTAATGACTTTATATCAATTCATTAACAGATAAGATTTTTCGCCATGTTGGTCCCGGTCTCCTTTGAAGAATAGGCCAACTGCCGTTCTGCCAGGCAGGTCGTAAAAGGCGACCGATTGGCTACTGAGTCACTACCATCGTGGCTACTAGATGATAGAGTTCTACATTGTCTCGGCCGGGTCTGGTACCACTGCTTTACCTATTCCTGCCGCAATAGCGTCAATGCTTGTCGCTGTCGTGTTCCGGATTGGAGGGTGAGGTAGCCGGTAAAATTATGCATGTTGCATTAGACCTCGCCACGAGATAGCAACGCTCCATTAACATCTTAGGTGTCTATAGGCGATGGTTGACTCTTTCCATCAGAAGACCCGTCTGCTTGTTTTATCATATATAAAAAAAAGATAACGTATAAATGTAATACTTTTGTGGTCGTCTTATCTCTTATAAATACGCTTAGCGGGCTGGCCAAAAAACCAGTAAATTCTAGCAAAAAATAAGTGTGTGTGTGACAGTATGTGTCGTGTGCGGCACTGACCCGGCGCACAGTGTGCATCGCGGCGAGGCGCGCGAAGTGCGGTACGGGCGCGGCGGGTGAGTGTGTGTGTGTGTGTGTGACAGTATGTGTCGTGTGCGGCACTGACCCGGCGCACGGAGTGCAGCGCGGCGAGGCGCGCTAGGTGCGGCACGGGCGCGGCAGGTGAGTGTGTGTGTGTGTGTGACAGTATGTGTCGTGTGCGGCACTGACCCGACGCACGGTGTGCAGCGCGGCGAGGCGCGCGAGGTGCGGCACGGGCGCGGCGGGTGAGTGTGTGTGACAGTATGTGTCGTGTGCGCCACTGACCCGGCGCACGGTGTGCAGCGCGGCGAGGCGCGCGAGGTGCGGCACGGGCGCGGCGGGTGAGTGTGTGTGTGTGTGTGTGTGACAGTATGTGTCGTGTGCGCCACTGACCCGGCGCACGGTGTGCAGCGCGGCGAGGCGCGCGAGGTGCGGCACGGGCGCGGCGGGTGAGTGTGTGTGTGACAGTATGTGTCGTGTGCGCCACTGACCCGGCGCACGGTGTGCACCGCGGCGAGGCGCGCGAGGTGCGGCACGGGCGCGGCGGGTGAGTGTGTGTGTGACAGTATGTGTCGTGTGCGCCACTGACCCAGCGCACGGTGTGCAGCGCGGCGAGGCGCGCGAGGTGCGACACGGGCGCGGCGGGTGAGTGTGTGTGTGTGTGTGCGTGTGACAGTATGTGTCATGTGCGCCACTGACCCGGCGCACGGTGTCCAGCGCGGCGAGGCGCGCGAGGTGCGGCACGGGCGCTGCGGGTGAGTGTGTGTGTGTGTGTGTGTGTGTGTGACAGTATGTGTCGTGTGCGCCACTGACCCGGCGCACGGTGTGCAGCGCGGCGAGGCGCGCGAGGTGCGGCACGGGCGCGGCGGGTGAGTGTGTGTGTGACAGTATGTGTCGTGTGCGCCACTGACCCGGCGCACGGTGTGCAGCGCGGCGAGGCGCGCGAGGTGCGGCACGGGCGCGGCGGGTGAGTGTGTGTGTGACAGTATGTGTCGTGTGCGCCACTGACCCGGCGCACGGTGTGCAGCGCGGCGAGGCGCGCTAGGTGCGGCACGGGCGCGGCAGGTGAGTGTGTGTGTGTGTGTGACAGTATGTGTCGTGTGCGGCACTGACCCGACGCACTGTGTGCAGCGCGGCAAGGCGCGCGAGGTGAGGCACGGGCGCAGCGGGTGAGTGTGTGTGTGTGTGTGACAGTATGTGTCGTGTGCGGCACTGACCCGACGCATGGTGTGCAGCGCGGCGAGGCGCGCGAGGTGCGGCACGGGCGCGGCGGGTGAGTGTGTGTGTGACAGTATGTGTCGTGTGCGCCACTGACCCGGCGCACGGTGTGCAGCGCGGCGAGGCGCGCGAGGTGCGGCACGGGCGCGGCGGGTGAGTGTGTGTGTGTGTGTGTGTGACAATATGTGTCGTGTGCGCCACTGACCCGGCGCACGGTGTGCAGCGCGGCGAGGCGCGCGAGGTGCGGCATGGGCGCGGCGGGTGAGTGTGTGTGTGTGACAGTATGTGTCATGTGCGGCACTGACCCGGCGCACGGTGTGCAGCGCGGCGAGGCGCGCGAGGTGCGGCACGGGCGCGGCGGGTGAGTGTGTGTGTGTGTGTGTGTGTGTGACAGTATGTGTCGTGTGCGCCACTGACCCGGCGCACGGTGTGCAGTGCGGCGAGGCGCGCGAGGTGCGGCACGGGCGCGGCGGGTGAGTGTGTGTGTGTGTGACAGTATGTGTCGTGTGCAAGGAAGTTATATTCTACCTGGAAGGTCCACATGTACTTCAAAATCGTTCCGAAGAGTACCACGACATGAGTGGAGTGTGTCTCTTTCTACTAGGGTGTCCATACATATTTGTGCAACAGGACAATTTCATTCTAAAAAAGCGGAATAGAACTGATATGGACAGCTACGATAAATCCTGGACAGCACCCACGGCTATCAACTTTTGAAAGTCGTGTAAGTTAACAATGTCTGTTATCGCTCTTATTGACGAAGGAAAATGCACATTCATAATATATTGTTTTGACTAACACCCATAATTTGCTAACTTTAGGGTTAGATCAATTCGTGTTATTTGTCTAATGATATCGTATTATTACGACAGGCTGTGGTGAGGTGGAGGGGGCCGGATAGCAACTATAAATTCTAGTATATTAGTAACGTGCCGGGCCGCAACACATTGACTAGTTTTGTGTACAGTTAACTGCCGAACTGCACGTTAAGGCTAGTTCTTTGTGACCTTTAATCGTTCTTCACCCATAATTTCTGATTTTGTAAATGCGTACTTAAAACACGGTGTAGTGTGTAGCCAACCTATTGTGTATAACCAGCCTTATTTACTTATATTCTAATGTTATAAATGTTTTATTATTAATATTAAAGAGTCAGTATTGATCCAAATTTCGTGTTTAATTGTCTCTCCTATAGTCCGCCTTACATGGCGACCCTGCCAAAACGTGTGGCAGAGGCTCGGTTTGTTTGAAATTCCATGTCCATATTGGGACGAAATTAGACTATGACTACGAAGTTGAGCGGGAATTTTCCATACATAATCTTATATCTTCTAACATAGATTACGAGTTTTACTTTTCTAAATTTTGAAAAAGATGGGTACCTCTACATCTAAAGAGGAGGTAATTTTAGCTCAAAACGCCGCTGGGGGCAATAACCAAGCTTCAATGGAGGAAATAAGAACACATTTAGGAGCCACGAACATTATTTTGCTACTAATACTAACGTTGATAGTACTTGTAATAATATATGGCATATACAGAATTTACCGGAGATGACACCTGCAATGGATTGACCAGCAAATACACCATCATACTCTTCGGCGTTCATTTCTACGCAGACTTCAAAGGCCAACCATAAATGGGGGAGAAGTTTGACTAGACTACGGTTTCTTATCAAAGTGTATATAAAGTGTTAAAAAAAAAAGTGCGTTAATAATTTTCGGTGATGAAAAACCATAATTCGGTTCGATTATTACGGTCTCGCGTCCAGTGATTCCTATTTTCAGGGACATACCTATCAAGTTATATTTTCACTACGAACTATGAACATTATATTGTGACTTTTATATCATATTTAATTATTTACATAATAGGTATATTTTAATGGTATGTAAGTATCTACTAGTTTTATTACGAATATAAAAATGTATTCAGTTATAGGAAAAAGCAACTTATTTTATGGCTAGTTATGGCATCAGATTTAGAAATATTGTGTCGTAATATCGAAGCCATAAGAGTATATCTAATTAAAATTGGTCCAGATCGTAGGATAGGAAATATATTAACTAAGAAGCTTTGTGAAGCAAATGATGTTTTTATGAAATATTCTTATTGTGTTACTCAAGTTACGAATAATATAAAGAAAGGTAAAGTGTCACAGGAAGATACGGAATTAATTTATAAGTATATTGAAACTTTTCAAAAAATTTATGGCGAAGTAATCGAATTGTGTAAGGGTAGCAAATCTGTAACAATGTCTACCTTCGACCTAAAAACTGCATTAAATTTATTGCCGCTCATGACTGATGAAGAGGCTAACACCAGACAATTAATCGATAATATTGAGTACTACAGCTCTACTCTCTCGGCAGCTGATTGTAAAAAAACAATTGATTAATTTTGTATTAAAAAGTAGGTTATCCCAAACTGCTAAATTAAGATTAAGTTCAAGTTATTCTAATGTAGATATGTTATTAAGTGATATGAAAAATATATTATTACCACAAAAATCTGCTACGGCATTACAATCTAAATTAACTTCTATGAAACAGAATGAATTATCTATACAGGACTATGGTAAAGAGATATCCGAACTTTTCGTTCAGCTTACAGTTTTACAGGCCAACGGAAATTCTGATAATTATAAAGTTTTAAAACCTTTAAACGAACAATATGCGATTAAAAAATTCTCCGATGGGCTGCGAAACCGTAGATTGAGCACTATACTAGCAGCTCGTAATTATAGCTCGCTCAAGGACGCGATCCAGGCGGCGCAGGATGAGGAAATCACCTCGGCTTCATGTTCAGGGGAAGTACTTGGTATGTATCATAATAACGGTAGATTTCAAAGGGCTTTTAGGCACAATTCCGCGCGAGGTCATCGTGGTCACACTAGCCAGAGATATGTGCAGCGTAGGCCGCACGGGGGTGGATACCACAACCACAATGGTCGTCGTGGTGGCTGGACCGGTTACCGCGAGCAACAGCACAGCCAGACCCCAACCCGCACCCGCCCGGCGCATAGAGGTAAGTTTTACTATAACACTCGTAATAATCGAAATCAAAGGATGCGTAATAGTAACTCTCATATAGTTAACGTCATTTCGGAACCGGAAGTGCAGGCGGAACCGTCTAATACGGAAAATAATAATATAAAGTTTTTTCGAGACTAAAATTTTATCTTGCAATAGTAATTGTTTAATTAGTTTGCCTATAAACAACCGTGCACTACATTGGTTACTTGATACCGGTGCATCAATTTCTGCGCTAAAGTATAAACATGTTATAGAAGAACAGATTTCGTATTACAAAGAGAGCATCTCTATAAACGGTATCGGTGGCAAAGTGACAACAATCGGATATTGTTATTTAAACTTCAATGTAAATGGTTATCATTTGAGACACAAATTTTATATATTTGATTTCTTACCGATTAGGGTGAATGGCATCATCGGTCAGGACTTTCTGACTAAGTATAACGCGGTATTGGACTTTAGTCATAACGTAATAACGTTTTCGGTCGAAAATAGTAAGTTTAGTTTACCTATTAGTATTAGTAGTAATTATTTAGAGATCCCACCGAGATGCGAATCTATTCATTACATAACGACAGATTTAAAAGACGAATGCTTAGTTTGCGCGTCACATATCAGCGACGGAGTTTACTTAGCCAGTTCGTTAGTAAAACCAGTATGTGGTAAGATACCGGTAAAGATATTAAATACGACTGAAAATTATGTTTCACTTGAAAAAATTAAGCCGACTATCCATAGCGTTAACGATTACAACATTTGTTCCTTTTCACAAAGTGAAACGAACGCAACGCGGGTTAAAAAATTGTTTTCCTTATTACAATTAAAACATTTAAATGGAGAAGAACAAATGTCGGTAGAGAATTTATGTGCAAAATACAGTGATATATTTTATTTACCGGGAGATAGTTTAACCACGACTAATATTTATAAACATTCAATAACTTTAAAGCCTAACGTAACGCCTATATTTTCTAAACCATATAGATTACCACATGCTCAGAAAAAAGAGATAGATAGGCAAATAGGAGAAATGTTACAGGAAGGAATTATAGAAAAGTGTCGAAGTGAATGGAGTAGTCCTTTGTTACTAGTTCCAAAAAGTTAGATTCTAGCGGTGAGAAAAAATGGAGGTTAGTAGTTGATTATAGGAAGTTAAATAATTGTATTGAAGATGATAAATTCCCTCTTCCTAACATAACAGAAATTCTAGATTCCTTATCAGGTTGCATATATTTTAGTCATTTAGATTTATATCAAGGTTTTCATAATGTCGAGCTAAATACAGACAGTCGGAAGTATACGGCTTTTGGTTCTGGTCAGTTCCAGTTGACAAGGATGCCAATGGGACTTAAGACCAGTCCGTCTTCGTTTTCTCGGATGATGACAATAGCTATGACAGGTCTTTCGTATGATAAGTGCCTTATTTACCAAGACGATTTAGTAGTTTTTGGTCGAAATTTAGGCGAAAAAATGAAAAATTTACAAGATGTTTTTGAAAGGCTAAGGCAAGTTAAATTAAAGCTTAATCCGGTTAAATGTGATTTTTTGAAAAAGGAAATGCTTTATTTAGGACATATAATCACAAGCAAGGGCGTAGTTCCCGATCCAGAGAAAATTAACATAGTCAAAAAATATCCTTGCCCAAAATCCATTGACGAGGTCAAACGTTTTACTGCTTTTGTTAATTATTACAGAAAATTTATACCAAACTTTGCGGAAAAAGCTTATCCTTTAAATAAATTATGTAGAAAAAATGTACCGTTTGTTTGGGATCAGGATTGTAAAAAATCGTTTGAAATGTTAAAAGAGTGTTTAGTTTCTCCCCCGGTACTCCAATATCCCGATTTTTCAGATAATAATCAGTTTATAGTACAAACAGACGCTTCAGGTTACGCAATCGGCGCAATTTTAAGTAATAAAAATAAAAAACCAGTAGCTTACGCAAGTAGAAGTTTAAATAGCGCAGAACAGCGATATCCAACTATTGAAAAAGAGTTATTGGCGATAGTTTGGGCTGTTAAATACTTTCGTCCGTACTTATACGGAAGGAAATTCAAAATATTGACGGATCATCGTCCTTTAGTTTACCTTTTTAACATGCGGGATCCATCAAGTAGGCTTATGAAGTTCAGATTGATATTAGAGGAGTACGACTATATTGTAGAATATGTAAAGGGTTCAGACAACGCAGCTGCAGATGCCTTGTCTCGAATTTCTTTTACATCAGAAGATTTAAAAAGCATGAGTGAGCCTTATATAAATGTGACAACTAGGGCACAAGCGAGAAAATTGCAACGCCCTCCGGATAGTACGACTTTTGACTGCACTTGGCCTGATCAACCGAGTGTCGTGGGGAGTCATACAAAACCAAGAGAGGCAGTAGAACTAAGATTTATAGAGAAAAAAGACTTAGATAGTTTACGGAAACAAAATAAGATTACCATGGAAAAAAACGCGTTTTGTTATGTTGAAAGTAAGTTAACAATTTTTATTAATCCAGACTTCCGATCACAACTGACGCGAGTCGCTTTTGTGAGGGAGCTGAATAAATTTTGCAATCTAATAAACGTCGACGAAATATGTATAACAAAAAATAGTAAAAATGATATATTTGTAGAAGAATTGCTAAGTGAGATTAAAATGGCAAATGATAGGTGCGCACCGCGATTTTATATAACAAATGGCGTACGAAGAATTGAGGATAAAGATGACCAAAAAGTTATTCTAAACGACTTCCATCTCTTACCCACCAGTGGCCACGCGGGTATGAGAAGGATGGTGAATAACATTAAGAAATATTTTTATTGGCCAGGTATAGAACGAGATGTTCGGGAATTCGTAAAAAAATGCCCGAAATGTCAAAAAGAAAAATATAGTAGACTCGTTAAAGAGCAAATGGTCGTTACTTCGACGGCGAATTCAGCTTTCGATAAAATATTTTTAGATTTAATAGGACCGTTAGATAGGGATTATTATAACTTTTCTTATATACTTACCTTGCAATGTGAGTTAACTAAATATGTAGTGACTCATCCTTTAATTTCGAAAAAATCGGAGAAGGTAACTCAAGCTCTAGTTAATAGTTTCATTCTTCGCTACGGGATACCTAAGGAGATCGCAACAGACAGAGGATCTGAATTCATGTCTTCTGTATTCCAAGAGGTATGTAAACTTTTATAAATAAATTATTTAAGTTCTACCGCTTACCACCACCAAAGTATAGGCGCATTGGAAAATTCGCATGAAAATTTAAGTTCTTTCTTGCGTATACAAACTGATAACCACCCAGACGCATGGAGCCAATGGCTTCCATATTGGTGTTTCTCCTTCAACACATCTGTTCATTCGGAAACTAAATTCACGCCTTTCGAGTTAGTATTTGGTAAGGTATGTTCGCTTCCTAGTAATTTAAATACCGATATTGTAGAACCACTTTATAATCATGAAAGTTATCCTTTGGAATTAAAATTTAGACTGCAAATGTCTCAAAAGGTAGCAAGGGAAAATCTATTTAAAAGTAAGTTAGCTAGAAAAAATGTTTATGATAAATGTATTAATCCTATAGTTTACAAACCAAATGATTTAATTTTAATAAAAAAATGAAAATTGTAATAAAATGGAAAGCATCTATTCAGGTCCTTATGTAGTAGTAAAAGACATGTCACCAAATGTTCAAATAAACAAAAATGGAAAATTAGACATAATCCATAAAAATCGTACTAAATTGTTTACATCAAGTTAATTATTATTTTTTAAACCATATCTTATAAATTCATTTGTATTTTTATTTTTATGTTATTGTAGTGTGTATCATTGTAGGTACACATACCTATGTATTCGTATAAACAATTTATTTTATATTAATTAGCTTAAGCTTTTACACTTCATTGTGTCGTATTTTAATAAAAAAAAAAGCAAAATCATAATGTAATTTCACTTTTTTTTTTCTCCATGGGAAGGAGATGTAGTGTGTAGCCAACCTATTGTGTATAACCAGCCTTATTTACTTATATTCTAATGTTATAAATGTTTTATTATTAATATTAAAGAGTCAGTATTGATCCAACTTTCGTGTTTAATTGTCTCTCCTATAGCCCGCCTTACAACGGAGAAAATTGTGTGCGCTCAATTCCGCTCTGCAAATCTGCCCCACTTTGCCCCGGCATAGTGTTCGAGAGTTTATATAAAATGTATCAAAGTGATCTAGGCGAATTTTTACGAAGCACCCTGACCAGCTGCGGCCCATCTTAATGTGTTAGAGCGTAAAATAGGATTATTAAAAATAATAAAAGTTGGAATAATTTTACTTGATATGTAACTGAAATAAACAGCTAGATTTGTTTTCATACTGAGCTGTTTCGCGGGTAAAAAGTGTGGTAAAAAAATCTTTGCATGTGTGATCTTTCTGCCAAATTGAGCATTATACATACAGGTAAAAGATCAAAATACTCTTCTAGAAAATGTATACATTAATTACGGAAAGACGACAATTACATTACATTGCTTTAAAATTTGTTTGAGTGAAGCAGTCCAGCGATACTGAAGATCAATAAAACCTAGAGGATAAGGTGAGAGATATTGCAAAGTCTTAATGCCAGTCTACTGACAGGGTCCTGGATAAAGTCTTCGGTTCCGGTTCCAACGTTCAAGTTCAAAATGTCCAATTCCCAAAATATACAACAGTTTCAAAATGCCCATTTCCTAAAATGGTCCATTTTTCTCCATGTTGGTCTCGTGCTCCTTAGAAAAATAGACCAACCGCTGTTCTGCCAGAAAGGTCGTAAAAGGCTACCGATTGGCTATGTAAGTCACCACCATTGTGGCTACTAGGTGGTAGAGTGTTGCATTTTCTAACCCTGGCCTGGTACCACCTCCTATTCTTGTCGCAATGGCGTCAGTGCTTGTCCACTGTCATGTTCCGGTTTAGAGGATAAGGTAGCTGGTAAGCTTATGCATGTGGCCTTAGACTTCACCACTAGATAGCGACACACCATTAACCTCTTTGGTGTCAATAGGCGATGGTTGACTATTTCCTTTAGGAGACACATCTGCTTGTTTGCAATCTTATAATAAAAAAAGAATGTGTAAGTGGTTGACCCAACAGGCCATCTCTGAAACTTCCCGCTAAATTAAGGTATTTTAAGCTCAAAAGAGTAAAAACTATAAACATGGATTTTTTTCAGTTCAAACAAATATTTTGTTAAAATAGCAGTATATTGATTTTTGAAAAGTTGTATATTTTGGAAACGCTGATTGAATTTGATCTTTCGAATGACATCCAACTCAATTTTTAAGATCTAAAATATTGCGTTAGCTAAATAATCGATAGGTTGAAAAATTTCGTAGCAATGTCAAAAAAACATTGTTTCAAATATTTTCATCATTAATAAATCCTAAACAAATTGACCGATTTTGATCCAATAAACGGTATTTGACGCAGTTTTTGACGTGACAACGTCTTATAATTCGATAGAGCTGGCTGCACGCACGAAAAAACATGACTCATGCGGCGTTACCTCGCTCTGAGGCGTTCCGTTTAAGGCTTGGAGTACAAGCGAGAGCTTAAGACGTTGTCACGTTCAACTATCGTCTGTAAACCAACTTTACAGACAACCGATTTTAAAGGAGAAAAGCTGATAAGATTTTTAAGTCCATCGGTGTATTAGCCTGAAAATTATTTTAAAAATATAAAGTAAATTTGCTAAAAATGACGTAATTTTAATATTTGAAAAGCTGCAACTTTTGAAAATTAGATTCGATTTCGATTCTTGAAATCTCATCTGACGTAATTTTTTTAGTACCAAAATATCGTAGAATACCAAGTTATGTCGAAAAAACACATTTTTTTAAATTTTTTGTCAACGCTTTCTCCTAAACGGATAAACCAATTTTGATGCAATTTATGCATTACATACACACACACATACATACAGATATACTGACGTCATCGCGAAAATAGTCGGAAATGATTCCTAGGACCTCAAAACGTGGAGATCCGGTGAAAACTCGATTTTCGAAAATCGAGGTAAATTCAGTAACTTCCTATCTACGTACACTACGTACTACGTAGCGGTAAGTTAAAAATCCCAAAAAGGACCACTACTAAAAAGTCAACTCCCTAAAAGTCCAATTTCCAAAATGTCTAACTACTAAAATCTCCCATCTTTGAGAATGTGCTAAATGTATTCAATAAGTTCTCACAGCGTTTTTTTTATTTTTAATATTCTCACAGTGTTTTTTTATACACAACAATAAAAACATCAAATTCTTGTTGACAAAGATTAGACGAAAATAAAACTACTGAATTATGTTTGAGTAATTTATTGGCTATACTAGCCGTTACCCGCGGCTTCGCTCACGCATATTTACTTTAGAACTTATAAGACCTTTATTAGCTACTCAATTAAAAATCTCTACATAGTAGGGCGGGCCGCTAGTCTATACATATAATAAAATCATAGGAAAGTCAAAACTGTACATTGAATATTTTTTTAAAGGAATACTTGGGGCATGATCTACAGTCGATATCAAAGCCAAAAATATAGTTTTTAGAATTGTTGTCTGTTTGTCTATATATCTGTATGTCTGTTTATCTGTTTGTCTATTTGTCTGTTTGTCTGTTTGTATGTATGTCCGGGGTAAACTCAAAAAGTACTGCATGGATTTACCTCTTTTGCATAAATATTACTAACAGGTCGGGTCAACATATAGGCTAAATATTATCACGTTATCACCTACGGGGGTGGTGCTGTGCGAAGTAAACGAAGTCCGCGCGGACGAAGTCACTGGCAACAGCTAGTATTCTATAAAAAATAATATTTACATATTCATCTTAGTTACTTATATACGATGTTTTTATTATCAAAATTTAAGTAAAAAACGTAAGACTTAACTAAACTTCCTATGACAATACGTAATATCGTAACTAATTATACCTCAAACTCAAAAACCTATTGGTAGCACACCTATCGATGAAACTGACGTAATTATGAAAGAAACTTGTAATTTTTTTAATTAACAGGAAATACCTAACCTAAAACTACCTATGATAATAATATTATATATACCGAATCATAGTAAATATTAGGATTGCTATGTATGTAACACACCTTATTTAACCAACTCAAAGAAAAAATTATGAATAAGCATAGTTTTGAGTTCGAAGAGTTCAAAAATCTAGTTTTTTTTAAAAATTATAGTTATTCAGTGTTGAAAAAGATGTATATTTTTTCAAAATGATGACCGACTTTGATCAAAAATTGCGTTGAATTACATTCATAAACGCAATTTTTGAGCTCCAAAGCTGATAAGATTTTTTAATCAATCGGTGAATTAGCCTAAAAGTTATTTCAAAAGCATTAAGTAAGTTTGCTAAAAACAACGTAATTTTAATATGTGAAAACCTATAACTTTTGAAAATGAAATTTGATTTTGATTTTTGAAAAAGCATTCGATGTAGTTTTTTTAGTACTAAAACATCGTAGAATACCAAAAAATGATTGTATGAAAAGTTTCGAAGTTATGTCGAAAAAACACTCTTCAAATTTTTTTGTCAACGATTACTCTCAAACGGATAAACCGATTTTGATGCAATTTATGCATTAAACGTAGTTTTTTGACGAATAGAGCTGATTAGTTTCTGTACTCAATCGGTGCATTAATCTGGAAGTTATATTTAAAAAATACTGTTCTGTCAAACATTTTTTGGGATTATTTCAAAATTTCTCAAAATCTGCTGCGCCGATTTGGTTCAAATTTTCAGAAAGTCTAAGTTGAGCGGAATCTAATCGAATGCCATCAACCGCGTTTCGCTCGGTCAGGCCTTTCAAAAGTTGTGAGATGTTTACATACACATACTCACACACACATACATACACACATATGTACATACATACATACAGACATACTAAAGTTATCTTGAAAATAGTCGGAAAAGGTTCAATGACTTCAAAACGTGGAGATCCGGTGAAAACTCGAAAATCAGGGCAAAATCAGTAACTTCCTTATCTACCATCTACATAGTACGTAGTGGAAAGTTAAAAATCTGTAAATCGGTTGAGCAGATAGATTTCCCCGTGTTGGTCCCCGGCTCCTTTGAAGAAAAGGCCAACTGCCGTTCTGCCAGGCAGGTCGTAAAAGGCGACTTATTGGTCGCCTATAAGTGTCACTACCATCGTGACTACTTGGTGGTAGAGTTCCGCAACGTCTCGCCCGGGTATTTGCTACCATTGCAGAAGTTATTCCTGCAGCAATAATGTCAATTTTATATCATAAGATAGCAAACAAGCAGATGGGTCTCCTGATGGAAAGAGACAACCAATGCCTATAAACACCAAAGATGTTAATGGTGCGTTGCTATGTTTTGACGAGGTCTAAGGCCACATGCATAAGTTTACCGGCTACCTTACAATCCAAACCGGATCACGACGATGACAAGCATTGACTCTATTGCGGCGCGAATAGGTAAGGCGGTGGTGCCAAATACCAGTGTGAGATGTTGCGGAACCACCTAGTAGTCACGATGGTAGTGAAATTATTTCTTGTCAAGAGTTAAGTAAACTTTTTGACAAGCAGTTACGCTATTGCGGCAGTAATAAATTAGGCGGTAGTATCAGACCCGGGCGAGATAATGCAGAAATCTACCACCTAGTTGTTATTGTCGTGCTCCTGTTTGGAGGGTAAGGTAGCTGGCAGACTTGTGCATGTGGCATTGCAAACCCGCCACACGGATGGCAACGCACCATTTACATATTTGATGTCTAAACGCGATGGTTTCTCTTTCCATCAGGAGAGCCGTCAACTTTTTTGCTGTCTTATAATATAAAAAACAAATATTCATTTTAAACACTAATCATCTAGACTATTAACAAGTGGTTTTTCGTTTCACATTTGTAAATTATATTGAAATTGGTTGATAAAAACCGTCAATACTAAAGGAGAGTGTTCAGTAGTCGATTTTAATACCAAATATGTAAAACAATTAGGTACTTAAATATTGAGCTAATTATCCTATAACATGTTTATACTCATATGTTTATACGGACGCCCACGCATAGACATCAAAACATTTTTATTCAAATTATCCTTTATAGGCACTATCGAAGTTCATTATTTACAAACAGTGATTTGCTGAACTCGTAACTAGACTCATTAGCTATTAGTTTATTCATAATATTATCAAATTAAAAATGATATCACTACAACTTTCCAACAAACAATGTTCTATAATTGAAATAATAACGCTTCTTGTTTGAGTGTAACATTAGTATAAGGTAACAAAAGGTAACTTTGTTCGCCACCCGGTGTGGTATTTTTATTGCACTACGCGACACATAAACACACCATTAAATCATCACCCGAACTCGGGCACTATTTTCTAGATTTGGGTTTAGCAGATAGGTTTAAATTTATGATTTTCTTGTTACATAATTATTCATTGAATATTCAATGCTTACTGTTCATTGTTTTCTCATGAAAAAATGCTATTATCTTTAATTAAGAAACCTAGGCCCTCAAGTGGTCGCATATTAGAGGCGGTCGCGTTACCGACGCAATGACCCTATATTACGTTTGTATGTTTAATTAAAAAATATCTTAAATAAGACTGAATGATTAAGCTTACAACAGGGAATATAGATGGAATAGCATCCGGTTTCAGTGTTGATCTTATGTTATGGATTATTAAATCCTCGGATTTAAAATGACGGCTGCAAATTACTCTGTAATATGAATTTTTTTTCTTAAATGGAACAATTTCAATCCACCGTTGCCGAAGAATCTCATTTCTTGGGAACCTGCAAGAATATAATGAACAAGAGGTTAGGTATCTACTACTAGTTAACAGTTATTCCCAAAAAGTATGTAGGTAATGTATTTAGTTACTACAACACAATGATTTTAGCGTTAAATATCAAAATTACGTAAAGTAGGTTCTTATTTGATTATGATGACATTCCTTAGGGACGTATAAATGAAATGTTAGATTGAATTGTAATTTCTTTGTATTCACATGTCCGAAATTTTGTGTTATTATTGCTACCCTACTTAAGAATCTTGTAAATAACTTACTTACTTAAACAATGAAATTCCGCAACCAGCATACGCTTCACTATTACAGCACTTAACGCTACAATTTTTCACCATTTTACAACAGAAAAAACTTATAGCAGTAAGCAAAAAGAGGACTTTATGCTTTAACACACTTTAACTTAAAGTGTCAGCTATATTTTTAAATAAAGTGCACCAAAGCGTACGGCCACCTGAGTGTGGCCGTGCATAGTTGACAAATTACTACTAATTCTACTGATTTGAGAAAACAGTTTTTACATTGCATAAATAATTACGTAATAATTAAAATAAGCACATTTAAGAACTCAATATGTTAATTACAAATTACATTTTATGCTAATGTATCTATAAACGTGTATGAATAAAAGGGATTTAACGGTTACCGGATATATAAAAATTTTACCATCCGAAAGTTGTATTTACACTGGCAATTGCAAGAAAGGGATAACATCCACTCATGTCGTTGTCTCGCTCAGAACGTTTTTCCCCTCTGTTAAGTAAGAAGCAAAAGTCAACTTTATTGCTAATGAAATAAAGTACATTTTTATTTTTCAAATATTGTTTCGTAGTA
Source organism: Apodemia mormo (assembly GCA_036924255.1). NCBI lineage: Eukaryota > Metazoa > Arthropoda > Insecta > Lepidoptera > Riodinidae > Apodemia > Apodemia mormo. Next base: position 38,005,853 of record JAUPFN010000006.1, read on the forward strand.
ATTCCAGATATCGTATATTAGTTCCTTGGTCGTGTGCGCCACTGACCCGGCGCACGGTGTGCAGCGCGGCGAGGCGCGCGAGGTGCGACACGGGCGCGGCGGGTGAGTGTGTGTGTGTGACAGTATGTGTCGTGTGCGGCACTAACTCGGCGCACGGTGTGCAGCGCGGCGAGGCGCGCGAGGTGCGGCACGGGCGCGGCGGGTGAGTGTGTGTGTGTGTGTGTGACAGTATGTGTCGTGTGCGGCACTAACTCGGCGCACGGTGTGCAGCGCGGCGAGGCGCGCGAGGTGCGGCACGGGCGCGGCGGGTGAGTGTGTGTGTGTGTGTGTGACAGTATGTGTCGTGTGCGCCACTGACCCGGCGCACGGTGTGCAGCGCGGCGAGGCGCGCTAGGTGCGGCACGGGCGCGGCAGGTGAGTGTGTGTGTGTGTGTGTGACAGTATGTGTCATGTGCGGCACTGACCCGGCGCACGGTGTGCAGCGCGGCGAGGCGCGCGAGGTGCGGCACGGGCGCGGCGGGTGAGTGTGTGTGTGTGTGTGTGTGTGTGTGACAGTATGTGTCGTGTGCGGCACTAACTCGGCGTACGGTGTGCAGCGCGGCGAGGCGCGCGAGGTGCGGCACGGGCGCGGCGGGTGTGTGTGTGTGTGTGACAGTATGTGTCGTGTGCGGCACTGACTCGGCGCACGGTGTGCAGCGCGGCGAGGCGCGCGAGGTGCGGCACGGGCGCGGCGGGTGAGTGTGTGTGTGTGTGTGTGTGACAGTATGTGTCGTGTGCGGCACTGACTCGGCGCACGGTGTGCAGCGCGGCGAGGCGCGCGAGGTGCGGCACGGGCGCGGCGGGTGAGTGTGTGTGTGTGTGTGTGACAGTATGTGTCGTGTGCGGCACTGACTCGGCGCACGGTGTGCAGCGCGGCGAGGCGCGCGAGGTGCGGCACGGGCGCGGCGGGTGAGTGTGTGTGTGTGTGTGTGACAGTATGTGTCGTGTGCGGCACTGACTCGGCGCACGGTGTGCAGCGCGGCGAGGCGCACGAGGTGCGGCACGGGCGCGGCGGGTGAGTGTGTGTGTGTGTGTGTGACAGTATGTGTCGTGTGCGGCACTAACTCGGCGCACGGTGTGCAGCGCGGCGAGGCGCGCGAGGTGCGGCACGGGTGCGGCGGGTGAGTGTGTGTGTGTGTGTGTGTGACAGTATGTGTCGTGTGCGGCACTAACTCGGCGTACGGTGTGCAGCGCGGCGAGGCGCGCGAGGTGCGGCACGGGCGCGGCGGGTGTGTGTGTGTGTGTGACAGTATGTGTCGTGTGCGGCACTGACTCGGCGCACGGTGTGCAGCGCGGCGAGGCGCGCGAGGTGCGGCACGGGCGCGGCGGGTGAGTGTGTGTGTGTGTGTGTGTGACAGTATGTGTCGTGTGCGGCACTGACTCGGCGCACGGTGTGCAGCGCGGCGAGGCGCGCGAGGTGCGGCACGGGCGCGGCGGGTGAGTGTGTGTGTGTGTGTGTGACAGTATGTGTCGTGTGCGGCACTGACTCGGCGCACGGTGTGCAGCGCGGCGAGGCGCGCGAGGTGCGGCACGGGCGCGGCGGGTGAGTGTGTGTGTGTGTGTGTGTGACAGTATGTGTCGTGTGCGGCACTGACTCGGCGCACGGTGTGCAGCGCGGCGAGGCGCGCGAGGTGCGGCACGGGCGCGGCGGGTGAGTGTGTGTGTGTGTGTGTGACAGTATGTGTCGTGTGCGGCACTGACTCGGCGCACGGTGTGCAGCGCGGCGAGGCGCGCGAGGTGCGGCACGGGCGCGGCGGGTGAGTGTGTGTGTGTGTGTGTGACAGTATGTGTCGTGTGCGGCACTGACTCGGCGCACGGTGTGCAGCGCGGCGAGGCGCACGAGGTGCGGCACGGGCGCGGCGGGTGAGTGTGTGTGTGTGTGTGTGACAGTATGTGTCGTGTGCGGCACTAACTCGGCGCACGGTGTGCAGCGCGGCGAGGCGCGCGAGGTGCGGCACGGGCGCGGCGGGTGAGTGTGTGTGTGTGTGTGTGTGTGTGTGTGACAGTATGTGTCGTGTGCGGCACTAACTCGGCGCACGGTGTGCAGCGCGGCGAGGCGCGCGAGGTGCGGCACGGGCGCGGCGGGTGAGTGTGTGTGTGTGTGTGTGACAGTATGTGTCGTGTGCGGCACTAACTCGGCGCACGGTGTGCAGCGCAGCGAGGCGCGCGAGGTGCGGCACGGGCGCGGCGGGTGAGTGTGTGTGTGTGTGTGTGTGACAGTATGTGTCGTGTGCGGCACTAACTCGGCGCACGGTGTGCAGCGCGGCGAGGCGCGCGAGGTGCGGCACGGGCGCGGCGGGTGAGTGTGTGTGTGTGTGTGTGTGTGACAGTATGTGTCGTGTGCGGCACTAACTCGGCGTACGGTGTGCAGCGCGGCGAGGCGCGCGAGGTGCGGCACGGGCGCGGCGGGTGTGTGTGTGTGTGTGACAGTATGTGTCGTGTGCGGCACTGACTCGGCGCACGGTGTGCAGCGCGGCGAGGCGCGCGAGGTGCGGCACGGGCGCGGCGGGTGAGTGCGTGTGTGTGTGTGACAGTATGTGTCGTGTGCGGCACTAACTCGGCGCACGGTGTGCAGCGCGGCGAGGCGCGCGAGGTGCGGCACGGGCGCGGCGGGTGAGTGTGTGTGTGTGTGTGTGACAGTATGTGTCGTGTGCTGCACTAACTCGGCGCACGGTGTGCAGCGCGGCGAGGCGCGCGAGGTGCGGCGGGTGAGTGTGTGTGTGTGTGTTTGACAGTATGTGTCGTGTGCGGCACTAACTCGGCGCACGGTGTGCAGCGCGGCGAGGCGCGCGAGGTGCGGCACGGGCGCGGCGGGTGAGTGTGTGTGTGTGTGTGACAGTATGTGTCGTGTGCGGCACTAACTCGGCGCACGGTGTGCAGCGCGGCGAGGCGCGCGAGGTGCGGCACGGGCGCGGCGGGTGAGTGTGTGTGTGTGTGTGTGACAGTATGTGTCGTGTGCGGCACTGACTCGGCGCACGGTGTGCAGCGCGGCGAGGCGCGCGAGGTGCGGCACGGGCGCGGCGGGTGAGTGTGTGTGTGTGACAGTATGTGTCGTGTGCGGCACTAACTCGGCGCACGGTGTGCAGCGCGGCGAGGCGCGCGAGGTGCGGCACGGGCGCGGCGGGTGAGTGTGTGTGTGTGACAGTATGTGTCGTGTGCGGCACTAACTCGGCGCACGGTGTGCAGCGCGGCGAGGTGCGCGAGGTGCGGCACGGGCGCGGCGGGTGAGTGTGTGTGTGACAGTATGTGTCGTGTGCGGCACTAACTCGGCGCACGGTGTGCAGCGCGGCGAGGCGCGCGAGGTGCGGCACGGGCGCGGCGGGTGAGTGTGTGTGTGACAGTATGTGTCGTGTGCGGCACTAACTCGGCGCACGGTGTGCAGCGCGGCGAGGCGCGCGAGGTGCGGCACGGGCGCGGCGGGTGAGTGTGTGTGTGTGTGTGTGACAGTTTGTGTCGTGTGCGGCACTGACTCGGCGCACGGTGTGCAGCGCGGCGAGGCGCGCGAGGTGCGGCACGGGCGCGGCGGGTGAGTGTGTGTGTGTGACAGTATGTGTCGTGTGCGGCACTAACTCGGCGCACGGTGTGCAGCGCGGCGAGGCGCGCGAGGTGCGGCACGGGCGCGGCGGGTGAGTGTGTGTGTGACAGTATGTGTCGTGTGCGGCACTAACTCGGCGCACGGTGTGCAGCGCGGCGAGGCGCGCGAGGTGCGGCACGGGCGCGGCGGGTGAGTGTGTGTGTGTGTGTGTGACAGTATGTGTCGTGTGCGGCACTAACTCGGCGTACGGTGTGCAGCGCGGCGAGGCGCGCGAGGTGCGGCACGGGCGCGGCGGGTGAGTGTGTGTGTGTGTGTGTGTGACAGTATGTGTCGTGTGCGGCACTGACTCGGCGCACGGTGTGCAGCGCGGCGAGGCGCGCGAGGTGCGGCACGGGCGCGGCGGGTGAGTGCGTGTGTGTGTGTGTGTGACAGTATGTGTCGTGTGCGGCACTAACTCGGCGCACGGTGTGCAGCACGGCGAGGCGCGCGAGGTGCGGCACGGGCGCGGCGGGTGAGTGTGTGTGTGTGTGTGTGACAGTATGTGTCGTGTGCGGCACTGACTCGGCGCACGGTGTGCAGCGCGGCGAGGCGCGCGAGGTGCGGCACGGGCGCGGCGGGTGAGTGTGTGTGTGTGTGTGTGTGACAGTATGTGTCATGTGCGGCACTGACTCGGCGCACGGTGTGCAGCGCGGCGAGGCGCGCGAGGTGCGGCACGGGCGCGGCGGGTGAGTGTGTGTGTGTGTGTGTGTGACAGTATGTGTCGTGTGCTGCACTAACTCGGCGCACGGTGTGCAGCGCGGCGAGGCGCGAGAGGTGCGGCGGGTGAGTGTGTGTGTGTGTGTTTGACAGTATGTGTCGTGTGCGGCACTAACTCGGCGCACGGTGTGCAGCGCGGCGAGGCGCGCGAGGTGCGGCACGGGCGCGGCGGGTGAGTGTGTGTGTGTGTGTGACAGTATGTGTCGTGTGCGGCACTAACTCGGCGCACGGTGTGCAGCGCGGCGAGGCGCGCGAGGTGCGGCACGGGCGCGGCGGGTGAGTGTGTGTGTGTGTGTGTGACAGTATGTGTCGTGTGCGGCACTGACTCGGCGCACGGTGTGCAGCGCGGCGAGGCGCGCGAGGTGCGGCACGGGCGCGGCGGGTGAGTGTGTGTGTGTGTGACAGTATGTGTCGTGTGCGGCACTAACTCGGCGCACGGTGTGCAGCGCGGCGAGGCGCGCGAGGTGCGGCACGGGCGCGGCGGGTGAGTGTGTGTGTGTGACAGTATGTGTCGTGTGCGGCACTAACTCGGCGCACGGTGTGCAGCGCGGCGAGGTGCGCGAGGTGCGGCACGGGCGCGGCGGGTGAGTGTGTGTGTGACAGTATGTGTCGTGTGCGGCACTAACTCGGCGCACGGTGTGCAGCGCGGCGAGGCGCGCGAGGTGCGGCACGGGCGCGGCGGGTGAGTGTGTGTGTGACAGTATGTGTCGTGTGCGGCACTGACTCGGCGCACGGTGTGCAGCGCGGCGAGGCGCGCGAGGTGCGGCACGGGCGCGGCGGGTGAGTGTGTGTGTGTGTGTGTGACAGTATGTGTCGTGTGCGGCACTGACTCGGCGCACGGTGTGCAGCGCGGCGAGGCGCACGAGGTGCGGCACGGGCGCGGCGGGTGAGTGTGTGTGTGTGTGTGTGACAGTATGTGTCGTGTGCGGCACTAACTCGGCGCACGGTGTGCAGCGCGGCGAGGCGCGCGAGGTGCGGCACGGGTGCGGCGGGTGAGTGTGTGTGTGTGTGTGTGTGACAGTATGTGTCGTGTGCGGCACTAACTCGGCGTACGGTGTGCAGCGCGGCGAGGCGCGCGAGGTGCGGCACGGGCGCGGCGGGTGTGTGTGTGTGTGTGACAGTATGTGTCGTGTGCGGCACTGACTCGGCGCACGGTGTGCAGCGCGGCGAGGCGCGCGAGGTGCGGCACGGGCGCGGCGGGTGAGTGTGTGTGTGTGTGTGTGTGACAGTATGTGTCGTGTGCGGCACTGACTCGGCGCACGGTGTGCAGCGCGGCGAGGCGCGCGAGGTGCGGCACGGGCGCGGCGGGTGAGTGTGTGTGTGTGTGTGTGACAGTATGTGTCGTGTGCGGCACTGACTCGGCGCACGGTGTGCAGCGCGGCGAGGCGCGCGAGGTGCGGCACGGGCGCGGCGGGTGAGTGTGTGTGTGTGTGTGTGTGACAGTATGTGTCGTGTGCGGCACTGACTCGGCGCACGGTGTGCAGCGCGGCGAGGCGCGCGAGGTGCGGCACGGGCGCGGCGGGTGAGTGTGTGTGTGTGTGTGTGACAGTATGTGTCGTGTGCGGCACTGACTCGGCGCACGGTGTGCAGCGCGGCGAGGCGCGCGAGGTGCGGCACGGGCGCGGCGGGTGAGTGTGTGTGTGTGTGTGTGACAGTATGTGTCGTGTGCGGCACTGACTCGGCGCACGGTGTGCAGCGCGGCGAGGCGCACGAGGTGCGGCACGGGCGCGGCGGGTGAGTGTGTGTGTGTGTGTGTGACAGTATGTGTCGTGTGCGGCACTAACTCGGCGCACGGTGTGCAGCGCGGCGAGGCGCGCGAGGTGCGGCACGGGCGCGGCGGGTGAGTGTGTGTGTGTGTGTGTGTGTGTGTGTGACAGTATGTGTCGTGTGCGGCACTAACTCGGCGCACGGTGTGCAGCGCGGCGAGGCGCGCGAGGTGCGGCACGGGCGCGGCGGGTGAGTGTGTGTGTGTGTGTGTGACAGTATGTGTCGTGTGCGGCACTAACTCGGCGCACGGTGTGCAGCGCAGCGAGGCGCGCGAGGTGCGGCACGGGCGCGGCGGGTGAGTGTGTGTGTGTGTGTGTGTGACAGTATGTGTCGTGTGCGGCACTAACTCGGCGCACGGTGTGCAGCGCGGCGAGGCGCGCGAGGTGCGGCACGGGCGCGGCGGGTGAGTGTGTGTGTGTGTGTGTGTGTGACAGTATGTGTCGTGTGCGGCACTAACTCGGCGTACGGTGTGCAGCGCGGCGAGGCGCGCGAGGTGCGGCACGGGCGCGGCGGGTGTGTGTGTGTGTGTGACAGTATGTGTCGTGTGCGGCACTGACTCGGCGCACGGTGTGCAGCGCGGCGAGGCGCGCGAGGTGCGGCACGGGCGCGGCGGGTGAGTGCGTGTGTGTGTGTGACAGTATGTGTCGTGTGCGGCACTAACTCGGCGCACGGTGTGCAGCGCGGCGAGGCGCGCGAGGTGCGGCACGGGCGCGGCGGGTGAGTGTGTGTGTGTGTGTGTGACAGTATGTGTCGTGTGCTGCACTAACTCGGCGCACGGTGTGCAGCGCGGCGAGGCGCGCGAGGTGCGGCGGGTGAGTGTGTGTGTGTGTGTTTGACAGTATGTGTCGTGTGCGGCACTAACTCGGCGCACGGTGTGCAGCGCGGCGAGGCGCGCGAGGTGCGGCACGGGCGCGGCGGGTGAGTGTGTGTGTGTGTGTGACAGTATGTGTCGTGTGCGGCACTAACTCGGCGCACGGTGTGCAGCGCGGCGAGGCGCGCGAGGTGCGGCACGGGCGCGGCGGGTGAGTGTGTGTGTGTGTGTGTGACAGTATGTGTCGTGTGCGGCACTGACTCGGCGCACGGTGTGCAGCGCGGCGAGGCGCGCGAGGTGCGGCACGGGCGCGGCGGGTGAGTGTGTGTGTGTGACAGTATGTGTCGTGTGCGGCACTAACTCGGCGCACGGTGTGCAGCGCGGCGAGGCGCGCGAGGTGCGGCACGGGCGCGGCGGGTGAGTGTGTGTGTGTGACAGTATGTGTCGTGTGCGGCACTAACTCGGCGCACGGTGTGCAGCGCGGCGAGGTGCGCGAGGTGCGGCACGGGCGCGGCGGGTGAGTGTGTGTGTGACAGTATGTGTCGTGTGCGGCACTAACTCGGCGCACGGTGTGCAGCGCGGCGAGGCGCGCGAGGTGCGGCACGGGCGCGGCGGGTGAGTGTGTGTGTGACAGTATGTGTCGTGTGCGGCACTAACTCGGCGCACGGTGTGCAGCGCGGCGAGGCGCGCGAGGTGCGGCACGGGCGCGGCGGGTGAGTGTGTGTGTGTGTGTGTGACAGTTTGTGTCGTGTGCGGCACTGACTCGGCGCACGGTGTGCAGCGCGGCGAGGCGCGCGAGGTGCGGCACGGGCGCGGCGGGTGAGTGTGTGTGTGTGACAGTATGTGTCGTGTGCGGCACTAACTCGGCGCACGGTGTGCAGCGCGGCGAGGCGCGCGAGGTGCGGCACGGGCGCGGCGGGTGAGTGTGTGTGTGACAGTATGTGTCGTGTGCGGCACTAACTCGGCGCACGGTGTGCAGCGCGGCGAGGCGCGCGAGGTGCGGCACGGGCGCGGCGGGTGAGTGTGTGTGTGTGTGTGTGACAGTATGTGTCGTGTGCGGCACTAACTCGGCGTACGGTGTGCAGCGCGGCGAGGCGCGCGAGGTGCGGCACGGGCGCGGCGGGTGAGTGTGTGTGTGTGTGTGTGTGACAGTATGTGTCGTGTGCGGCACTGACTCGGCGCACGGTGTGCAGCGCGGCGAGGCGCGCGAGGTGCGGCACGGGCGCGGCGGGTGAGTGCGTGTGTGTGTGTGTGTGACAGTATGTGTCGTGTGCGGCACTAACTCGGCGCACGGTGTGCAGCACGGCGAGGCGCGCGAGGTGCGGCACGGGCGCGGCGGGTGAGTGTGTGTGTGTGTGTGTGACAGTATGTGTCGTGTGCGGCACTGACTCGGCGCACGGTGTGCAGCGCGGCGAGGCGCGCGAGGTGCGGCACGGGCGCGGCGGGTGAGTGTGTGTGTGTGTGTGTGTGACAGTATGTGTCATGTGCGGCACTGACTCGGCGCACGGTGTGCAGCGCGGCGAGGCGCGCGAGGTGCGGCACGGGCGCGGCGGGTGAGTGTGTGTGTGTGTGTGTGTGACAGTATGTGTCGTGTGCTGCACTAACTCGGCGCACGGTGTGCAGCGCGGCGAGGCGCGAGAGGTGCGGCGGGTGAGTGTGTGTGTGTGTGTTTGACAGTATGTGTCGTGTGCGGCACTAACTCGGCGCACGGTGTGCAGCGCGGCGAGGCGCGCGAGGTGCGGCACGGGCGCGGCGGGTGAGTGTGTGTGTGTGTGTGACAGTATGTGTCGTGTGCGGCACTAACTCGGCGCACGGTGTGCAGCGCGGCGAGGCGCGCGAGGTGCGGCACGGGCGCGGCGGGTGAGTGTGTGTGTGTGTGTGTGACAGTATGTGTCGTGTGCGGCACTGACTCGGCGCACGGTGTGCAGCGCGGCGAGGCGCGCGAGGTGCGGCACGGGCGCGGCGGGTGAGTGTGTGTGTGTGTGACAGTATGTGTCGTGTGCGGCACTAACTCGGCGCACGGTGTGCAGCGCGGCGAGGCGCGCGAGGTGCGGCACGGGCGCGGCGGGTGAGTGTGTGTGTGTGACAGTATGTGTCGTGTGCGGCACTAACTCGGCGCACGGTGTGCAGCGCGGCGAGGTGCGCGAGGTGCGGCACGGGCGCGGCGGGTGAGTGTGTGTGTGACAGTATGTGTCGTGTGCGGCACTAACTCGGCGCACGGTGTGCAGCGCGGCGAGGCGCGCGAGGTGCGGCACGGGCGCGGCGGGTGAGTGTGTGTGTGACAGTATGTGTCGTGTGCGGCACTAACTCGGCGCACGGTGTGCAGCGCGGCGAGGCGCGCGAGGTGCGGCACGGGCGCGGCGGGTGAGTGTGTGTGTGTGTGTGTGACAGTATGTGTCGTGTGCGGCACTGACTCGGCGCACGGTGTGCAGCGCGGCGAGGCGCGCGAGGTGCGGCACGGGCGCGGCGGGTGAGTGTGTGTGTGTGACAGTATGTGTCGTGTGCGGCACTAACTCGGCGCACGGTGTGCAGCGCGGCGAGGCGCGCGAGGTGCGGCACGGGCGCGGCGGGTGAGTGTGTGTGTGTGTGTGTGACAGTATGTGTCGTGTGCGGCACTAACTCGGCGCACGGTGTGCAGCGCGGCGAGGCGCGCGAGGTGCGGCACGGGCGCGGCGGGTGAGTGTGTGTGTGTGTGTGTGACAGTATGTGTCGTGTGCGGCACTAACTCGGCGTACGGTGTGCAGCGCGGCGAGGCGCGCGAGGTGCGGCACGGGCGCGGCGGGTGAGTGTGTGTGTGTGTGTGTGACAGTATGTGTCGTGTGCGGCACTGACTCGGCGCACGGTGTGCAGCGCGGCGAGGCGCGCGAGGTGCGGCACGGGCGCGGCGGGTGAGTGCGTGTGTGTGTGTGTGTGACAGTATGTGTCGTGTGCGGCACTAACTCGGCGCACGGTGTGCAGCGCGGCGAGGCGCGCGAGGTGCGGCACGGGCGCGGCGGGTGAGTGTGTGTGTGTGTGACAGTATGTGTCGTGTGCGGCACTGACTCGGCGCACGGTGTGCAGCGCGGCGAGGCGCGCGAGGTGCGGCACGGGCGCGGCGGGTGAGTGAGTGTGTGTGTGTGTGTGTGTGACAGTATGTGTCGTGTGCGGCACTAACTCGGCGCACGGTGTGCAGCGCGGCGAGGCGCGCGAGGTGCGGCACGGGCGCGGCGGGTGAGTGTGTGTGTGTGTGTGTGTGACAGTATGTGTCGTGTGCGGCACTGACTCGGCGCACGGTGTGCAGCGCGGCGAGGCGCGCGAGGTGCGGCACGGGCGCGGCGGGTGAGTGTGTGTGTGTGTGTGTGTGTGACAGTATGTGTCATGTGCGGCACTAACTCGGCGCACGGTGTGCAGCGCGGCGAGGCGCGCGAGGTGCGGCACGGGCGCGGCGGGTGAGTGAGTGTGTGTGTGTGTGTGTGTGGGTGTGACAGTATGTGTCGTGTGCGGCACTAACTCGGCGCACGGTGTGCAGCACGGCGAGGCGCGCGAGGTGCGGCACGGGCGCGGCGGGTGAGTGTGTGTGTGTGTGTGTGACAGTATGTGTCGTGTGCGGCACTGACTCGGCGCACGGTGTGCAGCGCGGCGAGGCGCGCGAGGTGCGGCACGGGCGCGGCGGGTGAGTGTGTGTGTGTGTGTGTGTGACAGTATGTGTCATGTGCGGCACTGACTCGGCGCACGGTGTGCAGCGCGGCGAGGCGCGCGAGGTGCGGCACGGGCGCGGCGGGTGAGTGTGTGTGTGTGTGTGTGTGTGTGTGTGTGTGTGTGTGTGTGTGTGTGTGTGTGACAGTATGTGTCGTGTGCGGCACTAACTCGGCGCACGGTGTGCAGCGCGGCGAGGCGCGCGAGGTGCGGCACGGGCGCGGCGGGTGAGTGTGTGTGTGACAGTATGTGTCGTGTGCGGCACTAACTCGGCGCACGGTGTGCAGCGCGGCGAGGCGCGCGAGGTGCGGCACGGGCGCGGCGGGTGTGTGTGTGTGTGTGTGTGTGTGTGACAGTATGTGTCGTGTGCGGCACTAACTCGGCACACGGTGTGCAGCGCGGCGAGGCGCGCGAGGTGCGGCACGGGCGCGGCGGGTGAGTGTGTGTGTGTGTGTGTGTGACAGTATGTGTCGTGTGCGGCACTAACTCGGCGCACGGTGTGCAGCGCGGCGAGGCGCGCGAGGTGCGGCACGGGCGCGGCGGGTGAGTGTGTGTGTGTGTGTGTGTGACAGTATGTGTCGTGTGCGGCACTAACTCGGCGCACGGTGTGCAGCGCGGCGAGGCGCGCGAGGTGCGGCACGGGCGCGGCGGGTGAGTGTGTGTGTGTGTGTGTGTGTGTGTGACAGTATGTGTCGTGTGCGGCACTAACTCGGCGCACGGTGTGCAGCGCGGCGAGGCGCGCGAGGTGCGGCACGGGCGCGGCGGGTGAGTGTGTGTGTGTGTGTGTGTGACAGTATGTGTCGTGTGCGGCACTAACTCGGCGCACGGTGTGCAGCGCGGCGAGGCACGCGAGGTGCGGCACGGGCGCGGCGGGTGAGTGTGTGTGTGTGACAGTATGTGTCGTGTGCGGCACTAACTCGGCGCACGGTGTGCAGCGCGGCGAGGCGCGCGAGGTGCGGCACGGGCGCGGCGGGTGAGTGTGTGTGTGTGTGTGTGACAGTATGTGTCGTGTGCGGCACTAACTCGGCGCACGGTGTGCAGCGCGGCGAGGCGCGCGAGGTGCGGCACGGGCGCGGCGGGTGAGTGTGTGTGTGTGTGACAGTATGTGTCGTGTGCGGCACTAACTCGGCGCACGGTGTGCAGCGCGGCGAGGCGCGCGAGGTGCGGCACGGGCGCGGCGGGTGAGTGTGTGTGTGTGACAGTATGTGTCGTGTGCGGCACTAACTCGGCGCACGGTGTGCAGCGCGGCGAGGCGCGCGAGGTGCGGCACGGGCGCGGCGGGTGAGTGTGTGTGTGTGTGTGTGACAGTATGTGTCGTGTGCGGCACTAACTCGGCGCACGGTGTGCAGCGCGGCGAGGCGCGCGAGGTGCGGCACGGGCGCGGCGGGTGAGTGTGTGTGTGTGTGACAGTATGTGTCGTGTGCGGCACTAACTCGGCGCACGGTGTGCAGCGCGGCGAGGCGCGCGAGGTGCGGCACGGGCGCGGCGGGTGAGTGTGTGTGTGTGACAGTATGTGTCGTGTGCGCCACTGACCCGGCGCACGGTGTGCAGCGCGGCGAGGCGCGCGAGGTGCGGCACGGGCGCGGCGGGTGAGTGTGTGTGTGTGACAGTATGTGTCGTGTGCGCCACTGACCCGGCGCACGGTGTGCAGCGCGGCGAGGCGCGCGAGGTGCGGCACGGGCGCGGCGGGCGTGTCGCGGCGCTGCAGCGGCAGTCGCATGAGCGGCCGCTCCCCGCCGCCCAGGTACAGCGCGCCGCCGTACGAGGCCAGCGCGCCCGTCCATCCGCCCTGCCACACCACGCGTCTGCAACAAACAGTTGCCCATCCAAATTAATGTTAGTGTTAATGTCAAACTGTGTTTGCAGCTAAATAGGCCAGCACGCCCGAAGAGATACCAACGCGGAGCACGACCGGTAGCTATCTCGACTCATTACACATACATTAAATTAAACGGAATCTAATCGAATATTTCGCACCGCATTTCGATCAGTCAAACCATTCAAAAGTTATGAAAGGTTAATATACACACACATACACACATATATACAGACACACTGATGTCTTAGAAATCTAAAAGATTCCTAGGATCCCAAAACGTGGAGATCAGGTGAAAACTCGATTTTCGAAAATTGGGGCAAAATCAGTAACTTCTTTATCTACATATGTAGCGAGAAGTTAAAAAAATATTGGGTGATGAGTTTTTTTAGAGGTAATTAAGCAGTACTAGTTCCCCGCACTAGCACTAGCGCTGGTGGTGTACCTGTTGGCGGCGTCCAGGTCGACGGCGTGTATCTGGCGCGCGGCGGCCCAGTACAGCGTGCCGGCGCCGGCGGGCTCCAGCGCCAGCGCGCTCACGTTGGCGGCGCGCGCCAGCTCCGAGCGCGCGCTGCCGTCCACGTTGGACCGCATTATGGAGCCCGTCCCGGCGTCGCTCCAGATCAATACCCTATTCAAATTTAAAACAATGCTTTATTCCTCAAACATCCTTGTAGGGGGTTTATCCTACTGATAAGGTGATGATATAAAAACTGATATAAAACTGATAAATGATAATCTGATAGGCGAGTGATTCTGCAGCTGATGATATATGATATACGGGAGGAAAATGAAACCCGATTGAAAGAAAGAAAGAAAGAAAAAAAGAAAGAAAGAAAGAAAGAAAGAAAATATTTATTTGCAAGAATATGGGTATTACAAGTTGTTGAAAATAAATTAAGTTACCGACATATTCTACCAATATATGATGTGCAAATAGATAGTGTGTTAATGCTTATTGATCACTGTGTTTATTCAATATTATAACAAATTAATATAATGTCAGGAAATGCATACTCAGGCAAATGTGACGTACGAGTGTAATGACGCATTGGCTCTTACATCTTGCCAGTCTAAAAAGGAAGCAAATCAAAAAGAATTAACAAAATGATACTTAAAAACTAAATAATTAACAATAAAAATATACAAGTTATAAAATGTTTAAAATAATGTTCAATGTTCATTGTCATGTAAGCTATGTTTTATATTCGCCGCCTTTATTGAGGTTTGTAATTGACTTTAAATAAAGTGCGGAATCCGTCCTGCGGGCCCAAAAGGCTAAAAAAACTAGGAACACAAGTTTAAAAAAGAATGATAAATGTAAAAAAATGTGAAAAATGCTTAAATGTCTATTCATTGACTGCACTTATAGCTGGTATGTCCAATCGCACGGAACTTGGTCGGATCATCACGGTTGCAGCAGTCTGGCCTCCGTCCATGATTTCCGCCATTGGGATAGAGAGCGAAGGGGTATTCGTCTGTGCCATATTCCGGACAGTTTTATTCTTGCGACATCGTATTATTATGTAAGTGCAACTTGCACCAATAATTACTCCTAGTATGGTGTATGTAAGCGAGTATTGATGGAAATCATGCACGCTCAGTGGTGCGTTTTTTGTTGCTTTAGGTCAGAAATCTGTGTTTTCATATGGCGCCACTCGCTTTCGTGCTCTTCTGGTGTGAACTGCATGGATACAGAAGAACTCATTATAATATTGAGGATTGATACATCCGATAATGGTATCCGGTTTTGGATATTAACGTGACTCAAGTAGCTATTACGACCAAGTATGGAAAATGTGTCACTCTTTATTGTGCAACCTAGACCTATTTCCAGTATGCCATTCCCGGTCAATGTCCTAATTTTTATTCCAGTGTCGGTGCAAAATATGCGCACTGTGCATTTCTCAAAACATGAGTATAGCCACTTGTTATCGCGATGCAACTTGATCCAGCGCTCGTGGCACGGTGACGTCCTTGTAATACACATGGTTTTGTTGTTAATGCTCAAGTTACAAACGGCTGATGATATTCGTAATTCATAAATCGGTTTATCTATAGAGCATAATAATTTGTTAATCTGTATGTGAATACAATTTTGTATATCTGATTCTGTCAGAGTGAAAAACAGGTTTTGTTGTAAGTTGAATGCGATGTAGGGTGCGATAAATTTAAATAAAGTTTTGCTGCGGGAGGCTTATAACTTTGTCCAGCTCAAAGGATTCCTTGTTGACTAGTGGGATCTTAACCTCAATTATTAGATATGAGGAGCCTATGTCAGCATTAATCTTCATTAGCTTGTATAACTCCTTAATATCCTGTTTGTCGGCAGGTAAGGTCAGATCGTTTGGTATGTGTTTATAGATGATGTTCAGTTGTTCTTCCAATTGTTCTGGTGGCAATAAATGTGCATTTATATGACCCTGTGCGAAATCTGTAATGGTACTGATAATATTTTCCTGCATGTTCCAAATATTGGAATATTCCGATGGTCATAGCAGACGTAGACGATAACAGTATGTGCAACTCGTTGTTGATTGTTTGCTCCATTTGAGTAGTAGAGACTGCAAACTCCTCCAGGTACTTCTGGACCATGCCAAACTGTTTGTTCTTGATACCTTCGTTTCTTTGAAGAATGTTATATTGAGCTTCGATGATACTGGTCTGATTTTTCAATAGAAGTTGTAAATGGTTTTCGTTTGAAGTGAGTTTTGCTATGTTCATATTTCCTAGCGAAACGCTCATCCAGAACTCCAAATAATGAGTTCGCTATGTAGCCTACACCGTTGATTAACCCTCTTTTTTGTTTTCTTTGAGATTTGGTCTTTAATATTTTATTATAATGTTCAATTTCCAATAGCTCATGTTCTACTTGAAATATAATACTTTTGTATTGAGTCGGAAGCGTCGTAGTGTCTAGGTACTTTTCCAAGTGGCCGACGTAATTCTGCACGTGACGTAACGCGGACCAGTAGGTACTCATGTTGTAGTAAACAATTAATTTCCATTCATCTCTAATCACGTTCATATCATACATTTTATCAAAATAAATGGTTTGATTGTTGTTTAGTGTAGATATGTTGTATAAACACTGAGAGGGGATGAATAGATACATAAACAGCATCATTGCCATGGTAAAAAGTTTTGTATGGGTTTTAAATTCAATTTTTTTTTTGCTAGATTTTAATGCTCCGGTTTTCTTGCAAGATAATATTTCTTTATGAAATACAAATATTGAACTGTTTTTATAAATATATAATTGAATTATATATTTCACTTGGTGATAGGTATTTGCAATGTAGACTTTTGCGTGTTCGGATTGTGAAACTTAACACCCAAGCATATTCTCGTAATGCGGGTGACAGAACTCAGTTTAATAAACAAAAAAAAGATAGAGTTGCAAGTTAATTGTAAAACTGTGTGCACACTTTCCTGATATGTCTTACACTCTTTTTATCGATGCTGGTTTAGTATTTTGCCATCATAAAAGTGGTTGAAAATTTTAGTGTTGCTTGTAGGTATTCCTGTAGCGCAGTCGGCGGCATTTTCTTCAGACTTCATATGATGCCAATTTTTGGCAGGAATGATATGCGTGATTCGTCGTATTCTGTTTGCGACGATTTCTTCTACTTTGAAATAACTCCATGTAACCCTAAAACTATAACGAAGTCCGTCCATGCATGTATACTGATTTTTCATGAAGAAGAAATGGAAGACATTCTTCGTGAATTGAAATGATAATAATAATTCCAGCCTAGGTAATGATACTTGATAATGATATTCTATTTGATATTCTTCCTGCGAACAACTTTTATTTTTACTTTGGTGTGTCTCGGTATGCACACACCTTTACAGTCTGTTACAAAATAAATTGTACACACGTAAGACTCTCTGATGCAGCACAAATTTCGTGTCTCTGAAGTGAATGTCTTCTGTGGCCCAGATAACGTGAAATTTGAAAACTATTTATGTTCATAATTTTTTCTTAATTCATTCCATTAATTTTGGATTGATTTTGATAACTTGTCAATCCAGGATAATTTTGATAGATATGTTTGTTGAAATAATTTTTTCATTGTGAGTGGAGATAGCCAGGTGATAGGGTTAGGTCCACTCTCCCTGTTATTTAGGCTGAGACCTGATGACGTCTTTGGTGATGCGTTGAAATAACGCGTAGATTTGTAGTAGCAGAGTCTATTTCATGTTGCATGCTGTCTTGCTCACACATGGAGGGTTGTACACTTCTCGCATATGACTTAATGACGCATATTCATACATAAATGGTTTATAGTCATCTGATAATGTTTTACGTTTTGCAATTCTGGTCAAGTTGACTGATTTTGGGCGACCCAATTTTTATTCAAAATTTTGTTTCATAGGAATGGCTACTGCGTATCTACCATCTTCAATGCGTCTTGTCGATTGGTACTTATCTTCACAATAATGTTTCTGCTCTAATAATGCCAATTTTATGGGCGACTTCTGATTGTCTTTAATTTCCCAATATTTAGGTAATTTTTGGACCTCTTTGATGACAACATTGCAACTGACGGTTTTCACATTGCCTGACAGGATCCATCCGAGCTTAGTGAGCTGAGCAATGGGAGTTAGAGGTGGGCCCCTTATGAGGCCATGACGATAATATCAGAGTATACACTGGCGTCTAGTAATAAATCGATTGGTTTCGAAATATTATATTTTGATATTTTGAATATGAGGCCAGGTTTTATTTTTGAATGATGCGTTACGCAAGTTGTTAATTACGCGTGATATTACGAGTGCTTGAGTAGTAAACTCATAGTTTTATATATTGCTTTGCAGACCAGGTGACAATTTCTAGAAAAGAAATAGTTCATTATTTCACAGGCCAGTAATCATAAAATAGAACGTTTATTATGCAATTCTATATCATAACGACGGATTTCTTCAACAGAATCCAGTTGCCAATATAAAACTTGGAAGAGAACTGGACCTTCTGGACTCTACTGTATTTTTAGGAGGATACTAGATAAAAAAATTACATAAAAGAATGCACATGGATAAGTTAACTAATACACTTTATTCAGTAGAAAGACAGCTTACTGATGTCAAGACTGCACGAGTTATGTACATTAGTTAGTTTTATATCACACTTGATTACAGTTTGCAATTTAACTCCAAGAATGTAGAGAATAAATCAAAGAAATCATGAACTTAGGAGACATCCATTACTACGTGAGGCTTTTAGGAGGGGGAAGGGGGCGAGTCAAATTTCGCCCATCTCACGTGAGGGAGTGGGTGGTCTTGGCAACTATCAATTTTTTTGCTAGAAAAAGTGTAATGTAATCGGGCAAAAGTTAAAAAGGATTTTTAAAATCGGTTTATAAATGACCGGCTTCTGAGGTAACAAACATAAAAAACCTACAGCTGAATCAATAAGCTTCTCCTTTCAGGAAGTCAGTTGAAAAAATTCGCTTTTTCGATTTCGCTCACCTTTTAGTCTGATGGAATGCTAGGAACCTTGGCATCATATTATCTTCTTGTACAATAACACCAGTCGAGTTATTTTCGATTGAGGTAGCGTTAATGGAGTTTGTGTCTGCACAAGTCCAGTATAAAGTTCTTCCCAAAACGTCGAGCACCATATGGAACGGTCGTGTCAAGCCCGAGACTACCACTGAGGAGTCGGATATCGCTGATGTTGTTGAATACGTGATCGGCACTCGTCGAATGGAGTGGGATTCATCGTCCATCCAATAAAGTTGCCTCGAAAAGAAATACATAAATTATTAGATATTACAAATAGGTGCAGTAATTAATTAGCTAAAGATATATGCACGAGAACTAGTTTCAGAGACAATTTACCAATTTTCATGATTTTTGTATATTATCAAAATTTGAAGCACATACAAATCGAAGTCAGTTTTTTCCCTGCTGATCCAGATTCCCTTTAGAGAATAGACCATCTGTATTCCTGCCAACAGTTCGTAAAAGGCAAATGGTTTGCTAAGTGTCATTATTATTTTGACCACTAGGCTGCAATGTGGCCCAGGTTCGGTAAGTTCCTGATGCAAGTATGAGTGCTTGTCACTGTTGTATTCGGGTTTAGAAGCTAAGGTAACCGAGAAAATTACGAGGGTGGCATTTCAATTCCTACAAAAATGTCAGAAGTGATTAACATCATTAGTGTGTTATAAAGGCAATAATTGCCTCTTTTCTTCAGGAGCACCCTCTGGTTTTTTGTTATCTTATTTCAAAAATGACAAATTTTTAATTAATTAGATATTAAGGGGCCGTTCATAAAATACGTCACACTAAAATCAGCTTTTTTTGACCCCCTCCCCCCCCATTGTCACGCTGTGTCACACTTTTTGTGACCCCCCTAGAAATATTTCGTCACAAAAACTAAGACCCCCCCCCCCCTGCTGAGTATGATAAATTCTAAATGATAGTACACAAATTCTGAAAATTAAAAATATTTATTTAGTTATTATAATAACATTACGCGCAGGGTACGTGGAAACGTTACTGTCTTAAGTATTGGAAAAACAAAGAAACCCGTTGTGACGGATCGCAACGCCGCTAGAGTCGCGCCACAGAACTAGCGTTCATGTCAAAAAATAATAAACGGCGAACGTCACGTTGCCGTATACCCCCCGTCCCCCCTTGTCACATCTTGTCACACTCAGCCAGACCCCCCCCCCCCCCTTGTATGCGAACGTATTTTATGAACGGCCCCTAAGCTATTTTTTCTAAACAATAAATTTTAAACAATGTTTTGAATATATGGTTTAAATACGTAAGGTTTTTAAAGCTATAAACTAGAATAGGACATGCTTTACCTACAGTTCAATATGATCCTAAAATAAGTTGGTTAAACCTAAAAGAGGTTAATACAAATATAGTCAAAGTATGTAAATGTTACTGCCACGATATATTTTAGTTAATTGAGACCCTTAAGCAAACTTGACAACTTTTTATATTAAATCACTAACAAGCTTATTGTTTCAACCCAGTAAGCGTAGCGTCTGGACGTAAACGGCAAGGTCTAACTTAGCTGCGGTCCTCAGCTTCATGTATCATTCCCATTTCATTAATTAATTAGATGATAGGCTATGTTGAGTTAACCAGCACATGGGGTCTTTGGACAAATTTCTTGTCCCAATACCCATAAGTAGGTCTGGCTATGTAGCCTACCCACTGCTATTTTACACTTCCAATATTGTTACAAACCGCAATGTCTAAATTTATAGGGCATTGCTCTTAGTCATCGACGAACTAGCATTAAGACTGGCAATGTTTGATTTCTTGCACCAAATTCCTTCTGTCCAATACATCCATGTTTAACCTTACTTATATGATAAATTATTTCTTAGAAATCTCAACAGATGGCGCTGAACGTAAATGAATCGCGCTTGCGTGTTATTGAGTGCATATCTTAATAGTAAGGTTTGGTCATATTAAAGAGTTCAGCTATCATTGCATACGGTGGTTTTATTAAGGCATATTGGAACTTGAGAATCCTAACATTGGTCCGATTCGAACCGGATATTGGCGATTGGAGTTTGTTGCGTAGAAACCAGTGGTGGATCGTCACTGAAGCGCACTCACTCTAAGTACAAGTTGACAGTGAAGTTTGACAGTTGATAGTTTGACAACTGTGTCATCAGCTGCTGACAGGTGGTTTCAGCAGTCAACAACTAGTACTGGAGAACGGCGCCAGGAGGCGCTGCGAGCAGAATTTCAATCGAAAAATATCAGTGTAGTGTTGTGGTGTAATATAATAGCAATAGTGAATTGAAGCATACAACCGTGAGTACTTTATATTTTAATACACAAGTCAAGTTATAATACAGTCCGTTCAAGAAAATTTGGTAGAAAATAAACTTTCAACATTTTGCAGTGTTAATTTTATGGACTTAGTAAATTTATTAGAATTAAACACTTAGAATAGTTGCATGCTAGTTTAAGAAATATTGTCCAGACGGGGAACCTATGCCCAATTTTTAAATTTTTTAAATTTCTAAACACTTGTGCAAATTTTTAATTTTCTCAACTTAGAATAATTTTCAATTTTATTTTAACTCTATTATTTTATGTAAAAAATGGAAGCCTTATTTAAATTACAAGATGATAAACATTCAATGATTGAAAGGGCTAGGGTTAATTTTAAGAAATCGCCTAAAGATAGGCTTTCTTCCCGTGCTTATATTAACACAAGGTTGGAGTCACTTGAACAAACTTGGAGTGGTTTTCTTACAACACATGGTGAAATTATTCAAAAGGCTAAAGACAGAAGTAGTGACTATTTTTCAAATGAAGTATATGAAAGCACTGAAGAATTATATATCATTTACAAAAGTGAGTTGAAAGAAATTTTAGATAAATTAAACAATGCTAATGTTAAATTAGATCTAGGTCCCAAGTCTGTTCAAAGTGAAGCTCTTAAACTTCCAAAAATTGAGATACCAAAATTTTCAGGCTATTATGCAGAATGGCCTACTTTTAAAGATTTGTTTTTATCTCTCATTGACAAAAACGAGAGCTTAGATGATGTACAACGCATGCACTATTTAAAAGGTTTATTAAAGGGTGAAGCTGAACAACTCCTCAGACACATTCCAGTCACTTCATCAAATTATCAAGAATGTTGGTCACTATTAAAGAGTCGATATGACAATAAAAGGTTTTTATCCAATTGTTTATTACGACGTTTGATGAATCAGACTGTTGTGTCCGGGAAGTCTAGTTCTATTAAAGGTTTGCTAGATACTACTATGGAATGTTTAAACGGCTTAAAAAATCTTGGAATTGATGTAAGTTCTTGGGATATTCTCATCATATATATTGTTAGCGACAAATTAGATCAAGAATCCCGCAAATTATGGGAGACACAAATAAGCAGTTCGGAGGAATTACCCAAGCTCACTCAATTCAAGGATTTTCTGGAAGCGCGTTTTAGAGCGTTGGAATTTTTTGATGTAAAGTCAGCCAACCCTAAACCAAATGTAAATAGTAACAAAGCGAAAGTTCTTCATGTTCTTAATTCTGAGCAAAATGATAATGTAAGTTGTGCTTTTTGTAAAGAGAAACATAAAATTGCAAATTGTAAATTGTTTGCAAGGGAGAGTTATGAAACGCGTCAAAGTTTTGTTCAACACAACAGTTTGTGTTTTAATTGTCTCGGTTCCAATCACTCAGTGAAATTTTGTCGACAAGGTCCATGTCGAATATGCAAACGGAAGCACCATTCATTGTTGCACCCTAAAATCGCTGCGAGCTCGTCCACCAGTAATGATAGTACAACGGTTAATGGTAATTCAGCGACAGTGGCTTCGAGTCAAGCACCGTTGTCAGGGGAGACAATTTCAAATGTGGTGTCTCATCTGTCGAGAGAAAGGGTATCTTCGCAAGTTTTATTGGCAACAGCTCTGGTCAAAGTACCGACTAGAGTAGGGTCAACACAACTGCTGCGTGTCTTGATGGATCAAGGATCGCAGGCGAGTTTTATCACAGAATCAGCTGTTCAACTTTTAGGTCTCAAGAAGATACCAGTTCGATCTACTATATCTGGAATTGGTGGTGAGAGAAGCTCTTTGGCTTCAGAGTATACAGTCAGTGTGACTATTCACTCCCACTCAGATCCAGAATTCAGTATGCAAATTAAAGCTTATGTTCTTCGTCGTATTACTTCATTATTACCATCTGCAGAAATTGTACCGACGAAGTGGCCTGAGTTAGAAGCCATAAATTTAGCAGATCCAGCATTTTTCACTCCGAACAAGATTGACATCTTACTTGGGGCAGAAGCTTATGGCTTAGTTTTGAGAGACGGCCTTATTCAAGGCCCACCAGGTACTCCAGTAGCCCAAAATACTGCATTGGGATGGATTTTGTTTGGGAAGATTTCATCAACTAGTAACGTTGTTACTTGCCACCATGTTGTAATGGATGAAACATGTCACGTTGATGAAAATGCACTACTAAAACAGTTTTGGGAGATTGAATCGGTCACTCCTGGAACGCAAAAGATCTTTTCAGAAGAGGAGTTGAAATGCGAAAAAATCTATTCCCAAACAACTTACAGAGACGAAAAAGGCCGGTATGTAGTGAATCTTCCTTTTCGTGACGATGACCCACAGTGTCAATACGGAGATTCAAGAAACCTAGCAACAAAAAGGTTTATGTATCTGGAGAACAAATTTAAAAGAAATCCAGAAATGGCTAGACGATACGCTGAAGTGTTTCATGAGTACATAAATCTTGGTCACATTGAGCGCGCCAAAGCTGGTGATCATCGAACGTCAAAGGCAGTTTATTTACCCCACCACGCAGTTGTGCGTGAAGATAAATCGACAACCCGATTTAGAATCGTATTTGACGCGTCCATGAAAGACTCCAACGGAAAATCTCTTAATGATGATCTATTGGTCGGTCCCACAATTCAGTTGCCCTTACGTCATATCATTATGAGATGGAGAAGATATCCTATATCTCTTTGTGCTGACGTCATTAAGATGTACAGGCAAGTTAAGGTTACTGCTAAACACACCGACTTCCAAAGAGTAGTGTGGCGCGACAGTCCCAAATCTGATATTGAAGAGTACAGATTGTTAAGAGTTACTTTCGGGACTGCTTCCGCACCTTATCTTGCAGTAAAAACTTTGCAGCAAACAGCAGTCGATGAAGGAAAGGAATGGCCTGAAATAACTGAAAGGATAATTAATGATTTTTACGTCGACGATTTAATGACCGGATGTAGGACAATACAAGAGGGAGTAGAAGTATATAAACAAATGACAGAAATACTAAACAAAGGCGGATTCCAAATGCAAAAGTGGGTAAGCAACTGCGAAGAATTAAACAGAAAAATTAATGAAGAAAAGTATTATGGAGAGCAAAACAAACATGAAGAAAGTACAGATAAGAATATCAAATCAGACGAGATTATGAAAATTTTAGGTATTTCATGGCATCGTAAGCGTGATGAATTTAAATATTCAATCAGTCTTCCAGCTCAGCATGATCCAATCACTAAGAGAAAGGTCATATCTGACATCTCTCGCCTATTCGATCCGCTGGGATGGGCAGCACCTTGTGTTGTACCATCAAAGATATTTATCCAGAAATTATGGTTGTCAGGACTAGGCTGGGATGATGAACTGACTACGGAACTACTGTCAGAGTGGCGCACTTATAGAGAAAATCTAGCTGAGTTACAAAGTTTCACCATACCAAGATGGGTTTACATATCAAGGGATGATCTCTCTGTGGAACTGCATGGCTTTAGTGATGCATCAATCTCTGCTTACTCAGCCGTTGTGTACCTTAGAATAGTAGACGCCCAGAATATCATTAGAATAAGTCTAATAACGGCTCGTACTAAGGTGGCACCGGTAAAACAACTATCCGTGCCCAGATTGGAATTGATGGGGGCAGTTTTACTATCCGATCTGATATATGAAGTTGCCAGCGTCATGAAGATTTCCCATGAGAACGTCCATCTCTGGACCGATTCTTCTGTGGTATTAGCGTGGCTTAGCAGCCATCCAAGTCGCTGGACCACTTTCGTCGGGAACAGGGTATCCATGATTCTGTCACAATTTGACAATACTCACTGGGCGTATGTCGAGTCTTCGCAGAACCCAGCAGATATAGCATCCAGAGGAATAACGCCACAAGAGTTATCAACTAATACGTTGTGGGCTCAGGGACCGTCATGGTTAAAACATGCTGTTATTCAGTATAAAAGACCAAAGTCAATTGCAACAAACATAGAGTTGCGGTCAATTAAATCTCATATTGCTACTGATACCACGCCGGAAAATCCCATGTGGAAAAAATATTCTACATTGACTAGGTTAGTCCGAGTAATAGCGTTTTGTCGAAGAGTTCTCAAATGGAAAAGACAGAGCGATGGAAGTAGAAGATATGAAATATTTCTAGAAAATGAAGAGATAGAGGAGGCGATGAAAACATGCATAAGACATGCTCAAAATGAAGGATTCAGAGAAGAGATTAGTGACATAAAGAACAGAGGCTATGTTAAAGCCAGAAGTAAATTGAAATCTTTATACCCAGTAATTGACAGTGATGGGATTCTACGCGTTAGTGGTAGATTAGAAAATGCCAATTTAGATGTAGCCACAAAACAACCGATCATTTTACCTCACAACAATCATTTCACCAAATTGGTAATTGATGATGCACACAAGAAAACCTTACACGGTGGTCCAACATTAATGTTAAATTTTTTGCGGACGAAATACTGGATTATTTCTGCGAAGTCATTGGTTAAGTCATTTGTTCGCAATTGCGTACAATGCAAAAGATACTCTGCATCGCAGGGGACTCAACTAATGGGTCAGCTGCCTTCGTGTAGAGTGACACCAGCGCGACCATTTAAAAACTGTGGGGTCGACTTTTCCGGTCCAATAAGTATGCGTACATCAAAGGGCAGAGGACACCATTCATACAAGGGATACATTTGCATCTTTGTATGTATGGTAACAAAGGCAATTCACCTCGAGGCGATAAGCGACTTATCAGCTCAGGGTTTTATTGCAGGTTTCAAACGATTGGTAGCTCGTCGAGGTCATGTATCAAACATGTGGAGCGACAACGGCACCAACTTCGTTGGCGCTGCAAAAGAACTTCGACACTTGGTCGCTTTGGAGCAGTCTTCTGTGGCTTTTGAGATCAGAGAATGGATCGGCAATCAAGGTACAACTTGGCATTTTATACCTCCCCATGCGCCTAATTTCGGAGGCCTCTGGGAGGCAGGTGTAAAATCAACAAAAGGCCACTTGCGACGAGTTATCGGTGAATCGACGCTTACCTATGAGGAAATGTCAACGGTCCTAGCTCAAATTGAGGCGTGCCTCAATTCAAGGCCCTTGTCTTTAATGCCTAATATTCCCAACCAACCTATACCTTTGACACCTGGCCATTTTTTAATAGGTGAACCTCTGATCACGGTGCCTGAACGTAATTACGAAAATTCTAATGTATCAAGCTTAAGACGATGGCAGGTGACACAACGTATGGTGCAATGTTTCTGGAGACGTTGGTCAACCGAACATTTAACTCACCTGCTCCAACGACATAAGTGGGCAAAGCAGATACCAGAACCAATCGTTGGAGACGTGGTTTTAGTCAAAGAGGATGGGTTACCTCCTGCGAGGTGGCTCTTAGGTATAGTTGTAAACAAACATCCAGGGAATGACAATATCACACGTGTCGTAACTCTCCGATGCAATGGATCATTGATTAAGCGTCCAACATCCAAATTATGCATCCTTCCCATCACTACTTAGTTTTGTTTTTTTTTGTAAGTCATTGTATAGTTATTTATAAATTGTTGGTACTTAGTTTCTTTCTTTGTTTCAATCTGGGTTATAATTTAGTTAATATTATTTACCATAGTTCTAGTCTGCATGGACATCTGCCAATATTATTATTGTCACTCACCTGTGAGTTAAGAACATCCACTGATGTTCTTGGTGGGCGGTATGTCCAATACATCCATGTTTAACCTTACTTATATGATAAATTATTTCTTAGAAATCTCAACAGATGGCGCTGAACGTAAATGAATCGCGCTTGCGTGTTATTGAGTGCATATCTTAATAGTAAGGTTTGGTCATATTAAAGAGTTCAGCTATCATTGCATACGGTGGTTTTATTAAGTCATATTGGAACTTGAGAATCCTAACACCTTCCGTCAACAATCAATGAGGCGTGGGGAAAAGAACACGGCGGTTCGACTGGCAAATTCAAATTCAGAATTAGCCAATCGGAACGCCGTGTTCCTTTAGACCGTCCCGTTGGTCGAGTGGTTAGCGAACCTAGTTAGGTTTGCTAACCACGATTCGACGGGGCTTGGGTTCGATTCTCGACAGGGAAAAACATTTGTGTGATGAGCATAGATGTTTGTATTTCTGGGTCTGGGTGTTTATGTATATGTATTTCTATGTATTAGTATCGTTGACTAACACCCATGACATAAGCAAATAATTTGCTTACTTTGGGATTAGACCGATTTGTGTAATTTGTCCAGCAAAATTATTATTACTATAGAATTTGTCTTACTGAAGTTAAAAACAAAAACAAGGTTAACAATGTATACACGTCAATATTAATATTTCTTGACGATGATTAAATAACACGACTTAAAATAGTTTTCTAAAGTAAATTGTTAAATAAAATTAAACTAATATTTATTATTTTACATATTATATGTGCGGAATTCAAGAAAACATCATCTAGCCAGTTCAAGAATTCAAACATAACGAATTTCTTACTGTTGGTAATACTATGTGACTGATCTTGAGTAGCTAATGTGTTTTAGGGTAGCTCACTAATCCAAAGATTATAATTGAGCTAGCTTGGTTTAAAATATGAAAAAATATATAATAGGTGTGGCGGAAGTACAGGCAATAGTGTGTGTTCAATTATGCTGGGGCCGCACTTGCGTCTATCGTCACAAAGCTTAGTGCAATGTCACGATAAATGTAGAAGTCACATCTGCATTTATCGTGTAATTGGACGAAGCTTTGTGACGATAGACACAAGTGCGGCCGAGGCATTACATTAAATAATGCAACAAAATTTAGTTATTTATTGAAGATATTCAAAAATAAAGAGAAAGTGTGATCTATTAGTAAGATGTATTGACAGAACAATTGGGCTGTTATTACGTTTCTAGTACTACTTCGTCGATAGTCTCTTTGGAGGATAGAAATCAGAAGTATTTTAATCAATAAAATTTTTTACAAACACAGATTTTAGTGAACAAACACAGATTCATTATTTACTGACAACACGTTTGAGTTGGATAGATGGCATATCCGACTTAAATGTGTTGATATGATTTGCGGATTAAGAGTACCCAAGTTAATATATTATTAATTTTATATTATAATATTCAGTCACTAAACCTACCTGTCGACTGGGTCATAATCAATAGCCCGTACACTTTTTAGTCCTGTAACAGGTATGGACGCATCGTTGCACTCCCCTGTTGCTACTAATATTCTTCCGATTGCATTTTTCTGGGCAAACAAAAGAAATTCCTCTGGTTCTGTAATAAAACTTTTAACATTATACATATGTCTGTAGACATGACAAAAAAGGATTTGTAAAGGTCAAGAAACCTACATTACTATAATACATAAAAACTCAACTAAATCAAGCTACAACAAACATATTTTTCTTGTAACTAGGCATGGCACATTTCAGACATCACTGGTTATATCACTTGTTACAAAATAATTCACGTGCCACACCAGTTATATGCATCGAAACCGTCCGTTATATATAACGCGAGCGTGATTTAATTTCACGCGGGCAAAGATACTACTTATAGTTCGCAGCTTATAATTCGCAGATCCATCGTGCGAAAGAGACAAAGCAACAACCTTTGAGCATCACCGTGCCACCAGCTAGAAGCGAGACTTTGTTCAATATGTAATTTCACCTTAATAATCAGTACTAAATTGTAATCATTGCGCGGCGATGTAACATACGGAATAAAATGCACCCACTGTGACAATAACCGTTACTATTAAAATATAACTGTAGTGATTTATCACCCGTGATATGACAGTGACAAAAACCAAATAACTTCACGACGTGATAGTGAAATAAAAGTAGCTATAACTCCCATCCCTACTTGTAACGCTATATTCAAATTTCAACAGTTCTCAGACGGACCTTGGTCCTCTGGCAGTACATGTTGCCTGGCTGGGAAGATCATCCGTTTTCCAGCCTTGTACGAGGCCACTAACCTCTACGTGATGACGCCACCTCGATAACCAAACCTCCTTCAGTAGATAGTAGATCAATTATACTTGATGATCCTACTAGTAACAAGGCGGATTCATTATAATTTTAATTAATGCCTGCCGGAGACCGAAAATACAAGACTTCCCGAGACGACTGATGAAGGTTTTAACATAAAATACATTATGATTCTTTGTTACATTTTTTACTTCCTTCTTTATTATTTCGATATATTCTATTATTGTAGATGGTCAAAGATAACATTAATGATTTGAGATGTCTCTGGTGTTTACAAAATGAAGACAAGATCCGGGTGTGTTATAAGGCAAAATTATTTTTTTTTACATAGAATACTATGTGTAGGCACTAAAGTTATAATAGTTCCATATTAGTTTTCTCCTGTGTTGGTCCGGGGCTCCCTTTAAAGAATTTTGCCGTTTTGCCAGGCAGTTTATAAAAAGCGAACGGTTGGCTACGCGAGTTATTATAGTCTTGACTACTAGGTTTTGCATTATACCACCCGGATCTGGTACTACTGCTTTATATATTCCTGTCCCAATAGTGTCAATGTTTGTCACAGTCATGTTCCAGCTTGGAGGGTAAGATATCCGGTAAACTTAGTCGGGATTTACGTGTAACATTATTTTTTAATTAAGGCCAAGGCTGTCTGAGATTTTGTGTTTTTATAAGGTTGTTAATATTAAAAACCCTGAGCTGAGGAAACATGAGTTACAATTTATTTAAAAATAATATACAATCCGACGCAAGTATTGTGTATATGTAAATAACTAAAACAGTTGCAGGCTTTTATACCACAGATTCCGAAATATTTATTTTATACCAGTTTCTCCATATTTATATATACGTCAATTTTAAATATTTATTTACCGATGTGCAAAACCTTTTCTTGCTTACTGCCAAATAATAAAAAATAATGTCATTTATACTCTAGTTGGCGTTGCCCCTGGCTGAGGAACAAACATTTCTCTAAGACTAATAATGGCATCTCCTGGATGTCTTTTCTTTCACAGATGCGCACAGCCGCCGTTGTCGTGCCGCACTGCATTAGGAGATACGCACCGGCGCAGCTAGTGTTGTCGGGGCGCAGGCGCGCGTGCGTGGGGCAGGCGCAGCGGTAGTCGGCGGCGCGCGGCAGGCACAGATGCGCACAGCCGCCGTTGTCGTGCCGCACTGCATTAGGAGATACCCACCGGCGCAGCTAGTGTTGTCGGGGCGCAGGCGCGCGTGCGTGGGGCAGGCGCAGCGGTAGTCGGCGGCGCGCGGCAGGCACAGATGCGCACAGCCGCCGTTGTCGTGCCGCACTGCATTAGGAGATACCCACCGGCGCAGCTAGTGTTGTCGGGGCGCAGGCGCGCGTGCGTGGGGCAGGCGCAGCGGTAGTCGGCGGCGCGCGGCAGGCACAGATGCGCACAGCCGCCGTTGTCGTGCCGCACTGCATTAGGAGATACCCACCGGCGCAGCTAGTGTTGTCGGGGCGCAGGCGCGCGTGCGTGGGGCAGGCGCAGCGGTAGTCGGCGGCGCGCGGCAGGCACAGATGCGCACAGCCGCCGTTGTCGTGCCGCACTGCATTAGGAGATACCCACCGGCGCAGCTAGTGTTGTCGGGGCGCAGGCGCGCGTGCGTGGGGCAGGCGCAGCGGTAGTCGGCGGCGCGCGGCAGGCACAGATGCGCACAGCCGCCGTTGTCGTGCCGCACTGCATTAGGAGATACCCACCGGCGCAGCTAGTGTTGTCGGGGCGCAGGCGCGCGTGCGTGGGGCAGGCGCAGCGGTAGTCGGCGGCGCGCGGCAGGCACAGATGCGCACAGCCGCCGTTGTCGTGCCGCACTGCATTAGGAGATACCCACCGGCGCAGCTAGTGTTGTCGGGGCGCAGGCGCGCGTGCGTGGGGCAGGCGCAGCGGTAGTCGGCGGCGCGCGGCAGGCACAGATGCGCACAGCCGCCGTTGTCGTGCCGCACTGCATTAGGAGATACCCACCGGCGCAGCTAGTGTTGTCGGGGCGCAGGCGCGCGTGCGCGGGGCAGGCGCAGCGGTAGTCGGCGGCGCGCGGCAGGCACAGATGCGCACAGCCGCCGTTGTCGTGCCGCACTGCATTAGGAGATACCCACCGGCGCAGCTAGTGTTGTCGGGGCGCAGGCGCGCGTGCGTGGGGCAGGCGCAGCGGTAGTCGGCGGCGCGCGGCAGGCACAGATGCGCACAGCCGCCGTTGTCGTGCCGCACTGCATTAGGAGATACCCACCGGCGCAGCTAGTGTTGTCGGGGCGCAGGCGCGCGTGCGTGGGGCAGGCGCAGCGGTAGTCGGCGGCGCGCGGCAGGCACAGATGCGCACAGCCGCCGTTGTCGTGCCGCACTGCATTAGGAGATACCCACCGGCGCAGCTAGTGTTGTCGGGGCGCAGGCGCGCGTGCGTGGGGCAGGCGCAGCGGTAGTCGGCGGCGCGCGGCAGGCACAGATGCGCACAGCCGCCGTTGTCGACGCCGCACTGGTTGGCCGCCGCGCGCGACTTGTGCACTGCCACCAGCACCGCGATGTAGTCCAGCTGCCGGTGGATCGTTTTCCGACCGCTGCCGTTTATCTTGTTCGCCGCTTCTATTAAACCTATAACAACCGCCAAACGATATCTTTTCATGTATGTCATTTTGTCTTGTATTTATGTGTAAGCTCTGAAAATAATGATTACCTCGATAGTCTAATAATTAGTATTTCTGACTCAAGTCCAGGCATCCTGGAGGTTCGAGTCTAATTTTTGAGGACGTTATTGAGAATTTCTTACTAGAAATCTCTCAATAGAACATCGTCTCTGTGGTTTAGTGGTCCGGTATCAGTGTTGATCACATGAGGTCTCGGGGTCGATTCTCAGGTCAGGCAATTAAAAAATGTGTTTTTTCAGTTTTCTAATAAGTGCAACGTTGCCCGGAATTGGATTAAATGTCCAATTGGCGATATGCTTGCCACTATGTACTACATGTGTTTGTTACTACCCGTGCGCATAAAGAATGGGATTGAAAATGGCTTCGCCTCTGTTCACCTCTCACTCGCACACTCTCGCTATCTATACTCATACTCGCCGGTACGGTCAACCAAAAAATCCGCATAATGTGCATAAGTACAAAATCGCTATATATGAGCTTGAAGCGGAGAGTTTCTTCGTAATTATTACTATGTATTTATTTTGTTTGTTAATAAAGTTTTTACAGTTTTAATTATTGTTATAATATCGTGAAGTGTTGTTAGTTATTGAGTTATATTAGTGTTTTTCCATTGTTGTTGACGTCATCTGTTGACTATGGAGCATAAATGTCGGAAAGTATTAAATAGTGATACACGCGAAATCGTGTATAATATGATTAAGTATTTTGAGGAGAAAAAACATCTGGGACATTACCACCCATTGCAGAATAATAATGCAAGAACACTAATGGCAACAGGATTGTCAAAGAATACCATCAACCGGATTAAGAAAGAACGTATAAACTTAGTTTAGCTATATTGCATGCACCAAAGTATTTGAATAATTTTTAATTAATTTAAACACAGTAAAATTCTATCAAAAAGTTTTTGTTTACCCCGGGACTGTTTATCTTTTAAACCACGATAATAAGGAATAATTTAGGCTACTTGTTTTAGAAATTTCCCACGCGGACATAATCGCAGGCACAGCTAGTAGTTCAAAAATTAAAAACAACTGCAGTTGTGTACATTCTTTTGTTTCTCAATTGTCTATTATTATTATTTATCTTGACTGTCAGCTTTATGCGCCCTGAAGATTCTAAGAACTTTGTTATTTTTGTTTATTGTGATAAAATGGCACATGTTTACCTCAATTACTGCATTAACTTTAGGTTGCTATGCACTGTCTATACGTAGTTGTGTAACAAAATAATAATATATACTATGTATTATGTGCATATATCTAAATATACTAATATGCATTGTCTATACGTAGCTGTCTAAATTTAGTCGGTCAAGCTCTCCTCACTGTAGATGTTCACAAAATTTCAAACTGTAAATATGGCGAGTGAGTGAATATCTTTGTGTATTGAAGAGAAATCTTTATGAATAAGCCTCTTTTATTTTCCGCGTTTAACGACAACTCTCAATAACGTTATAAATTACGCAATCTCTTAAGTGTCGCTATATAAAAAAACTATGTTGTGTGTTAATAATTTGTTCCGTTTTAAGCAATTTTCAAGATTTTCACCTTTTTAAGTTAATAAATACATTCACGTACTTTCGTCTACTATTTGTTCAATTTATTACTTTAACAAATATTATGTCGCTATATAAATATATCGTTGTAAGCGGTTGTCGCTATAGCTCTCGTGTATGCTGACGGTACAGGCATAATTGGCCGCCATTTCTAATCCCATTCTTTATCTGCACGGGTAGTACTCAATCACAAAGAATCATCTGGACCGATTTGGATAACATTTGGCACACAGCTCGGTGATGACTTCAAATAGTATATAGGATACTTATTATCTCGGAAAACATATTTTTCCTGTGAGATTCACCAAAAAATTTTGTAATGCAGCGAGCTGCTGGGTGCAGTTACTAACTGCACCCAGCAGCTCGCTGCATTACTAATACCACCATACTAATACCATACTATAACCATACCATACTAATATTATAAATGCTAAAGTAACTGTCTGTTTGTCTGTCTCTTCTTCGCGCCATAACCACTGAACCAATTTGGATGAAATTTGGTACAGATAGTTTAAAACCCGAGAAAGGACATAGGTATTTTTATCCCGGAAATCCCAAGGGAACAGGAACTATGCGGGTTTTTAACTTTAGAAATTTTTACATGCGGACGAAGTCACGGGCAAAGCTAGTTTATTATATATGTTAGTTTGGATACCACAAGATTTTTTATTTTTCATAAAGAACCTTGAGTTTGCAACCATGTCTGTGTACCACCTAAATAAATATCGATATTGCATAAATTTCCACATTATCCAATGCTACCTTGTTGACAAACGGACAACAGTATGGGTAAATGACTGATATTCAATTTCGAAATATACTTTTGGGATTGGGAATAAATGTTTAAAAAATTTAACACATTCACATGGCAAATTTTAGATTCAAGGCAGGCAACGCTGTGAACATTTCGCCACATCTTAGAATATTATTATATTTTTAAAATTTAATTGTTTCTTTATCATTATTGTTATTTAATGTTTATTTGCCAATGTTAGGTCACGATATTAATTGTTTTCGATGAGCCTTTGTAAGTCCTGTACACTTTTATAGCACAAATCGTTATTTTTATTCACCACCGATACATGCTTATTGTACAACGACAGTGATTACATAAAGTGGGCTGTATAAGTTTATGAATTTCGAGCGAAGTATTAAACATTATATGAACTGTATGATGTCAAGATGAATAAATTACTATCTTAAGCTACATATTTTTCTGGAAACCGCAGTCACTCACGTATTCTACAATTTAATCCTTTTACAATTAATCCCTCACTATGAACACGATTCGCTTAAATCATGTACGTGTGTAAGTCGGCAGATAATTCACACTTTGTCGCGTGGTACAAACAAGAAATTAGAAATTTCAATCAAATGAATACAGCTAAAAATAATTTTCTAATTTCCGTGAATGTTCATTTTAAAGAAATAATATTATGCACATATTTAAATTATTGAAGAGTTATCTTTTTGGAGAAAGAGTAACATCAAATTAACTAGTAGGTACAAAAACGATGTGTGGTACCTATATTTTATATTGTGCAAGGTTACAACATTTACTTAATGACAAAACACTCTTACCTGTATTCCAGTCTCCCCAAAATATTCGATCACCATAGAGTGCTAGAGCATATGGCATTGGAACATTGTCAGCTATTATTTTCCTTCCCGTTCCGTTCAAATAAGCATACTCTATGGTCGGTGGATCCAAAGCTGCCCAGTATAGAGCCCGTTTGTCGTAGTCCAAAGCTAAAGCATGCACTCTACCCACTTGCTCGAATAAAACTGTTGGTGATGAGCCATCCATAGCTGCCTTTTTAATGCTTTTAGATCCTAGTTCCGACCAGTACATGTATCTGAAATTCACAGAAAGAAAGTAACTTAAGATCGTTTTCTCGTTAATATCACTGAAATTTTTAATTTTTGAATTGCTTTGCCTCAATTACACAGGAAACCTAAACCATTACAAAATATTTGTTATCTTGTTAATATTTTCAAATGAAACTATGTAAACATCTAAGCAAGCATTGTTTATATAATATTTAGTCCTTTAAAAGCAATTATTTAAATCCATAACTTTTAAAGGACAGATTTCTTAGAACAAAACCACTATTTTTTCTGCCGCAATAGTATCAGTGCTTTATAAAATATTTTGCCATCTTAATGTAAAGCAGATGGCTGTCCTGATGGAAAGAGACAACCATCGCCTATAGACATCAAAAATGTTAATAGGGCGTTGCTATCCGGGTGGCAGGATGGTGATGCCACTTGCATAAGTTTACCGGCTATCTTTACCTCCAAATGGGAACAAGGCAGTTACAAGCACTGATGCTAATGCGGCAGGAATAGGTAAGGCGGTGCTATCAGACTCGGGCGAAACAACGCAAAACTCTACCACCTAGTAGCCACGGTGGTAATGACTTGCATAGCTTATCGTTTGCCTCTTACGAGCTGCCTGGCAGAATAGCAAATAGTCTATTTTTCAAAGGGTCCGGAAAATTGTAATCCGGTTTTGAGTTAAGGTAAACGTTTAACGTATGCATATGGTGTTACATTCTTGCGCCACATTAACATATACGGTTTCTATTGGCGACAGTTATCTCTTTCCAAGGAGAAACTGAGATTTTGATATATCACAAGTATCCATACTAATATTATAAATGCGAAAGTGTGTTTGTTTGTCTGTCTTTCACGGCAAAACGGAGCGACGAATTGACGCGATTTTTAAGTGGAAATATGTGAAGGGATGAAGAGTGACATAGGCTACTTTTTGTCTCTTTCTAACCACCCAGTTCCTTAAAATGAATTTAACGCGAGCGAAGCCGCGGGCAAAAGCTAGTAAAAATATAATAACGGGAGCAATATCCTATTATTTTCCATATCTTCCATAAAAATCGTAATCGCTGGCGACAGTCAGCCTATAACTGCCACTGCAGTCCTTTTGATCAAAATAATTAAACAAGCATGTCTTGGTTAAATAAGATTCTGTAAAATTTTACGAAAAGTTTCAAAACTAATTAGGGCATGTAGTTTAAATTATTATTGCTCGTTTATTAAACAGAAGCTACTGTTCCTCTTTGTATCAATAAATATTCAGTGAGAAATAGCAAAATGACGTGTGTACACAAGATCTACTCAAAATTTAAAATCAATGATTTTACTTATTTATTAAAGTGATACTTCTTTAGAATCATTGCGATTTGAATCTCGATTTGAAACGAAAATACGTCACGAAAAATCAATGACATATATAGGACTAGCTGCTGCGTGCAGCCCGCTGCATTATACATTTTTTTTGGTGAATCCCACGAATTGCCTAATTTTTCATTTTTTAGCCAATGTGCTATTCCAGGTTATTATCTACCTGTGTGCCAAATTTCATTTAAATCCGTTCAGTAGTTTTTGCATGATTGAGTAACAAACATCCATCCAGACATCCAAACTTTCGCATTTATAATATTAATATAGATATACATACAGTCGATACTCCATTGAAATGTTACATGAGCTTTACAATTTTTAGAGGCACAATTTAATTTTTTTGTGTGGGGGTCAATAGAAACTTAACCCCAAGTTTGTGGGGTTGCTGCCCTTGTACCCCGACCGCCATCTTGGGAAATGGGGTGCAAACACCTTTTTCGAGATATCTCGGAAACTATGCGTCCTACAAAAAATTCGTAAAGACTTAATTTGTAGCAAATCGATTTGCCTACAAATATGTTCATATAACTTTTTGCCCTAAATTTCAAATTAAAGAAGTTATAAGCAAAAAACCTGCGAAGTTCTAAAACACTACTCTGACACCAAACTATGGTTTATCACTGTGTAATTGACTGTGATCACTTATTGACTTCGTTTTTGTTTATTCAAATAAAAACTGCAATTATTTTTATCTAAATCCACAAGAAAACATACTACAAACAAATCATGCGAGTGATACTCAAAACTAAAATTATAGAGAAAAAATCCTCAAAAGATTATCTACAAGATTGGTCTGCGGTAATTTTTTTGTAAAATGTATAAAAAAGTTATATGAACATATTTACAGGCGAAGCGATTTGCAATAAATTTTTTGTAGCACGCATAGTTTCCGAGATATCGCGAAAGGTGTTTGGATCCCATTTTTCAAGATGGCGGCCGGGGATAAGGGCGGCAGCCCCACAAATTTGGGGTTAAGCTTCTATTGGTCTTACACATACACATGTCCCAAAAATAAAATTGTGTCCTCTAAAAAATGTAAAGCTCATGTAACATTTCAATGGAGTATCGACTTAATTTATATTACCATTATAAATGCGAAAGTTTGGATGTTTGGATGGATGTTTGTTACTCAATCACGCAAAAACTACTGAACGGATTTAAATGAAATTTGGCACACAGGTAGATAATAACCTGGAATAGCACATAGGCTAAAAAAATGAAATATAAGGTTTCAAATTGTAACATTTTAATGGATCACGACGAGAGAGTGAGAAAGAATAACAGTATTTTATATTTAAAATTAATATATTATTTAATTAACGGTTCTAAAACTCGCCAGATACAACCCAAGTAGCACGTTAAGCTGTATATAGGCTGCATTTAGGTTCATTTTTAAACTTAAAGCTGTATACGAAACCGTACAAAGGCTGTAGAAGCGCTTCTACAGCCGATATAACACCAAAAAGGGCCCCAAGTTATACAGCTTATTGCGTTATATAGGCTGCACAATAGCTATACAAGCTGTTATAAACTGTACAATGGCTGTTATTTGGTGTATAAAGAAACTATAACACTAAAGATACTCTCTTGTAACTGTCTTGTACAGCTAAGAGTTAAATAGGCTGCACAATAGCTGTACAAGCTGGTATAGGCTGTACAAAGGCTGTTATTCGGTGTATAAAGAAACTATAATACTTAAGATACTCTCTTGTGCAGCTAAATGTTCTTAATAGGTGTTTGAAAATGATAAAAAGTAACTAATCTGTTTTTGATATTGTATAACATTATATCTGCAGACGCCATAATTAAAAATATATTAATAAACGATAAATTCTTGGACTTGGAGCAGTATTCAAGTGTGTATTCAAAGTGCAAATTCTAAATGACTGTGAAGTCGTGTATGTTTTTCCTCAAAATATTCACGCGCCAACGAAATAATCAAGATAACACAAATAAAATCATTGCGAAATACGGTAAGTGTTGTTTAAGGTTAGAATATACAAGTATTTATGGTACAATATTGTATATAAAGGCATAATGATCATAATATAAGTTGCTTGTCAAGATATAGCTTTAGCTATTGCTAAATATATCTTTTATTTAACAATATATTTCTTTAATGTTGTTTTTAATACACAATAATGGCGGCGTTTTGTTATACAGCCTAAAGTGTATTTGGAGGGTGATATACTGCAAATAGCTGTACTGAATCTCTTTTTTGTTCTATTATACGGCTATTGGCTTTTAATTACCGTCCAAATACACTTTAGGCTGTACTAAGTCCCTATATAAATCTATTGTACAGTAATTGGCTTTTAATCACTTAACTTATGTTTAGAGATGCGTACAAAAATTGAAGAACCCTAAATACAAAACATATGTTTGTCACTTGATTTCGCTATTGTGTTATATTGACGTCGGTCGTTTGACTTTACAACTAAACCAACTTATTGTTAACTATAACTTATGAGACATGTATTTCAATCATGTTTTACTTTATTTTTCAGGGAAATATGCCTTATAAAATAATAAAAACAATTGAGAGAAGCCAAAACCGTATTTGTATCGTACCCAGTTTGTGGGAGGATAAAGGTGAATTATAATGACCAAGAAAACAACTTGATATAACTAAGTTGATCAAGAACGAAAAATCAAGCCCTTTAAATATTGGTCTATCACAAAAATATTTTTAAGAAGAATACGTTATTTCGTGCTTGTGATTTAATATTATTAGTTCTTCAAAGAGAAACACATACTCTTTTGCCTGTAATTGTATCTAAGTATATAATATTTTTAAAACGATTGTAAGTATACATATATACAGGGTGTTGCAAAAGTGGTACAGTAAGCCGCAAGGGGGTGGCTCAGGGGGTCATTCTTAACAACTTTTGTTTAACGACTTTTGGAAATTCGCGAAAAAATATTGATTCTCCATAGAAACTTTGTTGGTCACGTGACTTTTCACAATGGAAAAACAAAATTGTTTTTCGGGAATTTTCACAAATCGTTGAACAAAAGTTGTTCAAAATGACCCTCTGAGTCACCCCCTTTCGACTTACTATACCGCTTTTGTAAAACTCCGTATAGTAGCAAGTTAAAAATAAAAAAATACATATTTTCTCAGTGTAATGATTTTTATTTCTCTTTTTAACTCTTTTTTATATATTCTTTGAAGAATAGACCAATTGTCTTTCTGCCAGGCAGGTCGTAAAAGAGAACCGATGGGCTATGCGAGTCACTTCCATCGTGGTTACTAGGTGATAGAGCTCTGCATTGGCTCGACCGGGTCTGGTACCACCGCCTTATCTATTCCTGCTGCAAAGCGTCAGTGCTAGTCACTGTCATGTTCCGGTTTGGAGGGTAAGGTGGCCGGTAAACTTATGCATTGGGCATTAGACCTTGCCACAAGAGAGCAACGCACCATTAACATTTTTGCTGTCTGTAGGCGATGGTTGATTCTTTTCATCAGGAGACCGATCTGCTTGTTTGCTATCTTATGACATTAAAAAAAATCAGTTATTGTAAATTACCAACCAAGTAACCTTAATGAAGAAGATAAGCCTAAAAAATAATAAATCAGATAACCTACAATCACTTTTTAATGTTTTTGTTACGGAACCCTTTTCCTTGAACATTAATAAAAATGACGATTGTAGGTTTACCAGAATTAGTAATTTTTCAGCTTTATCTTCATCACGATTACTTGATTGGTAATTTATAATATTTAAATATTCCTTTTCAATATTCCTCTTGATTTTTTCCACATGATATCAACTATGTAGATATAAAAACAGCAAACAACAATTTTCTCAGTAATACAGCCTTGAGCTGTACTATAGCTGTATATGCAGATTTTTTAACACCATTGGCTGCATAACAGTCTACAATTACGCCATAAATATTAGCTGTAGAACGGTGATTGCATATCCCATTTTACAGAAACAAGCGTTGAGTGATACTATAATAACACTTAAAGCTGTAATAAATTCCCGTGCTAAACAAAATACAGCTAATGTACAGCTTTAAGGATTAAAATCAGCCTAATGAGTTACAAATTGCTTAAAGCTGTACAGTAGTGTATTAATATTCAGATATAACGCCTAAAGCTTACGCGGAACTCTAAGAAAGGCCTTGTACAGCATTAGGCTGTATATAAACTCATAAAGGTCTCTTATACCGATAAAAGCATCTTTTTACACCATTGTACGGCTGCAATAGAACTTTAAGTTCTATATGAGCTGCTTTATGGGTATTAAACATGCTTGATTGCTGCTTGGGAAACAGTGCAATCAAAGAGATTTTACTAGAACTGCTTACTTCTATAATTCGAAAAACCTTTTTTATCGGCCCCTACAATTATTATTGTCTCTCTTTCGTTCTTCCTACTTCAATCAATAAAAAATTGTAGATCAATTGCTATTTTTTTCTTTCTCTCTTCTCTCTCTCTGTAGACTATCTCCGTAGTGTATTCATCTCATTCTCTTACAAATCAACGAGAATATATTTCATTTCTACCCACATGAAGAATAGAAGAGGCTAAACAGGCGCGATAATACTGGCACCAACTCTGGAGCACATATTTTGAGTTATGGAGGGATGCTATCAGGCTCACCCACCTTGTGGATATCTAACGAAAATAGCGCCCTATTCACAGAAGACTACCGAAATTTTAGTTCCAGTATGGAACTATCGCACTGCGGGATATTAGGCCGTAGGGGCTGGTCATCAAGATTAATTTTCCACAAATAATGAGCCCAAAAGCTCGGCCTTCTCCTTTGTGGTAGGGCTGAGAGAAATTCCCTAAAACGGCCTTTGCAAGAGACCAAAAAAGACGAGTTCCCAGAGAAAGACGAACTTATCTCTCACAAATTTTGCCAAAGCGTTCCGATTTTGCCTTGGCAATAGATCTTTTGAAGAACCTCAAGCCAGAATTGTACTTTCGTGATGCGCTGGTTTTTACATCACGCGATGCTGACGCATTTGCCCAAGCACATCATTAAATTTTTTATGATTGACATGAAAAGCTATGTATATTTTAATTTAATACTGTTTAAAATTTTGTAGGCAGAATATTGCTTTCCTATTTAAAAATAAACCGTTGTCAGGAAAATTTCTACCACTGAGAGCTAACTTTTGTTTATTCCGTAGATTTTGACTACCTTGTTTTGTATTAAATATTAGTTAAGATATGTACGTTAATGTTATATTTATTAAAGTCTCGTAGCACTGAAGATGCCATAAAGGCGAAACCGGTTGGCGATATTAATAAAATATAACGTGATTTGTGAAACTGTAAGAGTGTATTAACATAATTAAAAATGCAGTTTCACCAAGTGCCCACGACAAAAAGTGTAAAGTATAAAATAACTTACCCTTTACGCGGATCTAAGACAATGCTTTTTGGTTTCTTCAAGCCTTGGCAAATTAAAGTTCTTCTACTAGATCCATCAAGTCTAGCTACTTCGATTCTCTGAGTGGCTGTGTCCGTCCAGTAAATATTCTGGCCTGACCAGTCTATTGCAAGACCTGTCAATATTATTATAAAGCAATTAGTTTATGTTAAGTTATAATATATTAGTATAAACAAAATATCTTTCTTGTATGCTATACTATGGTATGTTACATCAGTCTTCCCTTGAGACATAACATGCACATGTATAAGATATTACGAATAAAATTATCTCTAATCTCAAAAACTTTTCATTTATACTGTGGGTGTTATTGACTGCGAAAATATTACGGCGGTTCCCCAAAAGGGGTAAGTAGATTGTGGTGATTGTTGGCATCTATAGATGTTCGCTTTACCCCGAACATCAATATAATATTCTAAGAGGGTAAAATTGAAAGTTCTTAGAAAATAAAAAACTGAGCAAATTAGCAAGTTATTAGTTTTATTATATGTTTTCAAAATAGTGTCCATTCACATCAATTCATCGCTGCATCCGATGGCACCGCCCAGAACAGCTTTTTGCCTACTCGTCCTCAGGGGCCTTTTCGAGGGCCTTTTGAAGCGCAGTCACTGCTTCCTAGGCGTCCATAAAACGTTTTCCCTGAAGTTTTTCTGTTATTTTCGGGAATAAATAAAAATCGCAAGGTGAGAGGTCGGGGCCATACGGCGGGTGACCTAGTAACTCCACGTCAGACATCGCCAATCAGGCGATTGTTCGCCCGGTGGTGGGTGACGAGGCGTTGTTGTGGTGAAGGATTCTACCCGAGGTCGTTTTCTCTGAACTTTTTCCAAGACAAGTGGTAAACAATAGTTAGTGCATCACTCTGCAGTAATTGTTTTTTGATCCCAACAACAATTGTCGCGTTCTTCCGAAGAACGAGACCACCATCTTTTTTCATACACTTCGACCTCTTTTCACTTTGGTTGGCAACTCCTCGGAAGAAAACACTCTGAGTTCCGGATCATAACAATAAATCCAGCTTTCATCACCCGTAAGTATGTCGAACACAGCATTTGAGTCACTTCCGTTAGATCTTCATTGATCCTCATGAGAAACATTTCATGGCACCAATCAACACGACGGACTTTTTGGGCTTCGGCCAAATTATAATGTATCCACCGGGCACAAATTTTTCTGATCGCTAAATGTTCATGGAGGGTTTTGTACACTTGACTCATACCAATCTGCTAAAATGTCACTCTTTTGTCAGT
This sequence comes from Apodemia mormo, assembly GCA_036924255.1. NCBI lineage: Eukaryota > Metazoa > Arthropoda > Insecta > Lepidoptera > Riodinidae > Apodemia > Apodemia mormo. The sequence continues at coordinate 38,048,105 of JAUPFN010000006.1, forward strand.
CTCTATTATATGCCACATAACACTGATGTTATGTGGCATATAATAAGGCCTTTCCTCACGCAGATCATCGGTGAGATTAGTGCGACCACATTTTAACTCATTATACCAGTTGCAAACAGTGGAACGAGATGTGGCTCCATCGTGGAAGGCCAATCAAAGTCTATTATAACTTTCTTAAAAGTTATGACACGAATATTTTTCGCGTTAAATTCATGCTGACGGGAAACAGAAAATTTTCAATTTGCCGCCAAATCTTAAAACTAATAAAAAATGAATGAAATACATACTCAAAAATATTAGCAGAGTTCTATTAAAAAAAAAAATACTTGCTGCAGCATGCAGCCCACTGCATTATAGAAGTTTTTAGAGAATCCCGCGGGATCACCTAATTTTTCCGGGATAAAAAGTAGCCCTAGTGCTATTCTAGGTAGTTATCTACTTGTGTGCTAAATTTCAATTCAAATCTGTTCAGCAATTTTTGCGTGATTGAGTAATAAACATCCATCCACCCATCCAAATATCTAAACTTTTGCATTTATAGTATTAATATAGATATAGATTACTCGTATATTGTTTACAAGTGGGGCCAGTTCTAAAAACTTTCAGTTGGACCCCCACCACAATTTTCCAGGACTGTTCGCCTTGCGTATGAGTAGTTATTCGGACATATTAGTCAGTTTTAATGACTATCTCTTTTTATTTGTGATAATATAGAGTAGCAACTATAGGTACTTTACTGAGGCAAAAGAGTTCATCACCGCCAGGTTCCGGACTGTTACTGAGTTTTTTTTGTTGGAGAAAACGCAATAACACTTTTTCAATTTGAAAATCGAATCCAGAATTTCAAGGTCTTAGTGAAAACCGTTTCCCATTAGACTAACAACGCAGTCAAATATCAATAAACCAATTATAGCATACCAATGAACAAAAATACACCAGAAAATGTCTCATACCACACTTTTAATAGTAATCTTATGATACTGCATTTTGTTAATAATACATTAATTAGGATATTTAGGCTACAGTCTGCGTTAAGGAATAAGATTTATAGACTAGTTAGTAAGACTTGCACGAATGCTTTTTTATAGCATACAATAGCAACCAATTCGATGGCTTAGATATCCTAGGTATTGGCTATAAATAACAAATATGTTAATGGTGTATTGGTATCTGTATACCAGGAATGATTACTATATTCATAAAATTAGCAGTTACTTTTAACTCAAAACTAGACTTTAAATGAAAAACAGCGACGTGATTGTTTAAGTTTAAGGAAAATGAAAGTCGGTCGGTTGCACTAATTGGGTGAGACGTTACAGAACTATACCGTGAAATATATAGCTTTTATATGTACTTTATATATACGTACTTAAGTTCTTGAAGTAAGGAATCTTGGTACTGTACACATTACGTGCGTATGTAAATAAACAGCTGTAAAGTTTGTTATAAGCATATTGTTATTATTAAATAAATAAAACAATTTCTACCTTCTACCAATCCAAGGCCTTCCAGTATTCTTTCAACATTTGAACCATCCATTGAACAACGGTTTATCGTTTTCGTTTTGCTATCAGACCAGTATACTTTAGAGCCGGACACGTGAACTGCTAAGGCACTGTAACATTAAAATTATTAGGATGTTAATTTAAATAGAAAAAAAATGAGAAAGGTCTTCTAAATGACTTAGAATTCTTAACAACCACTTCATTAACATGTTCATTTTTTTTCACTTTCATCATTACTTTTATATATATATATATAAATCTCATAAGACAGCAAACAAGCAGATGGGTCACCTGATGGAAAGAGTCAACCGTCACCCATAGACAACAAAGATGTTAATGGTGCGTTGCTATTTTGTGGCGAGTTTCTTTAATTGTTTATAACTTTTGTATTTTTTTATGTGCTAATACACGCTTCTAGCACATTTTTCTAGGCGTCATTCCGGATCCAATGAGCCATCGCACATAATTTGAAATCAGTATCTCTATTTTAGATCATTTTCAACTTATTGCGCAGACTATATGCGTATCATCAATCAGAAACGTCTCGAGATTATTATTAACAGCTTAACTTGCTTTCCAATGCTGCTGCTGAGAATTTGATACATAGAAGCAATCCACAAACACCTTGCCCAGCCTGGGAAAAGACCCTGGGCCTTCATGATCTAAACCGTACAGGCTGATCATTAACCCAAGGTCTTTAAAATAATTTCAATATAACTTATTTATGCTTCTAGTCAACGTCAAGTCATTTAAACTGGAAATATTTGTGAGGTCACGTGCACATAATTTACTCTTTCTTAAATTTATGTTTATATAGTCACGAATATCGAGACAGCAAGGTAAATCCATGTGGATCATGACGTATGGCGCTAGGTTGTCTCTGCCGACTCCATAAGGGGTCTGGAGTTAAGATTTGTGTAGATCTATATTTGTATTCTTGTTACCTGACTTCTTTTAACTCCTTGATAGGTAATATTGCGTCGTGGTTTTCATTTTCAATGCTGATGTGACCGATCACATTCTTTCTGCTGTAAATAAGAAATGCTTCTGGCTCTATACACGTTTTCCTGTCCTTGTCTAGTTCTAAGCCTGTAAAGTAAGATTATTAGTAAGTCAAGTTTAAAATGTAAACAAACTGTCATTGCATTGTGTTAGGAAAAGTCATATTGGATAGGTGTTTTGTTTCATCCTGATTTTCGAAAATCGAAATTTCATCAGATCCTCTTATCCTAAGAATTTTTTTCTGAATACTTGACGTCAGAATGCTTGTGTATGTGTATATGTAAACTTATAACTTTAGAACAGCTGAAATGATCAGAAATCACTTGAAGACATCGATTCAAATAGATAGGGTCCAAACTTAGACTTCCTGACAGTTTGAGCCGATTTGGCTTAAGTTGAAAGTTTGAGCCGATTTGGTTTTCAAAAATGTTTATAAAAAAACAATACAATTTGCCAAATTAATGTATGGATAATCTCCAGACTAATATACTGATTGATCTCAAAATCTGATCCACTGTTCTCTTCGACAAATTGAGTCAGCTGCCGCAAATCGGATGTAAATCGATTTATTGTTCGACAGTTATCAACAAAAAATTTTGAAATAATACTCTTTTTTTCTTTTTAGGGAATTTAATCCCCATTCAACTTTGAAAAAAAAATTAAAACTCATAAGACTACAGTGAATGAAATTAAAATTAATGATCGCATTCAAACGTTACAACTTTTCAAAACTAAAAACTGTGTTTTAAACAAAATTCAGAATTTTTCGTGTTCAAAAATCTATATAAATATCTAAAATATTATGAACTTTTAAACTAACGCGTTCTAGTATCATTTTTAAAAATACAAACGGGTCAAAAACGCGTACATATATAGAAATTACTTGTAAAGCTCGACGTGTCGGCCAAGTTACATTTATCGTGGTCACGGGCGGACTGACCGTGGTCCGCCGGTGACCATGGTCAATGTAACTTGGCCGACACGTCGAGCTTTACAAGTATTATCTAATATACATGTCGCAACGTCATAAAACATGTTATGACGTTGGGATATTTTTTGTGTTTATACACACACACATATATATATATATATATATATATATATATATATATATATATATATATATATATATATATATATATATATGCAAAATCTAGGCAATGTTATATATCGTGCAAAAGATAGAGACCTGGAGGAAGCCTATGCCAAAAAGCACACCGAATTGCAGGATTTCAAATAAAATTTTTGCTAAGAACTGTACTAATTTAAACTGCACTTGTATGAAATTCGGAAAAAGGCTCTTATTATAAATAGGCAATGTCAGTGCTTACCTAACGGGCATGCGCAGACATGATCATCAGGCCGGTTGAAGCACAGATGTGTGCAACCACCGTTATTATTAGCACAGCGAGAATGTCCCGTGAGTTCCATCCCTCTCTTCACGGCACGCACGCCCATCATGTTGGCTTGTTGCTCTACTACAGTAAGACGATCTAGGCCAGATTTTTTGTCAATACGCTCTAGGGTACGCCGTTGCATGTCAGTCCAATAAAGATGTTGTCCTAATAGTGTAAGTCCAAATATATGCAAGATATCACTATTATGTAATTCTTGTCTATTTGACCCATCCATGTCACATACCTGTAAAATAATATGGTACATAACACAGGTAGTAAGTGTTTAATGTGTTATTTTTTCCCAATTATCTCTACATTACATTAAAAGTCCTGGCTGACATCTTAACGCCCAGCCTAAACTCTTTTCACAGAGGTTGTTTTAACGATGTAGTCAAGGAATGAAAAAATCGAATTTCATCCCGTAAAATAGTGCAATATTGTATGAAATTTCTTACATTGACAGCATATTACTTTACACGAAGGCACAGCTGCGCGGGTCAGCTGACTAGCTGTAAAGTATATTAAAATAATATTACTGAAGTAATTTATATATTTTTACGTAACTATTGAGAAAAAGATTTGTCATGTTATAGAAATGGTTTATGGGCAAAAAAAGTTAGGGACTTAAAAATGCCCTTTCAGTTCTAAAAATTCAGCCCAAAAACCGTGGGAGATTTGCAGAATTATGGTAAGTTTGTATTAGAATTTATAGTAATATTAAAGTTGTATATTTCAGTAATATTCATGAATTTTTAGTTGAGTTCAAATTTTCAGTTACAATCCTGTAAACCACTTTTCAAGTATTTTAAGGTACTTCCCTTACCCTGTTTGTGTATTTTAGAGGTATGCGTATTTGTAAAAAAGCACCAAAAGTTATTTAAAACAAACTGAAGTCACTGGTAACTCATATTTTAGGAATAGTAAGAAATTGTATGTGCCTAACCAAAAATCAATATTTTTACAAAAAAATGTGTATTGTATGGCTATTAATATATACAATTATATTCCTGATAGTTTTAAATCATTGCCTATAAATAAATTTCGCAAAAAGTTGTTTGATTTGCTGTTAGATTTTTCTTAATAAATAAATAAATAATAAATATTCAATTAGATAAAACTTATTAAGATATTAAAAAATTTTTAGCCAATAAAATTAAATGTTAATGGATACAAAAATAAGTTTGTTGAATTCGACTTAAAAAAAATTCAATGTAATAAAATTTTGTACTCAAATGGTGAAACTTTGTAAAAAAATAAAAATTTTAATTACACAAAAACTGAAACTTGTAATTACAAAAATAACTTTTAATATGTAATCATTCTTGTACATTAGTAATAAGTAAATAAAATAGAAAAAAAACAAGCTGAGTTTCTTCTGCCGGAACTTCTCAGTGTGTGGCCACTTTCCGATCCGGTAGTAATTCTAAAAAATCAATACAATGTTTTAAATGTTAATTTATATAATGATAATTTTTAAATATTTGCACACCATGTCGGTAACTTCAATAATTTCTAACAACTTGTAACACCCATATTCTTGCAAATAAATACTTTCTTTCTTTCATTTTCAGTAATATACAAGAGTAATGTAAAATTAGTGAAAATGTAAGACACAGAAATATCCTCTTAGTTTTTGCTGACATTTCAGCTCGGAAAATCCTAGGGAATTCATAGAATAACGTTAGGTTTGTATAACATTTAATAGTCATGATAAAGTGGTAAAATTCAATAATATGCAATCAGTAAAATTACTCCTTTAATTCAGATTTTTGTCAAAGTAAATGATACACATACTTAATTAAATTTGAGAAAATACAATTAAATATGTATTGATAAAGATCAAGCATTTCCTTTTCGTATCTTTATCAGGGACAGGAGAAAAAATAGATAAATTCCTTTCCAATATAAGTACCTTGATCTTCTTCGCATTAACAGTAAGCCCATGTTTTACAATCGTCTTTCGTAGCTGCAATCAGTGTTTGGAGCTCAGATGGAATTAAACCCAAAACGGCATAATTTGCGTAAAGCAGTCAGTTTACAACTAGATCACTGATCCACATTCTTACATTCATCAATCTTTTCTTCGGAAACAATTATCCAGTACAGGGTAAACAAACGAACTAACAATAAACAACAATGGTTTACTCCAATATTGACATTTTTTTTTATATTATAAGACAGCAAACAAGCAGATGGGTCTCCTGATGGGAAGAGTCAACCATCGCCTATAGGCACCAAAGATGTTAATGGTGCGTTGCTATCTTGTGGCGAGGTCTAATGCCACATGCATAAGTTTACCGGCTACCTTACCCTCCAAACCGGAACCCGAAAGAGACTAGCACTGACGCTATTGCGGCAGGAATAGGTAAGGCGGTGGTTCCAGACCCGGTCGAGCCGATGCAGAACTCTACCACCTAGTAGTCACGATGGTAGTGACTCGCATAGCCACTCGGTCGCCTTTTACGACCTGCCTGGTAGAACGACAGTTGGCCTATTCTTCAAAGGAGCCCGGGACCAACACGGGGAAACTAAGGTGATTGTTGCCATCCACCCACACACATGCCTTGCAGTCCAGTAAATTGATTGCACTGCATGCAGCAGCCGGTATACCGTAATCTAGTAGAGTTCTGAAGTTTGTTTTATATAACTATATCAAACGCTTTTTCTAAATCCACAAACGGCAGAAAACTTTCTGGCAAACAGTTGAGGAGTGAGCAAACATGGTTCATACATCCTTTTCGTGATTTGATGCTTCCCCCTTTGCGCCTCCCACAACATTTCATCACACTTCTCTTAGAATTTTCTTTCAATAATCTTCCCATACACCTTCAATGCCAAGCTGATCAAATTCATGGCGCTGTAACTAGTACAATCTATACGTGAATCCTGCCTTTGTACAAGGGCACGATGGATGCACGCCAGTATTCAGGCTGGTCCTCTATTACAGAGGATCCAAAAGGAGTTCCAGACAGCAGCACCACTGTATTTGATATCTCGGCAGATATTATATCAATTCCCGCAACTTTTTCAGAGTTTTTATTGCGCACTCAAAACCTTTTGCAAAGTAATGTCTTTGAATACCGCCACTGCCACTGAGCTGTCTACCGACTCAGACACAGTTACATAATCCTGAATATACCTATGCAAAAAAAAAATAATCAATCGTTTTAACACATTATCTGTGCTTGCAAGAGTGTCACCACACATGTCCTTAATCCTACCTATTCTGGAACCTGACGGACAACGCCTATTCTTCTTCTTCTCTCTCCAAAAGAGTGATGTTTCATCATCATCCCACCACGCATCATCGACTGTCATCGACTTTTACACCTTTGTACTACCACATACGATTTTTGCTACATCTACCATGCTCCCTCTCAGTACTTTCCAACATACATTAACGTTTAAGACCAGTAGGTTTACTGTAGATAGCCTATCCCGAGCTTGACTTTTATACAGACTTCTTACGCCAAGATCTTGCAAATTCGCTCTTCATACTTTCAAGCTCTCTACATGGAATACACTTTCGCCAATGTCTTTGCTTCATGTACGTAACCCTAAATCAGCTGATTGGGTTATCAAATGGTAGTCTGTATCAAGAGCGGAACTTCTGCAGGCACTTGTGTCCATTACAAACTACTGAATTTAAATATCTACCAGAATTAAATCTATCACACCCTCTTTCATTCCTTTTCACGCATAAATCCACTATGTGCTTGCATGTACCATTTACTTCCTCATTGTTATATTGATACAACATGGCCTCATAGCTTGGCTGACTCGACTCGCACAACCCAGCCATTCAAATTACCACACAGAATAATTCTTTTATTAACATCAACCATATCCAGAACACAACAGAATCCCAAAACTTTTGTAGATCGCTGGTTGTCAATGAGCCTACCGGTGCGTATGCTGCTTCCATAAACCCCCACGTCCCCCACAACTTCCAGCTTAATATGGACCCCGAGAAGCCTAGGGTCGACGAAACCAAAATCTTTCACCACAGAAACTAAGTGAGACAATAGAAGAATACCTACTCCAATGCTGCTGTTATAGTTTTGAGATACACTAGACCAAAAAGCTATCAAACCACTGGGAAGATCAGCTGCTTCGTTACTATCAAGGCTCTCTTATTTACCTTATCTTTCAACCCACCTCTCCCGTTTTACATGCCTATTTTGCACTCTACTCTCTCCTCGTTTCAAATGTTCGGGCTTGGCAAGATGGATGGCGGCTTCCATTGCCACATCTACCCACCACTGTAAGAACGACCGGGAGCGGGTCGGTACGCGTCACTTCCAAAGGATGCCCTAACCCGCACTGGTATACATTTTCGTCACAGAATTGCAGTCCAGTGGACTGGCAGAGATCACATTTCAACATTAATTTCTAATAATAAAATTACGAAACATAAAATTCTAACCTCAATTTTGTGTGTCCTAGCATCACCCCAATAAAGTTTGTTATTCACTGTATCCAAAGCAATACCATTGGGCCACGCCAATTTTTCTGAAACTAACAATATTCTGTTGCTTCCATCTAAGTTAGCTCGCTCTATCTTTGGTTTCTTTTCATTCCAATCTGACCAGAACATCCAACCAGCTGATGGGTGGAGTGATATGGCACGAGGGTCATAGAGTTCATCATGGATTATGACCTGAAAACCAAAAATTTTTTATTATATTAATGCTACGTTATATTAATACTAGTTGAACTCATTGTTCATGTAGATACATTTCTAAGTCTCGGGGTTTTACCAGCATAGTTCCCGTTCTCGTGGGATTTCCGGGATAAAAACTATCCTATGTCCTTTCCTGGGTCTCAATCTATCTTCGTACCAAATTTCATCCAAATCGATTCAGTACTTTAGGAGTGAAAAATAGAGACAGACAGAGTTACTTTCACATTTAAAATATAAGTATTTTTTTTATATTATAAGATAGCAAACAAGCAGATGGGTCTTCTAATAGTCAACCATCGCCTATAGACACCAAAGGTGTTAATGGTGTGTTGCTAGCTTGTGGCGAGGTCTAAAGCCACATGCGTAAGTTTACCGGCTACCTTACTAAGGAATAAGTAAGGCGGTGGTAGCTGACCCGGGCGAGACAATGCAAAACTCTACCACCTAGTAGTCACGATGGTAGTGACTCGTATAGCCAATCAATCGCTTTTTTCGACTTGCCTGGCAGAACAGCAGTTGGCCTATTCTTCAAAGGAGCCTGGGATCAATACGGGGGAAAATATATGTCTTCTTGAATCGTTGTGTAATTAAAAGATATTAGGGAACATACATCAAAAGTGACTTTGTTATATACTATGTAAAGATTATTATCTACAATCAATACAATGATTCAAAATCATTTAGATGGTAAGTTTTCAGTTTAAACGCTGAAATCATAGCTCTCTAGAATGTATGTGTGGGTTACGTGAATATCCTAACCACATTAAAGTTAATTAATTTACTTTGATGTTATTGCACTACTTTAATATCAATATCGTAAACATTATATACACATATTATAATATACATGTAAATACTAAATCTTTCATGTCCCTTGACACACTTATATATTATACAGTGTGTAAAGAACCCTGTCCGATTGTCAAAGGCATTATTTGATAGCTTAATACAATCACATGTGTGTCATTATTTTATGGATATTGATAGATATATTTTCAAAACATTTGCTTGATTTAAGGGGAAGTTCCTCAATTTTAGTACCAAAATGAGGCACTTTATTTTTTTTATTTAAAAAAAAAGATTTTTTTTTATAATGTCATTGACCTACCATATACCTCTCTCAGATCAGACAGGGTTTCTTTACACACTGTATATATGCAAATTCACACACACATACGCACACGTACACGTGCGCGTCTGCACACGCACATGCGCACACACACACACACACACAAACACACGCATACGCACACACACACCCACACTCATACTCAATAATAAACTAGCTGTGCCCGCAACTTCGTCTGCGTGGAAAACTTACCAAAATAAAAGTAGCTTAAGTTACTCCTTATTATCATGGCTTAAAATATATCCAGTAACAGTCCTGGGGTTTTACTCATATAGTTTCCGTTGACCCTGGTATTTTAAGAATAAAAACTATCCTTTGTCCTTTCCCGGGTCTTAAACTATCTTTGTACTACATTTCATTCAAATCGGTTGAGTGGTTTAGGCTTGAAGCAGAGACAGACAGACAGTTACTTTCGCATTTATAATAATAGTATGGATTGATTAAGTTGGAATCAATTATGTATAGATTTAATATTAATAAATTGAATATGTATTCACTTAAAAGACTGAAAAGAAAATTTTATATTTTTTTAATTTTGTAAAATAGTAATGTTCTGACGCCAACATTAGACATTGAAACTTGTAATGTTAGTATGTTATTTATTTAAATCAGTTGTCCTTAAACTGTAACTTTGTATAGAAGTGCGGGGTCTCCTTTACTTATTGTTTACTGAATTGTTTCGCCTGGGTCTGCTACCACCACCTGACCTATTCCTGCCTCAACAGCGTCGGTACTAAGCCAGTAAGCTTATTTATGCACTAGCTGTTAATCTACCCGCGCAGCTTCGCCCGCGGGTAGATTAACATATCGTCAAGATAGCATTTAATACAAATTTCATCCCCTATTTCAACCCTTTAAAGGTAGATTTTTGAAAATAAATTAAGCCTATGTTTGACCCCGGCTCTTCAACTACTTACATGCCAAATTTCATGAAAATCGGTCCACCGGTTTAGCCGTGAAAGCGTAACAGACAGACTTTCGCATTTATAATATTAAGTATGGATGTGGCTTTAAGACACTGCCGCAGAGATAGCAACATTGACGCCTTTGGTGTCTATATAGACACCAAAGACGTCAATGGTACGTTGCTATATTAATGATGAGTCACCTAAGCAAAGGTGGTCTGTTTCCACCAAGGGAGCCATCTGCTTGTTTGCGATCTTATAAGTTTTTTATATCATTAGGTAGACTATGGTGATCAATTTGGGCGTCCAAACACGCATACCTAATTTCGTAAGTATATATATGTTTGTATATTTCTATGTATGTATGTTTGTCTAGTTTATTGTGAACTAAGAACTATATCGAGATGTTCTTTTTAATTTCAATCAGGTACATTCAGACTTAAGGAACAGTCCAAGTTTCATCAAAATCGGTTCAGTAGTTTTTGAGATATGAGTCTATAGTTGATATTTGAAGTCAGATTATTTTATCAAATTACTCTCAATCTATACAGGTTTTTTTCATATGGTAGTATAGTAAACACGTAGTTCTTTCGATGGAATGGTCTTATGTCACAAGCAAAATTTCATCAGCTACCTTACCCTCCAAATTAGAATTGGACAGTGATAAGCAGTGCAATACTTTAAAACTAGTGTTCTTAAAAATATAGATTATTTACATAGACAAACCTTTCTATAACTGCCATCCAGTCTTGCAACAGTGATTGTGTCATCTGCAGGGTCGGTCCAATAAATGTTTCTTGCTAGAGGATCTATTGCAATGCTATCTGGTACACCACTGCAATGTATCAGTATTGACTGTTCTGTACCATCTAACCGTGCTCGTGATATTGTTTTTGACTGTAAAGAAAAGCTTCCTTAAGGACTTAATTATTATAACATAAAATTTCTAAGGTAATCTAAGTTTAAAATTAAGTTTACAACTCCCTCAGTCAAGAACATTTTCTTACGGCCAATTAAAAACCAAGATTTGTTTTAAAAGATCCAAACATTATAGTGCTTTTTTATAATAATCAATACCAACAATAGTAGTTTGTTCACCAAGGCGAGAAAATAACCGATACCTTACGAGAGTGTAGTTTGATTCAATACACTCAAGTTAGGTATAGCATGAGTGATACATACTGCTTTATACTACACCAATGAGGAAAATAAAAACATTTTAGTTAAAATTTATAATAAAATTATTACAATTATCCAAACTCAATGTTATAATTTTTCTAGGTAGATTAATGTTTGTTTGAGACGTTTGGGACAATGATGGTTGTGCTATTGGCACTGCGCTCAAACAAACGTATTATGAGTTTATCATATATATATATCGTATATAACATATTATGAGTTTATCATATATGTATATCGTATATAACGTATTATGAGTTTATCGTATATGTATATCGTATATATAACGTATTATGAGTTTACAAACGTATTATGAGTTTATCGCATTTTTGAGCTTTTTCACTAAAATAACATATCAACACACTTTCCGAAAAAGAAATCGCATTTTTTTTTTTGCCTTTCCACTCCATAAATTCTTCATATGTTTTGTTGTACTTATGCTTGGACTTTTTTGGCAAAAGGTTTAAAATGACTGTTTGAGCAGCTTCTTTTAATTCAGGCGGCGTAAATAAATCTTCATTCTCACTACTAGACATAGACATCAGCAGTCTGGCGCAAGTCATTTGGAAAAACCAAAATGTACGGGCATTGCTGTCTTTTTAATGGCTGTATATAACCCGTACATATTACGAAGCACGCAAAAATCTAGATTTTCTACTAGCGTATAGGCTTTTAAAGTTAAATGGATTATGTCAGCGCCATGACTCACTAGATGTCAATTATTATTTTATCTGTCGTTTCAGAACTTGTAACATCCCGCCATTTTTTAAAGTGATTTTATTGTATAACAATAAATATAATATCTAACTTACAACGATTTTAAGTATATTTTGTTTTTAAAATGTTAAAGTGTGCTATGTATTAAAAGAAATTTTAAAAAGGTAAAGGAGGGGAGAAAATTACTTTCTCCCCAAGGGAAGAAAGTAAATCCCATACATTTTTGCCGCCTGCATATTGGTTCGCTTGGAATTAGGTACTTTCTTCTCGTTTTTCAAGTAAGAACTAATGTGCTTTCCGAATAGGTGTAGTATAAATAATTAATAACATATAACAGCTTTGTAGTCTATTTTAAGCACCATGTATTTAAAAACGAATATTAAAATAATATAAAGTAATATGTATTTTGAGAAAATTTTAATTTATGTAGGGCTAAAATATTACATAAAGAAAAAAAAAAACAAAACAGAAAACATGGCTTATTATGTATGAAATAATGAAATGCTTACCAAACTGTCAGCCCAATAAATATTTTCTGTCTTAGGGTCAAAGTCAACACTGAGCGCTCTTTTTAAATCCTTTAATGGTAGCGTATAAGGTGTATAGTCAGGTGAGTCTAAGGAAATTTTTGAAATATAAGATCTCTGAGCCACAAGAAGCAATGTTTGTGGACTGTCATAGCAAGTTGTATTGCTTCCTTCCTTTAATTTGACGCCAGTTGGACATGTACATATAAAACCTGCAAACAATAATAAATTAATATTATTTATTCTAGTTTTGGCATAGAGCATACTTAAAATACTTTAACACTATTTTTTATACTTTTCCCAAAATAAAAATTCAGATACACATACTTTCAAATATTTTTTACTGGACATTTCCAAAAACAATTACACTTGTTTATTGGTTACTATTCTATGATATTTTAACATTATAAATATTTTTTAGTATTTACATAAAGAACCTTCAGTACAAATTTCGTGTCTGAGAGATACTAAATAAGAATTTCTGTCACGAAATTCATTCCCTTTTCTTTATAATATTATAATCATAAGTAAACCCCGTTATCTATAACGGGGTTTCCGTTATCTTTGTAGCATATTGGTGGCAACTGATTTTAGGGATGGGGTAATTTTTTTATTTTTATTTAGATAACAAAATAAATAATTACAGTAATATATTATTGACATTGATTTTAATTATGAACTTTTTGCCAATTAGGTCAGTAGAAGTTGAAAGATAATTTTTTTGTTTCAAATGGATATTTTAGAGCAGGAAGAGAAATCCTTACATTCGTTATTCGTTATATATCCTTATTCGTTATGGCACTTTTTTTTTTTTTGCCATTTTATTTTCCGCACTTAGCCACTTGAGCCTTTGTACGTAGCTGGCTATGTCTATTCCAGCCATCCTAACTCCTTCCAGAAGCTTATTAGACGGCTTATGTTTTCACATGCTTCTTTAGGAGTTTTTGGGTTATTCAGGATACGTGCCCGTTGTTCGGCCACACTCCTGCACTCAAGGAGAACGTGAGTAGTGGTTTCCTGTTCCTCCATGCAGCCGCGGCATAAAGGGCTGTCTGTCACACCTATGTTAAATAGGTGTCGGTTTAGATGGCAATGTCCTGTTATTGTGCCCACAACTTTTCTTAATTCATCTCTTTTGAGTTTCATTATGCGTTGTGTTAGGTTTTTCGAAAGGGTTGGCACACTTTCCTTTGTTTGCTTACAGTCATTTGTGGCTAGCCACAACGCTTCATGTTGTTGGTATGTTCTCTCAGTTAGCCATGTCCTGAGTTGGCTGTATGGCAAGACTGCTATCGGTTCTGGACCTGATAGTTTTTAAAAACCAGAAGTTTAGTTTTTGAAAACCAGAGGAGATTAATTTAATTATAATTACCCCATCCTTAAAATCAGTTTCCACCAATTATGGATAATGGGGTTATCTAAACCAATAGGTGGCAACAATATAGATAATATGCTACATAGATAACGGAGTTTAATCAAAAGCATACAGTAACATACTAAGTTTTATTTTGCAATTTCCCGTGTCTACTTTTGGACAATTTACAATTATTTTACAGAGTGGAATTTTTAGGGAATGTGTTTATTGGTTTATATTCAGCAAATTATATTACAATACAATTCAATTTTATAAAAAAAAAAGATGTGTGGCACTCCGAGACTGTCGCGGTAAAGTTGATAAAAAATGCTATGCTATATAGCATTTTTTATCAACTTATGCTATTACAATTATATATTTATTTTATTTATGCAGTATTTTTTTTTCTTTGTTTATTCATATTTAAAACACTTTGTACACAAATTATACGAGTACAGATATTCACTGTTGTACGTAGATGATAAATACCTATACACCTATATACTTTCTCACAAACAGCTGATTACGGTAGTTTTCCAATACAACCAATGCTATCTAAAGGCAGGTTGCTGAACTAAAGAGACAAGCGTGATACTTCAAAAAGTCATTAAAAGTTCTGGTATTTATCGATAGATGGAAAAACTAAAAATATCACCCCTGTGCCGGTCGGAGTGGAGCGTGTTAGGTTTTTCGTTACGGAATTTCTGGATTCGATCTCCACGCTCAAGATATGCAATAGCTTAAAAATGTTTTGAACTAAATGCCCATTATGGAAACTCTAAAATACTTTAAAAGAAAAATTTTAGTTAGCACTTACCTGGTGGGTTGGGAGCTAATAGGCATAGATGTGAACACCCCTCTTTATTATTCTTGCATGGATAATCACCACTTGGCACAACTTGTCGGCTTTCATCATACACTTTTATGTCTACAGGCACAAGATCTGATCTGATTAAGTCCTTTTTTGGGCCATTTGAAGTGTTGTCCCATGTATAGATAATCCTTTAAAGATAAAAGATTATACTTAAGTAACTTGGCTTTCATTATATTTAGAGTTTGAATGTCCCAACCAGGTTTTTTTTTTATATTATAAGATAGCAAACAAGCACATGGTTATCCTGATGGAAAGAGACAACCATCGCCTAAGACACCAAAGATGTTAATGGGTTACTATCCACATAGTGAGGTGCATACTTGCATAAGTTTACCAGCTATCTTACCCCCAAACTGGGACATGACAATAACAAGCATTGACACTACTGCAGCAGGAATAGGCAAGGCCATGGTCCTAAATATCCAGGCACGACATTGCGTAATTCTACCACCTAGTAGTCATAATGGATGGCATCAAAGTTTTGCAAGCATCGGATAACCCTTGCTGTGGCAACTGAAAAACTCCATCGCCAAATTTAACTTGGAATTTTCTGCCCAGGAAATATGATTTAAATAACATGTAGTAAGAGTGAAGTGGTAAAATTTGAGTTTATACAATTTTCTTCATGCCAGACTCTGTCAAATGCTTGTTTGATATCTTAGAAGACTGCAGCACAGTATTCTTTGTGTTCCAGGGATTGACTAATTTTGTTTACCACTCTATGCACCTATTCAACCATGGAGTGTTGCTCTCGGACTCCAAACTGTGGTTAGGATATATTGCTTTTTCTTCCTTTTTAGATCAATAGAAATAGCCACTAATTGTTATCGTGTCGGTAAAATGCGATGGGGATCAATACGTATCTCGTCAACCAATAAATAGGCGAATTGTGATGAGCTGGAAAGTTTTAGACTTTCAGGTCACTGCCTATTCTGCAAGGGACTGGTGTAATTGATACTTCTTTAGTGCTTATAATTAGAAATATTCAATAAGTCTTATAATAGAATTAATTGTTGTTATTTTACGTACCATGTTTTCCAGTCTGTCCAGTAAAGTTTGTCTTGAAAAAATGTAACTGCATATGGATATTTAAGATCATCTTTAACTATTCTTTTCCTTTTGTTACCATCAAAATCAATTACATCAATAAATTGCAGTTTCGAGTCAACCCAATATATTAAGTTACTGTCATGGTCTATTGTTATACCATTGGGCCAGTAAATATTTTCTTTAACTATAACCTTGCGGGTAGCGGGGTCACCATTCATACCTGCTCGTTCAATTTTTGGGATCTCTCCCCAGTCAGTCCAAAACATGAGGCTGTAAGATAGTAAAATTCAAAATGTAAGCAAAATTGTAGCCAATTTTATCTAATTTTATGTACCTATAAAATTCATAATTCCTTTTAAAATTCTTGATGTTTGTAACTTAGTAAACAATTTTGTGATAAAAGAGAAAGAATTTGTCATATCATGAAGTCTAACAAAACTAGAATTTTATAATATTAAGTGTATTAATAATAATATACTTATCTAAAAAAAAGGTGTGTGTGCGATTCACTCGATAGAAGTGAAACTTCAGTAAATCGAGAAAAGAATGAGATAACATCTTACTAAAAAGCTGTAATACGCAGCCGCATACAGTGTAAAGTAGTATTAGCTCACGTACTTTTCACATATACTAACACACGTTAAATGCTCAAATACAAGCAAGTATTAAACAGTGTGCAATATACATACACACCGACATTTGCTCTCTCGCTTTGGCTCACTAATTACAGGCGACTATGCTTAGAAGACGGGAGTGGGGACGCTACGAAGTATGGAACAAAGAGGAGAGACCGATAATATAAAATAGTATGTATATTTCTGTCTCATTCTTTACCGGCTTCATTCTACACATTTTTGTATTTGTGTCTCTTACCTGTCGTTTTTTCCGTTGCATCAGGTTTGAAATCACAACGATCCTAAAGAAGTTTCACTTCAAAAAAGAAAGATAATTTAAAAGCAGTGAAATTTTAAAAATTTACTTCCAACTCTCTGTAAATCTGGAATTTTGAATCAGACCTTTTCTGAATTTTGATGTGTCTAATTTTGCAATACCTTTTCACAGAGAAAATAAAATCACTAAGATCAGAGGAGTCAAAATCTGTAGCAACATAAAGATAATGTGTACATGAATTTAGAACCACCTAATTTGTTGGTAAAAAAAGTCTGTCCTAACACATCAAAGATGTTAAGGGTCTTTGACATCTTTGTCAAAGACCTTTAACATCTTTCCTATCCAAGAGGGGGTTGGTTATATTGCATGCACAAGATTATCAGCTTCCTTATCATACAAACTGGAAGATGACAATAACACTTACTGACACTATTGTAGCAGGAATAGGTGAGATAGATGGTGGTTCTGAACCCGGGCGAGTTGTTGTGGAACTCTACCATATAGTAGTCATGATGGTAGTGACACATATAGCCCAAATGTACACCTTTTACAAATGTCCGACAGAACGGCGGATGGTCTATCTTTACAGGGAACTAGGGCCTGGACCAACATGGGGAAATTTTTATTTACCAGATTGGAATTGACGATGCCCAGCTATGTAAATATTTATGAATAGTACACAATAAATTATTTTGCAGATAGGATTACCTCTTCTTGATTGGCTAGGACTATCTAGTTATCTAGTGACCGTCTTGTTATGTTTTTCAAAAAAATGTTACTATTCTTAGAACATATACAATAGTGTGAGTCATTAAGAAATAATGCTAGTTTAATTAGATTCACAATAATAAACTTACCCATCTTTGGGAACAATTGCAATAGCTCTAGCTAAATCTACATCTGTCCAAAATAAAACTTTTCTATACTTATGTTCTATACTAATAACTTCTATTTTATTGGTTTCTCCATCAGTCCAATATATTTTTTCAGTATACCAGTCTATGGCAATACCAGTAGGAGTTATCAATCCCTCTGACACAATTTTAACCTAAAACAAGAATTAAATTTATTATTTATATTTAATTAAAAATAATGAGATACCTAGCATTGATATAAGAAACCTTACATACACAATCAGTGTCTCAAAAACGTCCTCGAAAAATGGGCACACAATTTTAAATTGTGTGCTCACTACAAATAGAATCCCATCGCTCACATCACTGCCTGCTCATCAAAAATACATAAGTGTTCTCTGATAAATTGTAAAATACAACATCATGAATGTTAAAAATAATAAGATATTGTACTTTCGGTAAGTATAAGAGTTTATCGATTTATTTTTGTTGTTTATATGACTAAATATAGAGGGAAATATATGATTTTTGTTTTATATGTCTTAAAAATTTACTAGACGTTTGAAATATTATACGACAAAATTTCAATGGTCACTTTTTCAGTAAAAGGTCAATACATTACAACCTCCTATAATTTAATCGAATAATACAAATTGATAATGTTATAACCACTTGAACGTCCAGGGCACTGTGGTACCCAATTATTTTATATCATCTTACGTCCCGGGTACTATAGTACCCCATAGACGAACATTCGAAAATGTGATAATATTAAAAATTATGACTTTCCTATACATTATCCACCGCCATCCCCGGGACTTGAACCTTAGAGGTAATAATTTGCAAATATTATTTTAATAGTTAGTTATTTAATTTTTGTAAATACGCTGATTCTACTTTTTAAATATGCCTGTATCAAATAATTAAAAGTGAATAATACCTACCAGTACTTGATAATAAACTTATAAATGAAATTTAACTTTAGCGAATGTTAAAGTATGATTACGTTAATTATTTTTGCATAACTATTTTTAATGGTTAGATAAATATCTAAACAATACCTATCACCGATATACTTACGTACACTCACACCCTCATACGATTTATTTATTTTTAGTTGTTTAATGTCGCCAATCCTAAGCCTGGTAAAGTATGAAGGGATTGTGGTGACCTGTGATAGCATACATACTGCGTAGTTACAAGCCCTGTGAGCCTATTAACTGGCGATGAAAATGTTATTACACTTATTACTACTAGCAAGTAGCAGCGCATCTGAATGAAGAGTTAGAAATATCACAACAGGACAATGAAAAATTAAAAACTCATTTTTATTTAATGTATTGAGTTATGTCAAAAGTCGTAGAACAAATGTTGTAATTTATAATATAAGGTAAAGTAATGTAATTTATAATCTAGTCCTACGAGGTTGCTGGTGTTTTAGAAATAACCCTGTATATAAGTTTATAAAAAACTTTGCATGGTGTTTGAACTACATAAGTTTAAACAGCAGAACTCACTTTTTCCCTTGGAGAAGTTTCATTATAATCAGCACATTGTATCAATTCCGCAGTCTGATCCGACCAGCATATAATTTTTTTTCTATAAAGAAAATCAACAGCAGAACCTTGTTCCAGGCCCTTGATCACAATATTTATTTTATTTGACTGTGATGTGTTAGCAACACGAATATCAGATGCTGTTGTGTATAATAATACAGGACTATTTGAACCTGCGTAGTAACCTGGAAAACATAATTAAAAAAAGAGAGTTCAACAGGATGCTTTGTAGGATTATAAAGTTACAATCTTATTCATTTATTAAAACTCAACCTCTTAATTGTAAAAACATTAACAAACAGAATGTATTGATCACATTTTGTAATATTTTGTCAGCTTGAACAATTCTTCGGCGTTTCATCGTAATGAAAACAAATGAATATCGAATGAAACACTAAACACATAAGTTAACAAGAAAAGGTATATTGCACTCTAATTTTAAGGCACCATTAGGAAATTAAACATTTTAATATAAATCACTTGTTACTTGCACTCATTGAAAGTTTATTTTTATTTCAGAATTCTACGAAACTAATAGCTGCTACTATAAATTATCTCATCTGTAGAAAATAACAAATCCTGACTTTTGTTGAGTGACCAGCAGTGTTGCCAATCCGAAAAAAGCAAAAAGCGGCAATCGTAACTAAAAAATCAGCATAAAACAGTATAATCCTAATTTGAAAACATCAAATCCACTGTCCAACTTTACATTTATAGAATTGATAAATAGTGTATTTAGTAATCTACATTTATTATATTATATACTTAAATAGTTATACAACTACTGTTAATTTAACTTATAACATAGGCCATTTTGGTTTTGTACATCCCCTGCGTGTCTTTCGGAGTGACGAATATTAGATAAACTAAAATATTTTTCTGCGATTTTTAAATCAATTAAATAAAATATATCGCTAGGAACAATTATAAAAAAATATTGAGACTATAACTAATTTGATCGAATTCTATCATTATATTTAAGTGTTACCATTGTATAAAACTTTAATTACTAATATTAAATACGTTATTGTTAATTACATTTTCATTAAAGCAGCCATAAGTTTATATATCATAATTTTCATTATAAGTATTAAATAAAAATTATTTCTGCTTGTGTATTAAAGAATAGTTAATGCTAATTTATTTTTTGTTCTTTTAAGTACCTACCTATAAAGTTTTTTCGCAAAATCTTAGCTAAGAATCCTGTCAATTTAACTTAGATTTTTGAGATTAGCAGCTGTTGTACTGAAGACACCCAATGACAAAATAAATAACTACCTAACCACAGACTACTACAGAGAGAACTGATTGTTTACGTTAATCTTATCTAAATTCCAACTTTATTTAGCTACTATTTCCCAAGTTAAAAAAATATTTATTAAATGCGGATAAGTTAAGAAGTTGATATAGAATCTTCACTACATAGTATAAAACAAAGTTGCTTTCTCTGTCTGTCCCTAAGGCCCTATATGTCCCTATGTATGCTTAAATATTTAAAACTGCTCAACGGATTTTGATGCGGTCTTTTAAATAGATAGATTGATTCTTGAGGAAGCTTTTAGTATCTAAACCTTTCCAATATTCTCACGGAAACAAAAGCTACGCGGGTAAAACCGCAGGCAGGTCGCTAGTAAGAAATATATTAAACTTTAAGGTAATAAATAAATAAACGATATATGAGGTCTTGCCCGTGTTCTTTATGGGAATCGTAAAGTACCTAAATAAAATCAGAATGAAAAGGTTACTCATTACTCAATCAAAATTATTCATTTTATCATGGAAAAAATATTCAACAACATTAATTAGGTGACGGTTGTTAATTTTGCATAATTCAACATTTTCGCACTTTTTTTATTTAAAACATCTCAGATATAGTAAACATTCATATGCGTATCATTTGGAACATTGGATCTTAATTGGATCTTTAAACGCGGCAGGTGGTAAACGGTTCAGCTCGCGTGACTCATACACGAGAGAGTGGGACAACTATAATGAAATCATTGCGTCTTACTATGCGTTTCAACTGAGAATAGAATCGCGCTTGTTAGAATAATAATAATATGTATGTTTAAAATTACTCTGTGACTAATTTTATGATCAATAATCATCGACCGTTATAGCAATGGTTTCAGTTATTATCAACAACTCATTTCAAATTTAAAGTAAACAACGGTCGTTTGTGATTGGTCGAAAAATTAGCTCTGTGAGAGTATAAAAGGCCAAGATATTTCTTGTGAAAATCCAGATAACCCAGTGCAAGGGGCTTCCACCCCGCGCTCAAACCAACCAAACCCAAATAGCCGTTTTCACGGCTAGCGCTTGAATCCATGGTCATGGGGCACCCAACCCGAAGCCATCTCCCCGTTCCCCTGCCGGGAACGTGCGAAGACTACAAGTGTGTGGAAACCAATCAAACCATTCTTGTTCTACACGGCAGACCGGACAGATGTAAGTTACCTTTTGCTAATTATTTTTAAATTTAAAAATATAAATTTTAATATTTTGTGTGTACTCTTGTTATTATGCTTTATTTTAAAATTTAAAATTTTTAAATTGAAAAATGTGATGACTGATTTAATTTATTTGATGTGATATAAACGATATAAATTTCTTATTGTTGTGAAAACTATGGGGAAATTAACTATTCCAAATACGAAAATATTGATAAAATATGTATTGAATAATATATCTATAATATACCAAATTGTAAATTAATATAAACACCCCTTTTTGTTATT
Source organism: Apodemia mormo (assembly GCA_036924255.1). NCBI lineage: Eukaryota > Metazoa > Arthropoda > Insecta > Lepidoptera > Riodinidae > Apodemia > Apodemia mormo. The sequence continues at coordinate 38,070,467 of JAUPFN010000006.1, forward strand.
CTTCTATAATTATATTTTTAAAATAAAATATAAATATCAAATAAAAATAGGTGAAAATATATTTTATTATTTAGAAATATGTAGTTTCCGGTTAAAATAAAATAATGTGTAAATAATAGATATTGTTATTTCCCGTGTTGATTCCGGGCTCCTTTGAAGAATAGACCAACTGCCGTTCTGCCAGGCAGGTCGTAAAAGGCGACCGATTGGCTATCGAGTCACTACCATCGTGGCTACTAGGTGGTAGAGTTCTGCATTGTCTCGCCCGGGTCTGGTACCACCGCCTTACCTATTCCTGCCGCAATAACGTCAGCGCTTGTCACTGTCGTGTTCCGGTTTGGAGGGTAAGGTAGCCGGTAAACTTATGCATGTGGCATTAGACCTCGCCACAAGATAGCAACGCACCATTAACATCTTTGCTGTCTATAGGCGATGGTTGACTCTTTCCATCAGGAGACCCATCCGCTGGTTTGCTATCTTATGACATAAAAAAAAATAAAAAAAATACATTCCACATCTTGAAGATCTTTATAGTATTTTTGCTTTCAGTGGAATTCTATCAAAGTTCATTACACTGATGTTGAACTCTTTTGGCTTTCATCTGCCAGGAAGCTCCTGTAATTAATTCATCATGCATTTGACCAATCTGATAAGTTTTTGGCTTCGTTCAAAAATTCGCACCAAGCCACAGCAACATCGTGGCACTCCATCTATATTTTACGTTTTTCCGATTTTTTATAAGAAAATCCATTTTTTTTCAAAACCTAGCTTAATGGTGATTTTTGACCATGAAACACCCCACATTCACGTAAAGAAACAACAATTTTTTTAAGTGTTGGAATTTCTGTGCTTCTGAGACATCGGTTAGTCGATTCTCGAGTTCAGACATGAGCTTATTCCGGCCCTCTTCGACGTGTTCCCGAGAAATACCGCTACGGCCGGAGTATGTAGCATCACCAGTACGGTCGTCCGCATAGCAATGTATGTTACTAATTCGCAACATATCATTGATATGCAGAAGAAACAGTGTCGGTGATAGCACGCAGCCTTGGGGAACACCAGCATTGACAGCATGCACCGTCGACTAAGGCCTTCATGCTCCAACCAGCCAAAAAACTGGTGATCTACTTGCATAATTACTCGGAAAGCCCATAGGAAGGCAGCTTTGAGAGAGGCGAAGGCCGAAGGCCGAATCGAATGCCTTCGCTATGTCTAAACTAACTGCCAATGCCTCCCCCTTGGACTCAACTGCCTCCGCCCAGTGATGCGTCAGGTATACTAGAAGATCAGCATCTGAGTGACCACGACGGAAACCGTACTGACGGTCGCTAATCAGCTGGTGCTCTTCTAAATAATTCATGAGCTGACAGTTTATAAGTGTCTCCATGATTTGGGAGAACAGGGAGGTTATGGCTATTGGCCGATAGTTTGACGGATTAGAGCGATCTCCTTTTTTAGGGATGGGATACAGTAAAGCTGTTTGCCGTGTGTTCGGTACCAAGACGAATGAATAGGAAAGCCGAAATAGGTGCGTCAATACTGGCGCCAACTCTGGAGCACATACTTTAAGCACAATCGTAGGGATGCCATCAGGCCCATTCGACTTGTGGATGTCCAAGGAAAGTAGTGCTTTACGCACAGATGACTGCTGAAACTGTGGTTCTGGCAGAGAACTATCACACTGCGGGTTGGTAGGCGGTGCGTTCCTTTGGTTATCCAGAGTCGAGTAGGCCGCAAAGAATGAGCCCAGAAGATTGGCTTTCTCCTTTGCGGTATGGGCCAGAGAGTCATCGTCTCTGTGCAAGGATGGAAATGAAGGTTGGGAGAAATTCCCTAAGTCAGCCTTGGCGAGAGACCAGAACGCACGAGTGCCCGAAGGAAGGCGAACTAATTTCTCACCAATTCTGCCAATGTGTTCCACTTTTGCCTTGGCGATAGCTCTTTTGAAGAACCTCGAGAAAGAGTTGTATTCCTTTCATAATGCGCTAGTTTTTTACATCACGATATGCCGACGCAGTAGCCCAAACTCGGTAGCATTCCTGCTTTCGGCGTAAAGCCGCTTTGCAGTGGCGACCAAACCAAGGCTGAGACTTGCCACCGATAGGCACCGCAGAAGATGGAATGAAAAGTTTCATGCCCTGCAGCACCACATCAGCGACAGAGTCAGCGACAGAGTCAGCGACAGAGACAGCGACAGAGACAGCGACAGAGTCAGCGATAGAGTCAGCGACAGAGTCAGCGACAGAGTCAGCGACAGAGTCAGCGACAGAGTCAGCGACAGAGTCAGCGACAGAGTCAGCGACAGAGTCAGCGACAGAGTCAGCGACAGAGTCAGCGACAGAGTCAGCGACAGAGTCAGCGACAGAGTCAGTGACACAGTCAGCGACAGCATTCGGATCATCCAGCGAGAAGTACGACCACCCCCATGGGTAGGATCCAAAGAAAGACCACATCCCGTCCCAATCTGCTAACCTATAGTTAAACCTAAAAGCGACGACAGCCTGCAAAAGGAGGCCGTGATGGGCGCGTGATAGGCACTTTGCTCCGGATTAGGCAGTGGTCCGACGCGCCAAGTGGAGCGTCCACGAATACCTGATAACGATCCGGGTGAGAGGTTAGCAGGAAGTCCAACAGTGAAGGCGTATGGCCATCCACATCAGGAACTCGCGTAGGTGAGGTTACCAATTGTGTTAGACCATACGCCAAGGCAAAATCGTGAACAGACCTCCCCGCATGATCGGTGGTGCGAGAACATAGCCATTCGGCGTGGTGGGCATTAAAATCACCCAAGATCACGTTCTCTGCGGAGGGGGTCTGCTTTAACACGGAATCTACAGCTATTTGAAAATGCTCGACTAGCCGGTCAACTTCAGTATTCCCGCTATGGGACCTGTATAGGCACGCGTAACTGCGTGGATGGTCTTCGCAAGCTACGCGTAACCAGAGGATGGATAGGTCAATGTGTGATTGCGGCTCGTATTTTTTCCACCTGTTTAGAAGAAGTGACTGACTGACTGGGGTTTGTAGTTGCTGCTCGTTTTCTTGTTGCCGGTAAACTCGGTCTCTAGCTAATAATTTGACATCGCTATAATTCTAATCAGTCGACAAAACATCCTCATTGTATTTGAAAACTCAATGAGTATGAATCTGAGAGTAAATTTTTGAAAATACTACCTCAATATTTCCAAGTAGATCTCGTGGTAATGAATTTCACCATGTTTTCATCAGTGAACATGTTCGTATTAACTGATATTTCGTGCAAATGGTCATCATTGATATCTTTTAAAATCGTCTCAACCGCTTGTCCTCTGAAATTATGAATAACGTTGAAATGCCTGAGCTCATGGTTGCTAACAAAAACATAACAATGTCTTTTGTACACTCAAATGGCCAGTGTACTCAACTGAGTACAGCAGTGAAAATCGCAATGTAAAACTGGTAATTTACAGTAAGTATTTATTGCAACCCTCTAACTCACATTATAAACTACATTATATCGCTTCACATTTTTATTGATAACAACATTTACGGTCAAAATTGTGGCAAAAAAAAATAACACACTAACACAAACAAAATTGTGGCAAAAATGACCTTCAAGCCTGCCGAGGCGCCGGTAACAGATATCTTCTCTGACGTATGCGCACACACCAGTCCGCGGTACAAAGAAGATAGAAAAGGAGAAGATATCTGTGTCTCGGTCAAGAAGAGCAAACCTGGCTTCGCCGTCTCGAGATGGTGGTGGACGGCGTTCTGGTTGGAATGAAGACCCCTTATGTTACAGAAATCCGCAGTAAGCGTGGTAGGGGTTCCAAGTTCTTCTTGCTCTGTTTGCCCCGGACAGGGTTGACTATGAGCGCAATTTTACCCCCCCCCCCCCCCCCCCCTCTCAGAATACGCAGGACAGCCTGAGCATCCCTGATTTGGCTTGAATCCAGAGCACGGACACCCAGGCGGGGATTCTCCACTGCAGGTGCAAGTGGTACCCCCCTGGGGTAGATTTTTTAAATCTCGCATCCATTGTGTGTGTGTGTAAGGGGGGGGGGGGTAAGGCCTCCGGGAATCTCACAACTGTGCAGAGCTGTGCTGCTACTTTACGTCGGTGTCAAGTGAGAGAGTGATATCTCCCCGTAGGCGTGCCGGCCTATTCAGTTGCAAATGCAGTATGGCACTACTACTAATTATTAGACCTTGCCACAAGCCACACTAGCAACGCACTATTAACATCTTTGGTGTCTATAAACGATGATTTCTCTTTCCATCAGAGGACCCATCTGCTATGGATCTGCATGGATAGCAAACAGCTATCCTATGATATAAAAAAAATTAAATATAACATTTTTATACTTGCAAGTGAACATATTTTATTTAATATTTTTTGACTTGCGATAATCATCCTTTAATTTTTATGTTTTTAAGATAAACGAAAACTAAAAAAATCAAATTTTCGTCTTACAATAGAAATGAAAGAAAAACACTGCTAGTAAGTAAATTTATAAATAATACGCGTGCGGCCATATGTGCAGCTAGGAAAAATCAATGAGACTTCCTGGAACTTAAAAAAATCAAGATCTGATGAAAACTCAAATTCCGATAATCGGACCGGAAACGATAACTTTCTACTTTTCTAAATTTTGGATTATTAAACAGGAATCTCTAAATTGATAGTCTTTTCAAATTTCTACAGGTATCTAACAAATTTACCTACATTGTTTTTACAAATTCTTTTTATGATGATTAATTTACGAAAATTTAAAAAATGAACTGGTCTGCTAAGTCATTTTAACTTTCATTCAAAATAATTAGATCTAATTCAACTGCGCTGATCATATAACGGAAAAAGCTGACATATTTAAAGCTCCACATACAGCATGCGCAAAGAAGTTGTAATGGTATGAATTTATTTTAGTTTAAAAACATAGAATAATAACAATATATTATATAAAATAAAATACTTTGAGTATACCTAATACTTTAATTAGGAAACAGTCAATTTTTATGTTTGAACTATCAAGAACAACAACAATTAAAAGTAAAAAAAAAATAAAATCGATAAAAATTAGTTTGATGAAAACTAAAAAAAATAAAAGTCGGTCCAGCGGTTTAGCCGTGAAAGCGTAACAGACAGACAAACAGACAGACTTTCGCATTTATAATATTCGTATGGATTTTTAAACACCCTGTCTAAATATGGAATACTATAATGACCCGCTTCGCCCGCGAGAATATTAATAAGTCATGAAATAGTAATATAGTAATAATTAATAAGTAATAAAATAGTAATATAGTAGTATAAATAAACCAAGGCAGTTTCTTGTTGCTGTTATTGATTGGACTTTGTATAATGATGATAAATAAATAAGAAAATTATTAGTTTAAATGAAGACCATGACGTGCTTTTCACATTTACTTCGTGTACCTATGTATACAGGGTTATTTTTAACGGTTCGGCCAAATTTTTAGAGATTGTTCAGAATCGATATGTTCGATTTATGTAATAAAAAAAATAAATAAAAAAAATACATTACAATTAATTATACGTAATCGTAATTATAGCTAAATATGAAATGACACACTGCCAGCAATACAGAGTTCATTCACAAGACTCAGTGCATATTGTCATGAATTTAGTAAATAAAAAATATTTTATATACCTAATCTTGTAATAATTTTACAATAATAATTAAAATGCACTTTCAATTCAATATTTAGTTCCTAATTTTAAAATTTGGCCGTAACCCTTTATATGTTCGAGCGAAGCGCGTGTGTTTATGTATGTACATAAACTAACTCGCTTTCACATATTATGAATGACATAACAATCAAATAAAATCTAACATCGAATTAGATATTAAAAGCTTAATGCGATGGAGTCATGAATGGTTAGTATAGCTGTGAACAAGTAGTGCAAAGAGTAAGTAGAGCTCGCCTGAAATTCAGGCAATTTAGTCGACGCAGTGAGCTACATAATGCAGCGGAAACCTCAAATAGCAGTTATTTCGATTTGGCATCCGTGCCTCCATAAATAACAATAACAATTAACCGCGGTGAATTCAATGCACCCGCAGTTCGGCATCTCATTTGTTCGGACATAGGCATCATTATCTAAAATTGTAACTTTTATGGTGAATAATAAAATTATTATAAATTCAAATGTAAGTGTTTCTGTTTGGGTGTTTGTTATTCAACCAGGGTAACGTGCCCTTAAGTCGGACTGCGCCTAATATTGGCCCCTTAATAGGTTTATGCTGATAGTTAAGTTTAAATTCCATATAGGTTTTTAAATTTGTGTTGCAAATCGCGACTTTACTCATTTAATTGAGTAATAACACACGATTTAAGCAATTTATGTCATATATAGGTACTCTAATGTTATAGCACGTAGAAGTCAAAAAGTCATAACACTGAGCTGTATCGTCTCCGATTTACCTAAGCCACCAGGAGAGCCCACTTTTTTTATTATATCACAAGATAGAAAACAAGCAGGCGGCTCTCCTGATGGAAAGAGAAACCATCGCCTATAGATACCAAAGTTGTTAATGGCGCGGTACTATCCGTGTGGTGGGATGGCAATGCCACATACATAATTCTACCTTACCTTCCAATCCGGAACACGACAACGATAAGCACTGACGCTATTGCGGCAGGAATATATAAGGCGGTGGAACTCTACCACCTAGTAGTCACGATGGTAGTGATACTTATAGACTATTGGTCGGCATTTAGGACCTGCCTGGCAGAACGGCAATTGGTCTATTCTTCAAAGAAGTCCCGACGAACACTCACAGGGATTATGTTTTTAACTATAGATAATGTCCCAATAGGTTTTAATTCTCTTCTGCAGAAAAATCAAAGTACCTATAGGTATACCAAAATATTATGTTTCTTGCTTTTAAAAATAATCTCCTTTACATATTAAACATTTTTTCAAGCGATTGAACCATTTTTTAAAACAGGAGGACCACAGATCTGAAGGCATGTTTTCTACGTGCTGATTGGACGCTATCACTGCCTCTTCGGAGTTGGTAAAAGTAAAACCTCGCATCAAATCTTTGATTTTGGGGAAAACACAGAAATCACAGGGTGCTAGGTCGGGGCTATGCGTAGGATGAGTGACAAGATGTACTTTTTCGAAAGTTTAGCTTCCGAAAAATTACATCTTGTATGACTTTGTTTTGTTGGCCGTGTGTGAAGAAGCGTTATCATGGTGTAGGAGAATGTGGCTTTTGAATCGTCTTCCGCGGATTTTTCTAACACTACATCTCCGGAATGGCGCTTTCCAACTAAAGCGAAGCCAAAACAACTGGTTAAGTGCAATTCAGACTCGCGCACGAAGGGTTTCGTACCATTATCTATAAAAACGGCAAAAAATAGCCTCTGTGGTCTATTGGACCAGCGTTGGCGTTGACCACATGAGGTCCTGGGTTCGATTCCCGTGTCGGTCACATAAAAAAAATGTTTTTTCACTTTTCTGATAAACACAAAGTTGCCCGGGTTTGGAAAGTGCCCAGTTGGCGATAGGTTTGCCACCTATTACATTGTGGGACTAAGTATCTTCGGCTAATCGTGGGTGCACTTGTTGTGCACCTCGGCCTATCTCTTCGGGTATACGGGCGTAAAGATACTTTAATGATTCTTTTTTATTGTTGTGATTTTCGATTTTTTTGAAAAATATCTGTTACTGACGACTTTGTTCGCATGACCCAATACTATAAATTTATTTTGCGCAGTCGGTTAAAAACGTAGCCTATGTCACTCCCAGACAATGTAGCTTTTTAAAAGTGAAATATATTTAAAAACGGTTGAGTAGCTTTTGAATTAAATCGTAACAAGCAAAAAAATAAAAGATCAAATCTTTCCTCTTTATAATATTAGTACATATCGGTAGATATAGACTGGCGAACGATATTTTTATTTTGTCTTAAAATGATAAAAAAATAAGTACATAATATAATGTTTATCAAAAATTTTTAATTTAAATTTTATTAATTTTATAGATTTATTGCCTTGACCTGGAGTATGACGTAAGATACTTTTTATTACGGGAAAATTAATGTTGTTCCCTACTGCAAGGTACAGCTTGTTATATAATTAGCAAGGATTATTACATAGGATTAGCAGTTTCCGTATAAACTACCGTGTATTCGCTTTCATTACATACTGTGACCACTAGATGTCGCTAAGAGTAACGTTTCGCTGTTAATTTGCGTTTTTATAGAAGTTTTATTCGTAAGAAAAAAATTGGTAAGTCTTTGTCTATGTAGTAATGAATAAAACCGTTAGATAGAGTCCATTATATAATTACTCATATAATTCGTTGCAAACAACTTGTGAGCTATATAGTAGCTTATATAAAAACAAGGATATTTTCGAGGTGTATTTCATCCTCCTATATTTTCTTGGCAAACATGAATATTCTGTTTATGTGTGTCTGAAGTTTGAGTGTTGCGTTCATCACCTGTTCCTACCATATAGACGAAAATACCTATGGTCTGTATAGTTGGTGTATTCTACGGAACTAAGGTGTTAGTAATACAAATTAGAGTAAACAAAATTTTGTTCTAAGCGTCATATTGCAGCCAATTCAGCCGAGAGACACTTTTTATCTTTATTATTACTCAAGTTGTATTATATTACCTTTCAACAAAAAAAGTTTCTAAGTATCTGTAACATTCTTTTTTACTCTATGATATTAGCTAGTTTTTATTAAACTAGCTAATATACTTTTGTTTTTTTTAATATTTTTTGCTAAACAGGCGAACAGTAAAATTGCAGTTTGATGCAATTTTTTTACAGTTGACATAACTGCATTGATGTTGTCAATCAACAGCACAATCTGTGTTTAGTTTTAATGGCTATAGTTTGTTAGCAAGCTGCATGTTTGTAATTTTCAATTTCAATAAATTCAATTTCATTTTCAATGAAGATGATAGTTAACATCATGAGGCGCCGGTGCTTGGGGTGATGGGTAGAGACTACAGCTCTTAAGAGTACATGGCTAAAACGACTTCAACGGTGTACTCCAGGTTGGGATAGTCGATTTTTATGATTAATCCATCCATCCCACTAACCCTAAAAAATGTACACGACCATTTCTCCTTCGAAAGCGGCATTGCTTTGGTTCACTAAAGTATCTGTTCGAAGTTATGATGCCATTTAACTTCTCACAAACAGTTAAGGCCCTTAGCTGAGGCGCAGCGTCGCTGGACTGAGTAAAGCAGGAGACTTAGGGTGGACTTTTATACAGTAAGTTCAAAAGAAAATAATCATAGCAAGAAAAGTTATAGATAAATACGATACGTAATTTCTTTGATAAAAAAGTAGTTCTGTTTACTTAGTAAGATTTCAAATGATTTACATTTTTTCTAGTAAGGCATGTTTTAAGTTGAGATTCTAGAATAATTTACGAAATTTTTTAGTATAATTTTGTTTTCAAACGCTGACTAAAATATGCTGCACATCAAAGACTCTCTTAATATTTAGTACTTCACATGAAAAAATGATGTAAAAATTCAATTTTATTCAGAAACGCCTATTCAAAGATATCCAATTTAAACGAGTGCTCTGAAGAGGTTTTCATTCCCAATTCACATGTTCCGTACGCTAAAATTTTTTGTTGTATAATATTAAGTCGAGATACGAGTACGTCACTTTAAAGCAACGTGGAATTAGCCAAGTGGAACCTTTTTTTTATAATATATTAATATAAGATGGTTCCTTTTACTAAACATGTTTGTACAACACATTGGTACAACATTGCAAATTGGTGCTTCTATATATTTTTAGTACATTGTCCGAACTTTTGTAGGAAAACAAATCATTTATTTCTTCAAAAGGAGCCCGGATTAACTTTGGAAAGATAAATGACAATATTAAAGAATGGACTGAAGCCAGATATTGCCTGTCATACTCCGCGACAGGAACAAGCACTGACACAAGCGGCAGGAAAAAACAAGGCGGTGTTACTTTACCTGGTCGAGACGTAGCAGAACTCTACTATATCGGAGTCCCAATAGTAGTGACATGTTTGGCTTTCAGTCACATTGAACTTTTCAAGTAGTATGCGCCGGAAGCCAAATCATTTATTCTTTAAAAATATACTTTATTTATTGTCACTTCTGTGGTTTAGTAGTCCAGTGTCGGTATTGACCACATGAATCCCGGGTTGGGCAAATTCAAAAAAGTTTTTATCAGTTTTCTGATAAAAACAACGTTGCCCGGGATTGAAAAGCGCCCGGTTAGTGATAGGCTAAAGGATAGGCGATAGAATAGGTGGGTGGCAAACCCACCACATTGTAGGACTAAGTATCCTCGGCTGAACTTGGGTGCAAAGGTTGTGCCTCTGCCTACCACGTCAGGGATATGGGCGTGAAGATAATTTAAAAGGAGCCCGGATTACCCCGGAAAGATAAATGAGAATGGACTGTAGCCAGATATTTCTATGTAGAATTTCCTCACTCAGTGACAGGAGCAGCAAACCCGAGCGATACATTGCTAAATTCTATCACTTAATAGTCATATTTGTTAGAAATATGTCTGGCCAATCGTTCGCCTCTTACGAACTGTCTGGCAAATACAGATGGTTTATTTTTCAAAAAGATCCCAGACCAACATGGGTATTTTTGGAAGGTATGAAGGTTATATTCAACTGGCAAGTCCCGACTTAACATATTGGGTACTTTTAATCCCCGGAAATTGTGACTTCCAGAGCAAGCTGATGATCTTCCTCGTCGAGAATTAAAAACGTACCTAATAACTTTGCCATCCGATGCCCTACACATCTAGTTTACTAAAAAATATTAGTGAATAAAATAAATTATAAAACTGAATCGAACACGAAATTTAATGAATTTTTACTTTATATAGCTTTAAGTACACTCCAAATCACAAAGGTAAAAACGCTGGTTTTTACAGCGTCTGTGCAGATGTTTTTTAAAACAGCACCAAATTTAGTCGTTACAATAAGGGTGGAAAATTATATTAATCCAGTAATTAAAAGACTTCTTATTTTTAAACTCCTTCACTTATTTGCCAGTTACAATCTAAGCTTTATCGACTAGACAATTTTTCAAGATGCTCAGCATCACTTCACGTATTGCCTACCATTCGTTTGAATTTTTTGTGTTAATTTAATTTACCTTGGCCTTTTAAACAGTTAATTGACCTAGCCTACTATCGCCTAAGCTTATTGTTTCGGCTTCAAATTTTTTAAAATTTATTTGAAAATAGTCCCCGTGTTGATTCGGGCCCTTTTTTAAGAAAAGAAATTGCCTTACTACCAGGCGTTTCGTAAAAGGCGAGAAAAAAATAATACATGTAACTAACATCATGACTACTAACTAGAATTTTCTTGTATCGCCCGGGTTTTGGGACCATCAAGGCGATGGTCCTAACCTATTTCTGCCGCAATAACGTCGGTGCTTGTCGCTGTCGTATTTCGGTTTTGGGAGATATGGTAATCGGCAAACGTATGCATTTGGCATTCCATACTTGTCACACAGATAGTAAAGCACCATTTGGTGTCTAAAGCAAGCCTTTGGTGTCTAAAGGCAATGGTTGTCCCGGTCTGGTCAGGCTGTTTATGTTGAGAAAAAACCGGGACCGGGTGTTTGATTTAAATATTTAAAAACAGAGAGAACGCCATGTAATATTAATTGGTTTTATTATACAGAAATACCAAAATTAAAGCCTATAAAACAAAGAAGCAATTTTGTTAAATTTGGAGAAAAAATAAAGGTCATTTATTTTTCTTATTATGAAATAGCAAACAAGGAAATGACTTTCTTGACAGTTAGAGAGAAAGTCTTCTATAGATTTGAAAAATCTATAGAAGGTGCATAACTATCCATATGTCAGGAAAATAATGCCACACGCACAGGTTCGCCTTTTATGGAAAGCTGGGCAGAAAGGCCGACGTTTTGTTTTTTAAAAGGGGCTAGAACGGAGAATTAAAGTTTTCAAAGATTTAAAATTAATGAAATAAACAGATATTATATTCTAGTTCTTCTTTTATTAAGATAGATAGAGACTGAAAGGTAACTGCTTAGCTTTTCGAAGAAAACTAGGGTGGATTAAAAATAAAATTACTTGTAACAAGCAGCTGCCATTACGCCGCTCGTAATTGTGAGGTAGAAGTGAATATTTATACATTAGCTTTGGTAACATTTATGAGGTTTATTTATGGATACTATTATGGGAAGCAGCATTAAGTGTTCAGTAAAGTGTACTTAAACGAAACACTTAAGTTTAATGTCAAACCATCTTCGGAGCGTGAGTTATTATTTAATGTCGTTTTATATCTAATGTTTTTGATCTAACCGAATACTTGCTATTTTGAGGTTTGTTAAAAGGAAATCAAGTTGTACCTAATGTATGCTTATCATACTAATTAATTCGCGACCTTATAGGTTTGAAACTATTTGGCGTAGGTAAACTATGAAGTGAGTTTAGCCACTTTTATAATTTAGTTCGTAAATACTAGTTAAAGTAACAAGACATTTATCTATAAATATCATCACGCCGGTTCGTTAGCGAATTAGGCAGATTGAACCCAATGTCAATAGATATTAGATGTCATTAGATAGCAATCCTCATCCAATTTTTTTACCTGCTCTTAAGAGGTAAAATTGGACTGGAGGAAGCTAGTATGGTAATAAATAATAAATAATAACAATGTGTCTCAGGAATGAGCTAGGGATCTTCACATTAAATTGAAATGGTAATGTGACTGTCATGCTGTTTCATGATCAAATACTTATCACACAAATGTTTATCCCGGTCGAAGATTGAACCAGAACTCATCTCGATAAGTATTACTAGACGTATATTCTAACCATTTGACATAAGAAACGCTGGGCGGTCAATATATTTATTAGTTTTCAGGTCATCTGACTTTAATATTAAAATGAATTTTAGTTAGAAACTAATAATGGATGGAAATAGATTAAACTTAACAAGTTATTCAACATTCAAACAATATTTAATTGCGAGTTAATTGCTCCTGCATACATACAGCGGCTTCAATATCAAATCACCTAGGGAATGCGCTACAGTTTCTCGACATAATGGAGTAATTCTCTGCATTGATGTTGAATACGCGCCGCTGGTATTCACTAATGAAATACATCCTTGATTACCTTGGAATAAACTAGTTTTCATATATAAATATCAATTCTAACTACTCAAACCAACTCTAAATATGATGTTCCTTTGTGGTATTTATGTGTTACACGTCACTTTGGAGTTCTGTTTACAGGCTAGCTTTTAGTGTAAGACTAATTTAAACCTTGTGGTCTAGGGGACACTCTATTTGGCTTAGATCGTGAGTTCTGAGTTCGATCACTGGGTCAGGCAAAAGTAGAAATTTTTTGCAATAACCTCGTTTGCGAACAACAGCTGTATAGATGCCAGAAAAGAACATAACCGATGACGAGTATGTTACTGCTAGAAAACCAATGAATGTTAGACAACAAGGGTGTATTTTTATTCACAATAAAATGGCTAATTTAATAAAAAAAATATTTTTAAAAACAACTTTTTCTTTGAGTACATACTTGCTAATCGATTAATTCAAACTTTAATGAGCGCAAGTATATAAGGAGCGTTTTGTTAAAATTTGGCTTTCCCTTAACCTTAAAAATACTGGTTTCCCTAAGGAGCAACATTATAAGGGTTTTGAGTCAATAAACCGGTTTACTAAAGTTTTTTTAAACCTTCTTTGAAATTCACCGCTTCTAATTTTTTAGCGTTACGTACCATTCACAGTTTTTTAAGCCAAAACTTTATACATAAGTTTATGCGCTCTCATCTCTGATACGCTCCGAGTGAAACCTTTTATGAAAATCGCTAAAAGCCTTTATTAACCGGTATTATTTAAATCGGTTACAAACCTTGAATTATAAAGCTAAGCATAAAGGATAATCAGATGATAAAGTCCCGAGTTCAATCCTTGTTCGGATAATAATGTTGTATAATGTTTTGGAGGAAAAACTTAGGAGCAGCAGCAGTGTGTGCTAACAGGTCCGTGCCTGGGAAGATTACGAAAATTGATACGATTATCGTAAAAAGTCATTATAACGTCGGTAAGATATGACGGTGATCTCCATCCCACTTATCTCACCCAGCGACAAATATTTAGTGATGTTTGTTCACTCTGCCAACCAGCAAAGGAACTGGTGTGATGATTCTTCATGATGGTCTAAGATCCAGATCTACCTGCTGAAGTGTAAAAGATCTCAATTGTTGACGCAAAAAAGTTCCATGTTTTAGAAATATTTTGTTGTTTGTTACTACCTAATATTAGTTTACATGCCAAGTTTCAGCTTTCTGGAACTTCAGTATGTACACTAAGAATTTTGATTTTCATCAGTGAGTGAGTGAATCAGTGACGAAATTGGGGACGTGATGATCAGACGGGATCATCAGTGACGAAGTGAGTGAGTCAGTGAAAAAAATGTTAAATAAGTACACCATTGAAATCATATCCCGAGATTTTTGTTTATCTGGTGTAAATTGGATTGAGAAAAACGACGAAATGATTCGAGAAAAAGGTAGGTAGTGCCTTTGCTTTTCGCTTGGCTTGTCGTGGCGGGGACACTACTATGCCCTCAAATTAGTCAAAACATCGTAATAAATTAAGGTTTGGACTCGCAAGACATAGTCTTTAGCACGGGTATTAGTAGCCTAAATTTAAATTTAAACTCGACAAAAGATGACTCAAGGCTTTTAATTTTATTCAGAAATAGTCACTTTATTATTTGAAACTATTTGTGTTGTTACATTTAAATAGATCAAGCAACGGCATGAACAATTTCCAATTCTGTTGTGATAAACACCTAAATTTAATATTTGCTTGCCTTATAATAAAACAAAATTGAAAGTGATTTAACATTAAGCTGGCATCTACCTCATTCTCGGGCTTCCATTGTAGTTTGTTTAATAAACAGCAGGGAGCAAGACAACGCTAACAAGATCAAAGTATTTGTGTAGGACGCTTAAATTAAGCCTAATCCTTTTAGTAAGTTATTGTGAATTAAACTTCGTAATATTTAAGGGATGTAAAGGGTTATTTTCAGCTGAAATGACAAGAGCACCCGTGTTGCATTAATTCTTAGGTATATAAAAAGTACATTTTGTTTTCTAAAGGGTATTCACCAATGCTAATGCAAACGGTCCCCACTTGGGGTACATCACCTTTAAAAATGCGCTTTCCATTAATGTAAGGAGAAAGACGCATTAGGCCACCGCCAGAACTCTCACGAATCGGAAAAACGTAACAGCAGAGCTGTAACATCACTATTGGCAGAGTGGCATACTCTTGTACATGCCGGTCTACTCGACTGCTGACAAAGCTAGATTTTACTACTAATTGGATCGACTGACTGCACTGATGGAATATTTTTTTTCACAAAAAATAAAAATAAAAAATAATGATAATAATAAAAAAACGGCGATAAATAATAATTTTTGGCGCCACTTCCTCGACTGACTTCATACTTGTAAAATCCGTATTTACCGGAAGGCTAATTCTTTATAATAGCAAAAAGATCTAATAGCAAAAAGAAGTTACTGATTTTGCCCCGATTTTTGAAAATTGAGTTTTTACCAGCACGTTTTGGGGTCCTACGAAACTTTCCGACAATTTTTTTTACGATGACGTCAGTATGCGTCGTCGCAGGTGCGTGCGCGTGTGCGCGAGTGCGCTTGTGCGCATAGCCGCGTGTGTGCGAGTGCGCGTGTGCGTTTGTGCGCGTGTGCGAAGGTGCGCGTTTGCGCGAGTGCGTGTGAGTGTGTGTGTGTTTTTTGGAAGTTAATTTGGAACTTAATTTGGAAATTCAGCTCTTTTCTTTAGAAAACTGTGTTCGATTTAACCAAAATCGGTTTATCAGTTTGGAAGCTTTCATTGATTTAAAATTTTGAAAAAAGTGTTCCTTAGACAAAACTTCGTAATATTTCAACCCATCATTTCTTAAATTCTCCAATACCGAATACCGTCTCAAAAATCTAAATCGAATCAACTTCTCTAAAGTTACAGTTTTTCAAATACGAAAATTGTTTACAACAAACTTACTTGATATTTTCAAAATAACTTTCATACTAATATACGGATTTTTTTTATATCATAAGATAGCAAACAAGCAAATGGGTCTTCTGATGGAAAAACTCAACCATCGCCTATAGACACCAAAGGTGTTAATGGTGCGTTGCTATCTTGTGGCGAAGTCTAATAACACATGCATAAGTTTACCGGCTGTCTCACCCTCCAAACCGGAACGTGATAATTACAAGCACTTATTGCGGCAGGAATAGGTAAGGCAGTGGTACCAGACCCGGGTGAGACAATGCAGAACTCTACCACCTAGTAGCCACGATGGTAGTGACTCGTACAGCCAATTTTTACGATCTGCCTGGCAGAACGGCGGTTGGCCTATTCTTCAAAGGAACCCGGGACCAACACGGGTAAACGGTATTGTTTTCAAAATCTCATCTCTTGTTCTGTATTATTGTTGCAGTCCAGATACATACATATCTTCACGCCAGATCCCTTACGAGGTAGGCAGAGAGAACCGAGTGTCATACATCACGATCCTTGCAGGCTTGTGTCGCTTCTTCCACATTCATTACTCCTTTCATACACACACGGCGGTTGCGAAAACTTGATACCACCTTTGGACAGTACTCGATCAATTTGATTATGGTATGTCAGTCTTGGTCTTCCCCGGTACCTACAACTTTCCATATTAGCATTGTATATCTGTTTAGTTAACCTTTCATCTACCATTCTTTCTACATGTCCGAACTAACTGAGCATGCCCTTTCTCATCTTTACACTGACACTTTCTTTCAAGCCTAAGCTTTCTCTCACTTCCATATTACGCTTATTATATACGCAGATTTTTCGTAACACTCTCTTTTCGACCGCGTTAATTCTACTTTCATGCTCTTTCTTACATACCCAGACCTTACTCCCATACAATAGCGTTGGGATAAGCACATAATTATGCAGGGATAGACGGGTACCCTGACTTATTAAATTAAAATTGTGCTATTAAGTAATCTCTCTAACGCTCCATTCACTCTGTTCTCTGCACACACTCTTCTTTCAACATCAGTAGTGTACCATCCATCCCTGCTAAAAGCACATCTAAGGTCTACAAACTCATCCACTTGTTCCAGCACTACATCTTCGACCACAACTCTTACATCCCTTCTAGTTGCTTCTCTTTCAAATACTAAAACTTTAGTTTTTTTCCCATTCCAATGTAAGCCTCTTACAATCATCATTCATAGCTGTGACCAGTGTTTACAGCTTTGATGGAGTTGAGCCTAGAAGTACCGCATCGTCTGCATAAAGCAGGCATGCGCATTCCCACATTCAGTGACCTTAATCTTTCGAGACACTTGTCTAGATATAGAATAAACAGGCGAGCTGACAATACACAACCCTGCTTAACTCCGATATTGACATCGAACCAGAGCGATATGTTGCCATCCACCCGCACACATGCTTTGTAATCCCAGTACATGGATTGCAAAGCACGCAGCTAACGCCCATCTGTTCCACAAATGAGTAAAATATCCCCAAGTTTCCTTCGCAGAACTCTATCAAACGCTTTCTCCAAATTCACAAAACCACAGAAAACCTTCTGGCCGACAGCCAGGTGCTTTTCTAAGATGTTGCGGAGTGAGAAAACTTGATCCATATATCCTCTTCCAGACCTAAAACCTGTTTTTAAAGGTATATTGCAAGGTCGACTGTTGCAGTCTACCTTGCAATATGTAGCTACTAATATGCCGATCTTGTTCCACTTTCTCAAAGATGGCATTGATTTTATCTGTGACAGGGTGTCCAGAGCGAACCTCATCTTTTGCACTAAAATTTCCAGACTTAAAACACTTGACCCACATTTGTGCTACTCTTATTGATACCGCATTAGGTCCGTAAATCGCACAAATTTTATTCGCGGCGTTCGTCGCATTTTTACCTTTTTTGTAACTGAACTTTAAAATGTATCGAATTTCTACGTCACATACGTTCATTTTGCTTGCTTGAAAAACAATTGAAAAATGACGGGAACTAGTTTTTTTATTTTTATTTATTGCATCTTCAGAATGTCACATTTAATGGTATTAAAACCAGCCAGTTATATTTAGTAGAGCCAAAAAGGTTTGATTACTGATAATACATTCAAAATACGAAAATACTTTTGCCCCGACCTATTATTTCTTTAATATACCACCTTCGGACAGCACCTGACCGATTTCATTATGGCACGTCAGTCTTGGTCTCACCTGGTAGTTTCATCCACATTCGCATTGTATATCTGTTTTGTTAACCGTTCATCTGCTATTCTTTCATATGTCCGAACCAACGGAGCACGCTCTTTCTCATTTTGCACCGATCTTCTTTCGACTTTCTTTCAGTCCCAACCTCTCTCTCACTTCATTGTTTAGAATGCGATCCGCTAGTGTTACGCCACAGATTTTTCGTAATGCTCTCATTTCGACTGCGTTAATTCTACTTTCATGCTCTTTCTTACATACCCAGCTCTCACTTCCATACAATAGCGTTGGGGCAAGCACAGAATTATGCAGGGAAAGGCGGGCAACCCAACTTAGGACAGTGCTTTGGAGGAGTTTCCTTAAAGCTCCGTTCACTCTGTTCCCCGCACACACTCTTTCTATATCAGCGGTGTATCTTCCATCCCGGCTTCCCGGCCAAGATATACAAACTCATTCACTTGTTCCAACACTAAATCATCAATCAGTAGCGATGGGCGTTTTTGTTATTTTTCAACATCGATGCACATCGTTGTTACGCTAATGTCACCCGTTGGCAACATCGTTGTTTCCGACACTGACCGGTGTGAGACATCCAACTTGTATACTGGCCGTGGAACATCAAACATGTTTAATGTTTATAGTTTGCCGTTTTTATAAATGTTGTAATACTATCGTACTTCAAAGTAAAAATATTTATGAGGATTAATAATAGTTAATGTAAATAAATAGGCAAAATATTGAAACACATATTTTTTTATTTTTGTATTCGACCGCTCCGTTAGTCGAGTGATTAGCGAATCTAACTACGAATCGAGAGGGCTCGGGTTCGATTCCCGACGGGGACAAACATTTGTGTGATGAATATAAATGTTAGTATTTCTGAATTTGGGTGTTTATTATGTATGTTACAGTATTCATAAGTATAATTATTTCTATGTATTAGTATTGTTGACTAGCACCCATAACACGAGCAAATAATTTGCTTATTTTGTGGTTAGATCAATTCGTGTAATTTGTCCACCGAAAATTATAAAAACAAAATTATAATTATAAATTATAATTTATTTAGGTAGCTAAACATTTGCATTCGCATTTAAAAAGACGCGCTATTCTACGAAATTAATTCAAGCACTCAATTTATTTGGTATCGCTGCTTGCATCCATTGTTTATACATAGTTGGATTCATCTTTCATTCACAAATATCAGCCATCGGGCATCGACATGTTATTATTGACATCGGTCGTTGTCGGATACGGTCGGCATCATTCGATATCTGTCATCCCGTAAAATGGTGTTACTCCCATCTGTTGTTGAACATTTCGGCATCGGATGACGCCAGCAATGACTCACATCGTTGGTAAACAACGTTTTATTAAAAACGGCCACCTCTATCAATCAGTACTCATAGTTTTACATCCGTTCTGGTTTCTTCCCTTTCAAACACCAGAACCTTGGTTTTCTTCGCATTCAATTGTAAGCCCATATTCTTACAGTCATCTTTGAGAACAGTGATCAGATTTGGAGTTCAGATGGAGTAGAACCTAAAAGTACAGCCTCGTCTGCGTTAAGCAGGCAGACACTCATCTGCATTCCCACATTCATCAATCTTATCCTTTGGAGACACTTATCCAGATATAGAATAAACAGGCGCGCTGACAACACACAACCCTGCTTGAGACCAATATTGACATCAAACCAAGGCAATATGTTGCCATCAACCCGCACCATGCTTTGCAGTCCCAGTATATGGACTGAACTGCACGCAGCAGGGATCCAACTATTATTCCGTAATGTGGTAAAGTGTTGCAAAGTTTCTTCCGTACAACTCTATGAAATGCTTTCTCTAAATCCACAAATCCGCAGAATACCTTCTGGCCAATAGCCAGATGTTTACTCTACGATGTTGTGGAGTGAAAAAACTTAGTCCGTACATCCTCTTTTAGATCTGAAATGAAATTATCTGTGCCTTCCACAACTTTCCGTTAGACTTTTCATGCATTCTCCTTTCAATAATCTTACCATACACCTTCGATGTTAAGCTGATCAAACTGACGGCTCTGTAACTTTTGCAGTCTATGCGTGAACCCTTGTATTTATACAAGAGCACGATGACCGCACGCCGCCAGTCCTCGGGCTCTGCTAGTCTTCCAACACTTATTACAGAGGACCAATAAGAGTCCCAGACGGCAGAACCACCGTTTTTGATCATACCGGCAGATACCATATCAATTCCCGTGGCCATTCCATTTTTCAGACTTCAGATCGACAAACATAATAATTCTTTTGCTAGCATCAATCATATCCATAACATCTTTAACAGAATCCCAAAACTTATCCAGGTGACCAGTCGTCGATAAGTTTACTCGTGCATATGCTGCTGCCATAAAAACCCGCGTAACACCCAGCTTAATACGGACCAGAGAAGCCTAAAACCAACCAAACCATAATCTTTCACACTAGAAACTAAGCGAGAGGATAGGACAATGCCTACTCCAGCACTGGCGTGATCGCTTTGAGGTACACCAGATCACAAAACCATTATGCCACCGGGAAGTTACCCTTTCGTTTAGTTTCTATTACACATAGAGCATCCAGGCGTCTCTCATTCATTATGTCTATCAACTCATTCATCTTACTTTCAGCCTACCTCTCACGTTCCAGGTGCCTATTTGGCACTCTGCTCTCCTCAACTCGAGAACAACGGGTCTGGCGTGATGGGTGGCGGCCCACACCGCCGCATCTACCACTTTTCGTACCGACGTGGGCAGGTCGGTACGCGTCGCCTCCAGGGAATGCACTAACCCGTACTGCGGCAGACTTCGGGCCAGAATTGCAGTCCAGTGGACTGGTAGGGATCACGACGTGCACGCTTCTGGCCAATGACCCCCAGTATATTAAAAGATCAAATTAATTTATTCCAACATGAAATATCATTAGGAATTAATTTCAACATGAACTATCATTTATGTAACTAGCATCAATGTCTGCTTTTATGGGAAAAGCTTATTTATAGTGTTCTGTTATTTTGGGTGTGTACAGTCTTGTGTGTTTAGGCAAGTTACTCGGTAAGTTTATACCGCATAATGTACGCGTAAACATACAAAGAAGCAATATCTTCTTCTATTATTCATACCTACTGGCTACAAAACATAAGTAAAATCTAACTTCATGTTCTGCCTTTCTTTATAACCATTTTTCCTAAGTATATCCTGAACATGGTTTAGTTCAGGCTCCAGATGTTCGGAGTCGCATGTTCAGGATATACTTAGGAAAAATGGTTATAAAGAAAGGCAGAACATTAAGCGTTATAATAAAAAGGTTAGGTATCCTATAGTCAAAAGGCAGCCGGCATTCATGACATATATTAAAGGGATTACCGATAAGATTGGAACGCTACTGAAAAAATATTCCATACCTACCGTCTATACGCCAAGCTTAAAGGTAGTCGGGCATGTGGGCACGACTAAGGATGTCATACCCTTCCAGACGCCAGGGGTATATAAAGTGGACTGCAGCTGTGGTAGTGCTTATATAGGTCAAACTAAACGTACTATCGCAGATAGACTCAAAGAGCATATCACGGCTGTAAAAAACAGACAGATTAATAAGTCGGCTATAGCTGAACATATTTTGGATTCCAGCACTGATCACTGGATTGAATTCCACCGACCTCAGGTTCTCTCTACTGAGCGACACTATGTTCCCCGTATGGTACGGGAAGCTATTGAAATTAGAAAATATAAAAATTTCAACAGGGAAGACGGATTTAAGTTGTCTCCTGCTTGGAATCCAGTGATCAGCAGAATAAAGCCTTTGCACCTGCAAACAAATAAAGTCCAAGATACGGTTAGTGTTGTGTGTAGGCTAAATTCGAAAAAACAAGACCAGAAGGGGGTAGATGAAAATCGATCCCGACGTGAACGACGGAGGAAACTCGCTGCTCCAGTCTGCTCGTGACCACGGTCAATGTAACTTGGCCGAAACGTCGAGCTTTACAAGTGAGTTCTATATATGTACGCGTTATTGACCCGCTTATATATTTAAAAATAATAGGTAGTATTTAATTATTATTAAATATTTATAATTTATTACTTTTTAGTTTTTGAAGTCGGTTTTTTTAACGTAGTTATTTTTATTTAATACTTTTTAGTGTATTGTAGTATTGTCAACTTATTTTGGGTAGACCTACAACAGGTGCTGCGCGCCTTAACAAATATAGATCTCAAGAAACGGGAACGAATAAAATAGTAGGGGAGCCCAAGAGGGGATTTTGGTATTTACTCGAGCGCGGCAGATTACCATAGGAGGGTGTACCTCGCATACTGTTAAGTCTCTCCACCAAATATAAGCCCTTTCTATAGAGTGGGGTAACTATGGCAGAAAAAACAAAAGATAACTTCGACTTGTGGAAATTGTCAGATTATATTTTTTCCTAATTCTTACATCATTTTCTCCATAATAAAAGAAAATTCAGACGCGCTCGAGAATGTCAAGACAACGTTTTTTTGCTAATTTGTAAACCTCCCACTACCTTACGCTACACTGGAATAGTCAGATTTTCTAAATTTTAGCGGCAATTAACCCACCATACCCTAATCTAACGCGCTTCAGTGTTTCCATGTCACTGATTTTTTTAAACATTTTTTTATCTGTAGATTTTTTCCCCACCATTGAAATGAAAAACATTATATAACTTTTTATTTTTCCTATAATTTAGTCTACAAAATCCAATAGGTCCCTACGACGCTCGAGTAACTACCTATTTAGCATCTTGGTCTCCCCTACTGAAATAAAAGTAGTCGTCTCCGTAAAAATGCTCTTCGTAACACAATGTCACGTTCTTGTGAGACTATTAAAGATCGTGAAAAACGTTTGTTGGCCATGAAAGCATAATATATGAAATCGCCGTGTTGGTCCCGGCCTCCTTTGAAGAATAGGCCAACTGCCGTTCTGCCAGGCAGGTCGTAAAAGGCGACCGATTGGCTAACGAGTCACTAACATCGTGGCTACTAGGTGGTAGAGTTCTGCATTGTCTCGCCCGGGTCTGGTACCACCGCCTTATCTATTCCTGCCGCAATAGCGTCAGTGCTTGTTGCTGTCGTGTTCCGGTTTGGAGGGTAAGGTAGCCGGTAAACTTATGCATGTGGCATTAGACCTCGCCACAAGATAGCAACGCACCATTAACATCTTTGGTGTCTATAGGCGATGGTTGACTCTTTCCATCAGGAGACCCATCTGCTTGTTTGCTATCTTATAATATAAAAAAAAAAAAAAATCACGTTTACGTCAAGAAACTTTTGAACAATATAATTCTAGACTCGGTAAGGTCCAAGAGCGTCTAGCGAGTGGGTCTTTTGAGCAGAGAGCTAATAGACTTGATCTCATTAATAAGCCTCTATCGAACGAGTCTGCCAAGCAGAAGGCTCATAGAATTGGTCTCCATTAAGGAGCGTTTATCTTAGGAGTCCGCCAAGCAGAGAGCTCATAGATTAGAAGTGATACGAAAGCTGCTCAGCAACGTGAGAACCGGCTAGCGGCAGCACGTAAGACATCACAACGACTTCGTTCAATGACTGAGTGTAATTTTATAACCACCATAAGTCAATACGTTGAACTAGCATGTACAATCTGTAAGAAATTATTATATCCAAAACAACAGAGTCATTAGTCACAGCACATTTTAATTTCCTTCCGGAGCAGCTACCGTTGCTCGACTACCATAAAAAAAGTTCCTTCACAGGCCTACTGAAACAACGTGGAAGTTATATCTTTACCTCCTGAACTGATCGACTTGACAGGCATAGAACGAAGACTTTTGTCAAGAGTATTTCTTTTTATTTTATAACTAGTTACCAACCGCACCAAAATACTCGTCAACACGAATCAAATAAGCCCAAACTCGATAGAGTTGTTTCATTTAATTACTGAGGTCCTATGGCCACCTTCTGGCTTTATCATTGGGCCTTAGAGGATCCTAGTTACCACCAAGCACCAAAGTGCTCGTCAACACGAATCAAACGAGCCTAAACTCGATAGAGTCGTGTCATTTAATTACTGAGCTCCTATGGCCAACTTCTGGTTTCATCATCGGACCTTGAAGGATCCTAGTCATCACCAAGCACCTAAGTGCTCATCAACACGAATCAGACGAGCCCAAACTCGATAGAATCTTGTCATTAACCGGTTTTTAACCATTTAATTACTGAGTTACTGTAGTCACCTTCCGATTCCATCATCAGATCAGCTCTATGCCATAATAAGTTTTCATTGTCATCCAATTTACATATGTACACAAAATTTCAGCTCAATCGGTAACCGGGAAGTGGATCAAATTTACTTGCGAGATTTGAATTCAGACATCGGGATAGGTAAAATAACTAAAAAAATGCTCATAAAATAAAAACTACTGGGCCTACCTGAACCAAATTTTTATGGGACCAATTCAAAACCATTTTGCATCAAACAAAAAAAGAATCACGTAAATTGGTTCAGAAACCTCGGAGAAATCGGTGTACATACATAAAAAAATATACAGGCCGAATTGAGAACCTCCTCCTTTTTGAAGTCGGTTAAAAATATGATTTATTTATTTAGTTATTTGTGCGCAAAAATTTAATGCTTACTAGTCAACTAAAATTATATCTATTTTTTATAATAAAAAAATGATGTGGTGTTGTTGGACACCAGTGCCTCCAGCACGAACTCCTTGCGAAAAAGTATTCGTATCGTCATCGAGAAATAAACGTATGAAAAATGATCAGCGCCCCTATCGTACGTAAATGGAACTAAATTTCGAAGCACAAGCAAATTATTAAACTTTCGTATCGCAAACGTATCGAGAAATACGTGAAACGTAACAAAATCGCGAGCACGAACGGCGTTTTGAAGTATCGTATCGCAAATTTCGAAGGGTATCGAGAGGTGACGAATCTTTTTTCACTTACAATTTGCCGGTGAAAAAAGTTTCGAGTTGTTTAAAATTATTTATTACGCTCGTTTTTTTAAAAATTAAGTAGTTTTAGTTACTTCCGGATATTAATACAATCAACGGAAAGCTAAAAAATGC
Source organism: Apodemia mormo (assembly GCA_036924255.1). Classification (NCBI taxonomy): domain Eukaryota; kingdom Metazoa; phylum Arthropoda; class Insecta; order Lepidoptera; family Riodinidae; genus Apodemia; species Apodemia mormo. The sequence goes on from JAUPFN010000006.1 coordinate 38,095,813, forward strand.
AAAGACCACCTATATTTCAACGTAATTCTCTATTATATTCTCATTGGAAATTTACTTCAAGATGAAGAAAATAATAGACGAGATTCGATGTAAGCAATTTTTATTCTCACATTTTTATTTGTGGTAATTTTTCACTGTAAATTTACATTTACATTACAATACTGGCTGTTGCCAATGACTTCGTCCGCGCGGACTTCGTATACTCCACACTGCTTCTCCCCCGTAGGTGATAGCGTGATAATATGTAGCCTATATGTTGACTCAACCTGTTAGTAATATTCATGCAAAATTTAAAATAAATCCATGCAGTACTTTTTGAGTTTACCCCGGACATACATACAGACAAACAGACATACAGACAAACAGACAAAAATTCTAAAAACTATATTTTTGGCTTTAATATCAATTGTAGATAACGCCCTAAGTATTCTTTAAAAAAATATTCAATGTACAGTTTTGACTTTCCTACGATTTTATTATATGTGTAGATTATTTTTCAGAGAAGTTAGACGTAGGACTAAACAGAGAAAAATATTTGATCCTATGGATTTAAATGATACCTAATTTAAAAATAAATATCGCCTCAACAAAGAGGCTCTTACATTTCTCTGTGAGCAACTCCGCCGAAAAACTTCATTAAGACTGAGTTCCAGGATAACTCTAGAGCTAATTTCCTTAGAGGAATCTTGTTTCTGGAAGAAAGGATCCAATCTTCACTTCACATCACGAAACAAAAAACTGCACATAATAAATAAGTTACATAAAACTTCCAGGACGTACTTTTCCATGAACTTCACCATAGTTATGTACTGCATAAAGCTAGTCTAGTTTTCATTTTATAATATTTTATTTATATTTAATGCGAGGAAACAATTTAAATGTGATGTTTTCGAGAGCCCGTATGATTATAAACAAACTTGACCTTGTCTTTGTTTGGTACCTAATACCTATGTGAAGTGCCAAGCGGTCGTCTCGTTCAAAAACCGTAGAACAACGTAAGATCGTTGTCAGAATGGTTTCGTCAAAATAATTTGATTTTTCTTAGAGTAGAGAATGCATTTCTTTATTTTTGCGTATTTTATTAATTATGCTTGAGTTAGGTATGATTTTAGTTATCAATAAATATATTTCTATATGGAATATAACGAAACCGATAATATACGATTAAGTTTTTGAACGAAACTAGTACCTCCCTGCTTACGTTAGGATGACGTCACTAGCGTAATCGTATCGAGGTCTCGAGAGTCGATAGAAGGTGCTTCGTGCTTCCTACTATCGTCATACTCCGTTAACGTATCGAGTCCTCGATACGTTGACGATACGAAAACGCTTAAATTTCGTGCTTGAGGCTCAGGTAGTAGCGGTGTGTAGCTCACGAATGAATCCTTCAAATGAAGTACTTCATTTCAAATACATCATTCCTTCATTAGTTCAGTTGAATTTCATTTAGTTCACTACTTCATCTAGTTCTAGTCCATCATGATACATAAGTAATCTGTGCATCGTGGAACGCCGAACGTCAGACAAGTGAACGAAATTTTAATTAGTGGTAGTGCCATACTGCATTTGCAACTGAATAGGCCCGGGGAGATACCACTCTCTCACTTGACAACGACGTAAAGTAGCAGCCCTGCTGCTGCGTTTCGTTCGGTTTGTGAGAGTCCCGGAGGCCTACCCTCCCCCCCCCACGTACACTATGAATGCGCAATTGAAACAGAATCTACCCCAGGGGGGTACCACTTGCACTAGCAGTGGAGAATCCCCCTCTGGGCATCCGTGCTCTGGATTTCAGCCAGATCACGGATGCTCAGGCTGCCCTGCGTATTCTGGGGGGGGGGGGGGGGGGGGCAAAATTGCGCTCACAAACAATCCCGTCCGGGGCAGACAAAGCAAGAAGGCCATGACACCCCCTACCACGCTTACTGTGGATTTCTGTAATATTAGGGGGCTTAATTCCAACTTGAACGCCGTCCACTACCATCTCGCGACGGCGAAGCCAGCTTTGCTCTTCTTGACCGAGACACAGATATCTTCTCCGGCTGATATTTCCTACCTCTCCTACCCCGGGCTCAAACTGGAACATTCCTTTGTACCGCGGGCTGGTGTGTGCGCATACGTCAGAGAAGATATCTGTTACCGGCGCCTCGGCAGACTTGAAGGTCAGGACCTATCCATCCTCTGGTTACGCGTAGCTTGCGACGACCATCCACGCAGCTACGCGTGCCTATACAGGTCCCATAGCGGGAATACTGAAGTTGACTGGCTCGTTGAGCATTTACAAACGGCTGTAGATTCCGTGTTAGAGCAGACCCCTTCCACAGTGATCGTGATCTTGGGCGATTTTAATGCCCACCACGCCGAATGGCTTTGTTCGCGCACCACCGATCATGCGGGGAGGTTTGTTCACGATTTTGCCTTGGCGTATGGTCTTACATAACTGGTAACTTCGCCCATGCGAGTTCCCGATGTGGATGACCATACGCCTTCACTGTTGGACCTTCTGCTGACCTCTCATCCGGACCATTATCAGGTATCTGTAGACGTCCCACTTGGTTCGTCAGACCACTGCCTGATCCGGAGTAAAGTGCCGGTTTCGCGCCTATCACGGCCTCCTTTAGTAGGCTGTCGTCGCGTTTGGTACTATAGGTCAGCAGATTGGGACGGGATGCGGTCGTTTTTGCGTCCTACCCATGGGGGCGGTTGTGCTTCCCGCTGGATGATCCGAGTGTAGTCGCTGACTCTATTGCCGACGTGGTGCTGCAGGGCATGGAACTTTTCATTCCATTTTCTGCGGTACCAATTGGTGGTAAATCTCAGCCTTGGTTTGGTCGCTCTTGTAAAACGGCTTCACGCCGAAAGCAGGAGTGCTACCGGGCTTGGGCTGCTGCGTCCGCATCTTGTGATGAAAAAACCAGCATATTACGTAAGGAGTACAATTCCGCCTCGAGGTACTTCAAAAGAGCTATCGCCAAGGCAAAATCTGAACACATAGGCAGAATTGGCGAGAAATTAGTTCGCCTTCCTTCAGGGACCCGCGCGTTCTGGTCTCTCGCCAAGGCTGTCTTAGGGAATTTCTCACAGCCCTCTCTTCCATCTTTGCACGGAGACGATGACTCTTTGGCCCATACCGCAAAGGAGAAGGCCGATCTCCTGGGCTCCTTCTTTGCGGCCAACTCGACTCTGGATGACCAAGGGAAAGCACCGCCTACCATCCCGCAGTGTAATAGTTTCATGCCAGAACTACAATTTCGGCAGTCATCTGTGCGTAAAGCACTACTTTCCTTGGACATCCACAAGTCGAGTGGGCCGGATAGCATCCATCCGATCGTGCTTAAAGTGTGTGCTCCAGAGTTGGCGCCTGTATTAACACGCCTATTCCGGCACTCCTACTCACTCGGCGTGGTACCGAATTCATGGAAGACAGCTTTGGTTCATCCCATCCCTAAAAAAGGAGATCGCTCTTATCCGTCTAACTATCGGCCCATAGCCATAACCTCCTTGTTCTCCAAAATTATGGAGACGATTATCAACTCTCAGCTCCTCAAGTATTTAGAAGAGCACCAGCTGATTAGCGACCATCAGTACGGTTTCCGTCGCGGCCGTTCAGCTGGTGACCTTCTAGTATACCTAACTCATCGGTGGGCGGAAGCAGTTGAGTCCAAGGGGGAGGCGTTGGCAGTTAGTTTGGACATAGCGAAGGCCTTTGATCGGGTACGGCACAAAGCGCTTCTCGCGAAGCTGCCTTCCTATGGGCTTCCCGAGAAATTATGCATGTGGATCACCATTTTTTTGGCTGACCGGAGCATCAAAGTCGTTGTCGACGGTGCGTGCTCCGACCTTAAATCTGTCAATGCTGGTGTTCCCCAAGGCTGCGTGCTATCACCGACTCTGTTTCTTCTGCATATCAATGACATGATGCGAATTCGCAACATACATTGCTATGCGGATGACAGTACTGGTGATGCTACATACTCCGGCAACCGTACACGGAACCACGGAACCGGAACACGTCGAAGAGTGCCGAAACAAGCTTGTGTCTGAAGTCGAGAATCGACTTACCGATGTCTCTGAATGGGGTCGTCAAAACCTGGTCACTTTTAACCCCAAAAAGACACAGCTTTGCGTGTTCACCGCAAAAAAGACACCCTTTGTCGTATCACCTCGATTTGGGGATACTCTCCTGACAGCCTCAGCTAGTGTCGGAATCCTGGGAGTCGACATATCGAATTACGTTCAGTTTCGCGGTCATTTGGAAGGCAAGGCTAAAGTAGCCTCTAAAAAGCTCGGTGTGCTCAGCAGAGCGAGACAGTACTTTTTGCCGGCCCATCGCCTTCAACTTTATAAGGCGCAGATTCGGCCTCACATGGAGTGCTGTTCTCACCTCTGGGCCGGAGCTCCTCAATACCAGCTTCTTCCTCTTGATCGCATACAGCGTAGAGCGGTTCGAATCGTTGACGACCAGGCTATTTCGGAAGAGCTCGACTCTTTGGCATTACGCAGAGATGTAGGTTCACTCTGCGTCTTCTATCGTCTTTATCATGGGGAGTGTTCCGACGAGTTGTTTGGAATAATTCCTGCCGCCGAATTCCACCATCGGACATCGCGTTACAACTTAAAGTTCCATCCTCACCATCTCGATGTCTGGAAATCCACAACTGTACGTTTCTCCCGACACTTTTTGCCTCGCACTACTCTGTTGTGAAATCAATTACCGGCAGGGGTATTTCCGAACGGATACGACATAGGGACCTTCAAGAAAAGAGCTTACTCATTCTTAAAAGGCCGGCAACGCAACTGCAAGACCTCTGGTATTGCAGATTTCCATGGGCAGCGGTGATAACTTACCATCAGGTGCACCTCTTGCTCGTTTGCCCCCTCTTATATATAAAAAAAAAAAACGAATTGAAGTACGTTGACTGACCCGAGCACTGGCGATGGCTGATCGTATTAAACGAATCTAACCGAGCACCTACACACACGCGCGCGATTTGCTATCCACATCGCTATCACATATTATATTTTGTACTGATACCTCTCAGTCATCGGATTTTAGGCGAAAAGTTATTTATGACCTTTATTACAATACGTTAAAGTATATTTCAATTTCATTACTGCATTTGTTTATAAATGACAATAATATTTATTTATAATCCCATTACTACTATTTTGTACATTTTTTTATGTCATAAGATAGCAAACAAGCAGATCAGGAGACCCGATGGAATCAACCATCGCCTATAGACACCAAAGATGTTAATGGTGCGTTGCTATCTTGATAAGTTTACCGGCTACCTTACCTTCCAAACCGGAACATGACAGCGACAAGCACAGACGCTATTGCGGCAGGAATAGGTAATGGGGTGGTACCAGACCCGGGTGAGACAATGCAGAACTCTACCACCTAGTAGCCACAATGGTAGGACTCGATAGCCAATCGGTCGCATTTTACGACCTGCCTGGCAGAACGGCGGTTGGCTTATTCTTCAAAAGAGGCCGGGACCAACACGGCGAAAAACGTAATTGATTTTGAAAAGTATAGTCAAAAGATACTGTAGTAATTATTTTATAGTTGAATAAACAATTCTGTACTTGAATGGGAACGAGTTCCAAATGCCAAACGAAATCAAAGGCCACGGTATGATCAACTAAACTAAATGGACTACTGAAGTAGGTGAAGTCAATTAACATTGACGAAGTGAAGGAGTTAAGTATTATGAGACATTCTGCGCATGTCTCATAATACTTTACACTGACTTTCATTCATACATTAGATGTACTAGATTAATCATAAAATTCACTGAAGGAAATGAAGTACTGAACTAAACCAATGAAGTACTTCATTGGGCGAAAAGAAGTACTTCATTCATTTCATTTCATTGACACATTTTGCGCATGTCTACCAGGTAGGAACGAACTTCCTTCGGCTAAACGGCACTACTCGCTTGTGTATGCGACTGTCGCGCCTGCGCACGTCTCATTTAACTATTTTATTCCACGCATTTTTTCTTACGGTTTTACTATCACATTTTTTTCAGTTCGGTCGCGCAGCAAAATTCCCTATCCCCTCCAAGCCTGCCGTAAGGAACTTCGTTCCAATTAATAAAATACTAAATATCTGCCCTTTAACAACCCACAATTGTAAAGAGAAACTTATACCCTGGCTAAAATCAAACTGCTATCTTGACACCGAAAATCTTCTCAATTAGCCTAAAGCAAGTAACCTCTTTTTATTCATATAAAAAAAATGGATTTAGATAAACACATAACTACGAGTATAACTTTAACTCTAAATATAAACTATACAACATTTTTAATTATACAAAATTCTATTAACTAATTAAAAAAATCTAAAAATAAAAAAAATGTAAAGTGAAGTAAAAATATACGTATTTGATATAATATGTATGTACATATTAAATATTGTTTTTTAATTACTTTTAATTACTACACTAGGCCACTTTCTATGCACTTTTGTGGTATCTGTTACTAAAAAAGTATCGCATTTTGAGGTTTGAGCTTTGACGTGGTAGTTTAAATTTATGTCTAGATATGATCTACCATTAAAATACCATTTCATAAACCCTAGAAAAAATAGAAAATACATGTTGTATTAGAATTTTATTACTAGTAACGCCATGTATTTATAAGACTAAAGAGTTAAAATGCTGCTTGGCGTGGTAGATTTAATTAATTTACATTCACTCAATTTTAATACAATATTAATCTGTTAATACACTTGTACTTTTTAAGTTTCCGCTACGTATTAGGAAGTTACTGATTTTGCCCCGATTTTCAAAAATTGATTTCCACGTTTTGATGTCCTAGGAAAATTTTTCGACTATTTTCGCGATGACAGTGTGTGTGTATGTGTGTGTGTGTGTCTGTATGTAAACATCTCATAACTTTTGAACGGCTGGATCGATCGAAACGTGGTTGATGGCATTCGATTGGATTCCACTCAACTTAGACTTCCTGAAAATTTGAACCAAGTGGGCCCAAGGGATTTTGATAAAACTTTAAAAAGACCAAAAAAAATTTTTATCGAAACAATTTTTTTTAATATAACTTCCAGATTAATGTACCGATTAAGTACAAAAATTAATCAGCTCTATTCTTTAAAAAAATTCTTTAAAAATATTCTCTGTAAACTACGTCTAATGCATAAATTGCATCAAATCGGTTTATCTGTTTGGAAGTAATCGTTGACGAAAATTTAAAAAAAAAGTGTTTTTTCGTCATAACTTCAAAATATTTCAACCAATCATTTTTTAGTATTCTACAATATGTTAGTACTAAAAAAATACGTCGAATACCGTTTTAAAAATTAAAATCGAATCGTATTTTCAAATTTACAGCTTTTCAAATATTAAAATTACGTTGTTTTTAGTAAACTTACTTAATATTTTTGAAATAACTTTCAGGCTAATATACCGACTTCAAAATCTTATCAGCTTTTCTCCTTTAAAAACTGCGTCAAGTACCGTTAATTGGATAAAAATCGGTCAATTTGTTTGGGATCTATCAATGACGAACATTTTTGAAAAAAATATTTTTTGACATTGCTTCGAAATTTTTGAACCTACCGATTATTTGGCTAAACCCATTTGAATTTGACCATTTGAAATTTGATCAATTTGATCATCGTTTCCAAAATATACAGTTTTTCAAAAATTAATATACTGCCATTTTTATCAAAATAGACTGCATGTATGATTGTTTCGTTGGTTCATTCGTGTTTTCTTGCTGTTTTTTTGTGACTTAGCAGTTGAGACATTTCAATATTGTTTAGAACTGAAAAAATCTATGCTTATAGCTTTTACTATTTTGAGCTTAAAATACCTTAATTTAGCGGGAAATTTCAAGGAGGGCCTGCAAGGTCTACGGCTTACAGATTTTTCACAATATCATTCTTGTGAAACAGTAGAAGTGTATTAATTGATTGATATTATATTGAGATCAATTTTCAATCTCAGCCCGAGGGTGAAAAGCTAAAAAAAGGTATATTCATGCCAGTATCCCCGAAGAGGCAGTCAGAAATACAACGTGTGCATCCACGATTAGCCGAAGATACGTCGTAGTCCCACAACGTTATCACTATCGGTGGCCAGACTATCACCAACCGGGCACTTTTCCAATCTCGGGCAACGTTGTTTTTATTAGAAAATTGAAAAAACACATTTTTAATTTATCTGACTCGGGAATTGAACCCCGAGAGTTTCTCTGAGAGAAAAATTCAAAAAATTTATTCGCTCAGTTTCAACCGCCAATTCTTCGTGCCTGCGGTAAGCCCAATCAATATTAATCCTAAAAATTTTGAAGGTTAATTAAATAAAACATATTTTAATTTCAAAAATCGATGTGAAACCAGGACTTCCCGATTTTAGAATAAAAAATATTTATCTTAGCGAAATGTTAAAAATGTGTTTTTCTTTATTAGATCAACTTTCGTTTTTAATACCCATGTTTTCTTGAAAACTCTTGTACAAGAAAGCTCCCATATAGTATAAAAATTGTTTTTTTTTTTTTTTATAGAAGAGGGGGCAAACGGACAGGAGGCTCACCTGATGGTAAGTGATTACCGCCGCCCATAGACAACCACACTACCAGAGGTCTTGTAATTGCGTTGCCGGCCTTTTAAGAATGAGTAAGCTCTTTTCTTGAAGGTCCCTAAGTCGTATCCATTTGGAAAAATTTCTGCCGATAGCTGGTTCCACAAAGGAGTGGTGCGGGGCAAAAAATGCCTCGAGAATCGCACGGTTGTGGATTTCCAGACATCGAGATGGTAAGGATGGAACTTTGAATTTTGTCGCGATGTCCGATGGTGAAATTCGGCAGCAGGAATTAATCCAAACAGTTCCTCGGAACATTCCCCATGGTAGAGTCGATAAAAGATGCAGAGTGATGCCACATCTCTACGTAACGCCAAAGAATCAAGCCGATTTGAAAGAGTCTCGTCCTCGACAATTCGAGCCGCCCTACGTTGAATTCGATCAAAAGGAAGGAGCTGGTACTGAGGAGCTCCCGCCCATAAATGAGAGCAGTACTCCATATGAGGCCGGATTTGCGCCTTATAAAGTAATAAGCGATGGGCCGGTGTGAAGTACTGCCTGGCCCTACTGAGAACTCCCAGCTTTTTAGAGGCTAATTTAGCCTTGCCTTCCAAGTGACCGCGGAACTGAACGTCACTCGTAATGTCGACTCCAAGTATTCCAATACTGGCTGTGGCTTTCAGGGAAGTATTTTCAAAACGAGGTGATACGACAAAGGGTGATTTTTTAGCGGTAAACGCGCAAACTTGTGTCTTAATGGGGTTGAATTGGACCAAATTTAATCGACCCCACTCCGAAGCAACAGAAAGTTGTGCTTCAATATCTGACACTAGTTTGTTCCGGCACTCGTTGACGTGTTCCCGAGAAATTCCGCTGCGGCCAGAGTACAAAGCATCGCCCGTACTGTCATCCGCATAACAATGAATGCTACTCGATCGCAACATGTCATTAATGTGCAGAAGAAACAGCGTAGGCGATAGCACACAACCTTGAGGAACACCAGCATTGACGAGTTTAAGGTCAGAGCATGCGCCATCGACAACGACCCTTATACTCCGATCTGTCAGAAAACTGGTGATCCATTTGCACAATTTCTCAGGAAGCCCATAGGATGGAAGCTTGGAAAGAAGTGCCCTGTGCCATACCCGATCAAAGGCCTTCGCTATGTCCAAACTAACTGCCAATGCCTCTCCTTTATTCTCGACTGCCTCTGCCCATCGATGTGTTAGGTAAACCAGAAGATCACCAGCTGAGCGTCCGCGACGGAAACCGTACTGGCGGTCACTAATCAGCTGGTGCTCCTCAAGATACCTCAGAAGCTGGCAGTTAATAATGGACTCCATTATTTTGGAGAATAAGGAGGTTATCGCTATAGGCCGATAGTTGGACGGGACCGATTGATCGCCTTTTTTAGGGATTGGGTGCACTAAGGCGGTCTTCCAAGTTATGGGCACGACGCCTTTTGAGTAGGAGAGTCGGAACAAATGCGTTAAAACCGGTGCCAACTCTGGAGCACACATCTTTAGCACGATTGGAGAGATGCCATCAGGCCCACTCGACTTATGGACGTCCAAGGAAAAGAGTGCCTTACGCACTGTAGTTTGCAAGAACTTTACTTCCGGCATGGAAGTATCACACCGCGGGATAGTAGGTGGTGTATTTCCTTGGTCGTCTATAGTCGAGTTGGCTGCAAAAAATGAGCCTAAGAGATCAGCTTTCTCTTTTGCAGAATGGGCTAGAGAGCCATCATCTTTGTGCAAAGGTGGAAAAGAGGGCATACAAAAATTACCTTGAACAGCTTTGGCTAGAGACCAGAACGCACGAGTTCCCGAAGGAAGGCGAACTAGCTTCCCGCCAATTCTGCCAATGTGCTCGGATTTCGCTTTAGCGATGGTTCTTTTAAAAGACCTAGAGGCATAATTGTACTCCTTTCTGAGTGTGCTGGTATTTACATCCTGAGATGCCGATGCCGCAGCCCAGGCATGGTAGGATTCATGCTTTCGGCGTGAAGCCGTTTTGCATTGGTGACCAAACCATGGCTTAGACTTGCCACCAACGGGTACAGCAGAAAACGGAATGTAAAGTTCCATTCCCTGCAGCACCACATCAGCGACGCAGTCAGCAACGATATCTGGATCTTCCAGTGAGGAGCACACACGCCTCCATGGGTAAGATGCAAAAAAAGACCGCATCCCGTCCCAATCTGCTGACCTGTAGTGCCAAACGCGACGGCAGCCTGAAGAACGAGGCCGTGATAAGCGCGTAATCGGCACTTTGCTCCGTACTGGGCAGTGGTCCGATGAACCAAGTGGAGCGTCTACAGAAACCTGATAACTGTCTGGGTGTGAGGTCAGCAGAAGGTCTAACAAGGAAGGAAGATGGTTGTTCACATCCGGAACACGCGTAGGCGAGGTAACCAGCTGTGTCATACCATACGCTAAAGCAAAATCGTGAACAGATCTCCCCGCATGATCGGTAGTACGTGAACCGAGCCATTCGGCATGGTGGGCGTTAAAATCACCGATGATCACGATCTCTGCGGAGGGGATCTGCTGCAGCACGGAATCTGTTGCAATTTGGATGTGTTCTATGAGTCGGTCTGATTCGGCATTTCCGCTGTGGGACCTGTACAGGCACGCATAGATGCGGGGATGGTCGTCGCAGTCTACACGTAGCCAGAGGATGGATAGGTCCTTGCCTTCAAGGCTGCTGAGACGTCGAGAACAGATATCCTCTCTGACGTAAGCACAAACTCCCGCCCGGGGTACAAATGAATGCTCAAATTTGTACCCAGGGTAGGAGAGATATGAGGTATCAGCCGGAGAAGATATCTGCGTCTCGGTTAAAAAGAACAAAGCCGGCTTGGCCGTCTCAAGGTGGTGGTGGACGGCATTTAAATTCGAGTGAAGACCCCTAATATTAGTAAAGTCCACGTGGAGTGTGGTAGGGGATGCCTGAAGATTTTTGTTCCGTTTGCCCCGAGCAGCGAAGTGTGTGAGCGCGATTTTGCCCCCCCCAGAGTACGCAGGGCAGCCTGGGCATCCATGAGGTTGATGACAAATTCCTGAACATGGATGTCCAGAGGGGGATTCTCCACTGCTAACGCTAGTGGTACCCCCCTGGGGTAAACTACTACCTTTGAATCGCACTACCATAGTGTTAGGGGGGGGGGGGGGGAAAGGGCCTCCGGGAACCTCACAGACCAAACGGAACGCAACAGCAAAGCTGTTACTTTACGTTGGTTTTAAGTGAGGTAGTGGTATTGCCCCGGTCGTGCCGGCCCATTCAGCTACGCATAGCACTACCACTTTTATTGACTGACTGCACCAGTAGAATAATTTCACAGAAGATTATTCCACCAGTGGGCGATGGGGTCGTCACGTCCCGACGCCGACAAATTTTAACAATTTCTATCAATATTACACTTTAAGAGCGAAGTGGTGGCACGAGATGGATCTTGAGTTGCTACATATTATAGGTAAACCGTACTATATTATATAGACCAGAAACATGGTGTAAAATTTTAGTATATAACCTTTATATTTGTTCAGCGTAGATAACATTGATAATAACAAAAGTCGTGTTTTTAATAAATCAAGAAAATTTTAAAGAATTTTTCTTGTAAGTACTAAAAAATTTTGTCTGAGAAATATGTTATTTTTATTTTGTCTTTATTTTCCTGCGCCCTTCTAGACCAAAGCCTGACGACGCCTTTGATGCGAATATAATGTTTGGGTAAAAATACGCTGGATTTTTAGGTTAGATAATTATAAATAAAGTCCACACATTAAAAGATGTAATTCTCATAAAATACGTTCCTAACAATATTACAAGGTAGTATAACTTTGCGAGCCCTTACAAAGCTTATATATATTATATATATAATATATTATTGTTAATAATTCTTACACACACCCACGCCAACATTGCACATAATCAAACACATATAAACGAACACACACAAACACACACACTCTAATACATGAGAAATTAAAAGATTTACTTACCTTTTGTTAATTATGATCTGAATGGGCGGTGACTGCCTAATACAGGTATATTTTTACTTAATTGGTGTGTCACCACAGTCTATTGTTAAAATGGTTTGGTTGTAAAGAAATAAAATATTAAGATCTGCTCTAAGAAAATATTAAGATCTGCTCGCGCCAAAACTATTTAGATACTTTTTAAATGACGTTTACTATGGTTAGATTCATATAAAAATTGTAATGTCTGTATACAGTTAAGATTAGTGCAGAAAATATGTGAGGAATCACTGAGGAAAATATGTGAGGAATCACCAGTGTACGAGACAAACCCAATGAAATTCTTTCTAACATTGATTTATTATTAAAGTTAATACAAAATTATGGATAAATAAAAGTGCAACCGTAACAATGTGTGCGTGTATAATCTATGTCTATATTAATTAATTAATAATATAATAAATGCGAAAGTTTGGATGTTTGGATGGATGTTTGTTACTCAATCACGCAAAAACTATTGAACGGATTTGAATGAAATTTGGCACACAGGTAGATAATGACCTGAAATAGCACATAGGCTACTTTTTATCCCGGAAAAAATAGGTGATCCCGAGTGATTCACCAGAAACTCTTTTAATGCAGCGGGCTGCACGCTGCAGCTAGTAGTATATATAGCTAATTCTATTGTTTCCATGTAACCTAAATTAATCGTATGTCATTGACTTGAAATGTAGTGCGGTAACCCGTATAAAAATATTTTAATAGTTTGGTGCAAGCGGACCTAAATCTACGATATTTCAGAAGTTTACGTTCGATAATAGACTCGTATATTATGTGATTTTATTACCTATTTCGTGTTATTTGATTGTGGAAGAAATATAAAGAAGAAATAGGTACAGGTGCAATGCATGGTTAACCAACAGCATAGGGGCCAGTGCGTTTGTTTTAAGCTCAGGTGTTTTGGCGTTAATAAAAGTGGACTGTAATCGCAGTAAACGTAGTGAGATTGAACTGTTCGTTAGTGTTGTGTAATCACGATAAAATACGATTTGTTTGCCAACCTATCGTATACAAATATAAGTAAATCAAACAGCATTAAGTTATGTGTTGTGGCACGTTGTCAACCTATCGACAACTTGCACACATTTATAGCTAATGGTTAGGTCATATTATGTAATCAATTAAAATATAATGAAAGGAGATATAGAGTATTGCTTAACTTCATAGTAAACCTTAAGATAATTCGTGTAATAATATTCAAAACATGGTCACCGCGCGGGCAAAGGGCGCGCGCCTCGGTACACAAGGGCGCAGCGGCAATTTGCTGTTTTACCCAATAGACTGTCATCTATTTATATGCCCGTAATTAATATTTTTATTGGATAATTATTAATTTGGTCAAAATTTAAGTACCTATTTTTTACATATTCGGTATCAGAATCGAGTACAAAATATCCTCCTTCAGTATGTACATTATTTTACAAGTCAACTTGTATAAATGGAGTACCTCCCAGGATTTCTTTGAATTGTAAAATTCGTTTTTATTCTGAGTGTTAATTTATGAATGAATGAAGCATCCTGTTCTTAATTAACATAAACACGAGCTCAAATGTACTGACCATTTATTAGAAAGCTCGACCACACCACAAGGTCATGTGAAAGAGCGCCTCGGGGTGACTGCAACTATAAAACACTACGCGGAAATGCTCCAGTTTTTCAATAGCTCACTTTTCCCTGAATAAGCTGTCTTCGCCAAGATTTATTGTTGTACAAATGAGTTTGCTTCGGCTTAGTTATACAAAGACTTTTTGTTTGTGATTTCAGATGCGATGAGGCGCGCTAATGAAAAATCTCCATTAATATTTTTTATAAACGAGTTTTAGCATTCCGTTGCAAAATTGCGAATAGTAAATACGTATTTGCGAAATCATGAAGTCGAGAAAGTTTTTATGTAAGAATTGTTAGGGAATAAGTAAATATTGTGTTAGATTTGAACATCTGCCATTTCCGCCAGGCAGTTGGTTTAAAAAAAAACTATTATCCAATCGTGCCACTACTATCTTGACTATTAGAGTATCCCAACGTGGTCTAGTCTTATCGCCTCTGTCCTGTCTGGTCCCGGGTTAAATTCCCGGGTCGGGCAATTAAAAAAAAATGTGTTTTTTCAGTTTTCTGACAATGTTGCCCGGGATTGCAAAAATTGCCCGGTTGGCGATAGGCTGGCCACCTATCACATTGTGGGACGTAGTATCTTCGGCTAATCGTGGGTGCACTTGTTGTACCTCTGTCTACCTCTTCAGGGATACGGGCGTAAAGATACTAAGATTATCCCAACGTGTCACAAAATTTTGGTACCCTCACTTCAGCTATTCCTGTCGCAATAGTGTTAATGTTTGTCAATTCTGGGCTCCTGTATGGAGGGTAAGTTACCCGGTAAACTACAAAACTTGTGATTATAATGACTACCATACAAACTAATTAAACATTCTAAGGACCCTGTCTTGATTAACGATATATTCGTACTGTGTAAATTGAATTAACAAAAATTTAACATATTAACCGTCCGGTTGGTTTAATGGTTAGCGACACTGACTAGCAATCAATGGGGATCAGGTCCGATTTCCTTTGTGCCTTTCATTTGTGTGATGAGCATAGATGTTTGTATTTCTGGGTTTGGGTGTTTATTAAATATATTTTAGTATTTATATATGTATTTCCTTGTCTTAGTGTTGTTGACAAACACCCATATCAAAAGCAAATATAATTTGCTTCTTTTGGGGTTAGATCAATTCGTGTAATTATATCCAGTGATGTTATTATCTATATATATAAAAATCAATGCCACTTTTCGTTGTAATTTTATAACTCAAGAACGGGCTCACCTATCCAAATCAAATGTTTAGGTTTTCTTCGGACTATTTAGTAGATGGTTTATGTGAAGTTTGCACAAAATCGGTAGAGCGGTTCTTCATTTATCACATTTTTTGTGAATTTGATGTTCGATTTTTTTTTTAATATTTCACATTATACGTAGTGAAGCACGTACCGGGCCGCTAGTTATATTATATAGGTAATACCGTCTGTTACGTTATTGTTGTATCTTACTATCAAGTAGGCAGTCTTTTTAATTGACATTTAAATGGTATTAATATACACAAAGACAGAAATACGGACAATAAACATCGAAGACACAATGGGCACCGCTATCTTACTCGAGTTTTTGCCTAGTTTTCACTAATATTTTGTTACAACACAAACAGAAATATGTACATTCATGTAACTCCGGAATCGTTATTAAGTTACTAACTGACTTTGCAGCATATTAGGAGTTCATGCACGAATAACTTTTGAGGGTGGATAGTTAAACTTATTGAACGGATTATTTAACAATAAGCTTTGTTTTGTCAATGAAAATCATCAATTTACGAAAATTCAGTCGCCCAGAATACTAGAATATACCCTATTATATCCTTAATAACAGATAGCACTCTCCAGAAAGCAGTAATCGTATCGTTTATGTTCACACAAAATGCGTCGTAGGGGCTATCAAGACTTTTACAGTCCATTCCGCGGTAGCTGTCCTCAGGAGCCTTGAAACTGAATGAAAGTTAAATTAACATATTTTGTGGTTGTACATGATTGCGATGTAGACAAACTTTGCCTTTATGAGCGAAACATTGTTACGCTTGTCGTTTGCTATGAAGAATTTTCTTGTAGTAACTAAATATTCTGAGCATTTTCCAATATGATAATATAATTTCCAAAAAGGTCTTGTATATTTCCGTAGATATTGTTGTAGTTTGAGTCTATGATAAAGAAACTGTATGCAGTATTGTAGTAACCTTCAAAGAATCTAGCAACTGCTTAAGTTCATCTGTATAGGTAGTACCTAACTAATTAAATCTTGCAGGATACAACAGTTGGTCCTATATATATTGGCGAGATGAGTGGTGATCCTCATCGCCGCATTTACCGACATCTTTACGACTATCGACTATTTCTAGCGATAGTCGGGACCGACAGTTTAACGTGCTCATCCGAGGCTCGGGAGTGGTAATACACCACTCCGCCATACTTCGAGCGGCTAATGAGGATAAGATTTTTCAGAAAACCGCGAAATAACCTCAATAACACTTTGCTCGACCCAGAATCGAACCCGGGACCTCCTGGTCTGGAGCCGATTTTACGTCGTTGTTCCGCAAGTCCAATGGAGATGTGACCTCTAAACTGGGCGTTACCTAAGGTGAACTTGGCTAGTCGTTGGAAGAAATCGTTTAAAAATAATGAATACAGAAGTTTTTTTCGAAATGACAATAGCTGATAGTCTTAAGGGCTGTAACGGTGGGCTATAGGGCAAGCAAAGTGCTCAGCCAAATTTAAATTTGGGCAATGGGTCGCCGTCTCCTGTAAGACCGGACCTCGACTTAGAGCAGCATTTTTATTAAGTATGGGGGAAGGGGCAGTGGCAAAGCGCTCCACGTTAGGCGCGGGGAAAAAAAGGAGACGGTGTACGGTGGTGTATGTGTGTGTGTGTGTGTGTGTGTGTGTGTGTGCTTATTTAATATATTAAAAGACAGCAAACAAGCAGATGGCCCTTCTGACACAAAGAGACAACCATCGCCAATAAACACGCGTTAGGAGCGCGCATCTGTTTTCTTTCGTCAGGCAGAAGTCGTAACGCCCTACTGAGAACATGCGATTACACAAATAATATGAAATATCTTGTTGACAACAAAACAAAACTTAGATATAAGGAAAATTATAAAAAACGATTTTTAGTAAACTACTTCTTGTCATAAAAAGGTCAAGTGCTTGTTGGTCCGGAGCAGTTTTATAATGATCAGCATAATGCAAGTTAGTTGAAGTAAATAACTACTACGGCAAAAGGACGGACAACTTTTTCAAATTCAACCCCTTTAATATTTAATCAAATGGATTAAAAAATTGAATACTGAATAAACGGAATTGCTTACAGAGTTCACAGAAGTACGCAATTGCACATTAGCTTTTGCTTGTGTTGTGCAATGCTAATAGCGAAAGCTCTATCTAGAGTCTAGACTATCTATATATTAATACGTGAAGTTAAAACTTTGGACCCCTTTTTTAATATAATTGCGTGGACGGTGGAGCATGAAATTTGGCACAGTTAAAGTTTACATTACGGAGGACTACAAAAAAATAATATTTTTAAAATAAAATGCATTAGAACTACATTAAATTAATAAAAATAAACATTACACACCCTACATTCATAATAATAATAATAATAATAACTTTTATTGCCATCATCATCATCATCATGTGACATACATGATAATATACACACATATTTGTACGTTTTTAGTTACATTTTTTTTTCTCTGTAGAATCTTATAAGTTGTGTACAATAAAATAAAAAAAAGAGTACTGTTTTCTTTAAGACTAAAGTCAGTTGTCAAATTAATAGAGATTTTATTGTTTTGTTTTCTATGGTCGAATTTCGGCCACAGGCAATTGCTAGTTCTAATAATTTAATGTATTACTTTACTAGTTATTTTAAAAAATTAGGTAAAATAATTAAGTAGGACTAGATGTATATCTATATGTTGTGCCCTTCACGTATAAACATATTATCTATATGTTAATACGTGAAGGAAAACTTTATACCCCTTTTTACGAACATTACGCGAACGAAGAAGTATGAAAGGAGATTGATGAGATCGGCCTAAAAGGGCTATTAAAATATAGCGTCAGCCAATTTCGGCTGACGCTATGTTTTAGTAGCCCTTAAATTAAATTTTAATAATATTAAATAAACTTAATTTACAATAAGTCAATATTAGAATTCAACGGCCACTTTTAGTAGCAAGTTAATCATAAAAATAAGAAAGTCATAAAACTAATCAAACTTGTACGCCTCTTCTTATTTCTAAATCAAGCAAAGGTTTTTATAAATTAACACTTTCTTTTATTTATGACCAACCTAACAAATTATAAAAATGTAGAATAGATGGAACGCAAAATTTTAAACAAACTATTGTATAAAATATACCAAAAATATTTATTACTATAGTCGAAACTTACAACATAGAAGAACAAACTACTCCTAGTATCATCTTAGAGAAACAAAAACAAGTGACACCTATTTAAACTGTGAACGATTAACAAATATTTTAATGTTTATGTGTTTGTGTAGTTCTTAGTCTTTTAACTTTTAAGTGGTTATAATCAAATAATCTTCAAAACCTATATTAAATCTATGTTGACCATATAATGCGACGTGAATTGTTTAAAATAGAATGTAATAATTGTGAATTCAAGTAATATTTGAAGGATTTTCGTGAATTATAGCATTATAAAAAGAGACTGTGATATAATTTACATTTCAGCAGAAATTAATAATATATTAAAATACTATAAGCAGCAATCATGATGTGTTGCGTTTGAGGTCAAATTTGTTTGGACCCCCATCATTCTCTTTTAGCAAAGTTAAAGGCAGAAGATCATTAAGCTAATATTATTATATAATAATTATAAGTAACGTTTTAAATTAATAAGAAGAAACATTGCACATCCTAACATTCATTTGACACCTTTATAATATAGGTACAAACATACATACAATTTTGTTTATGGCTAAATTTACGTTATCAAACTAGAAGAAATTTCATTGTTCATTTTATGGCATTTTGACGTCTAATCACATTCCAGATATCGTCCGGGAGCTCTTATCTACCGTATTAGGTGTCCAGGATCTCTCGGGAGCAATTATTGGCAGCAGATTAAATGTGAGATTCAGCAAAATTGCGGCGGACTTTGCATCCTCAAATGTCTTCATGTTTTCAGGAATTTAGTCGAGGTGTTCTGATTGTAGTTTCTGGATTGTAATGTCGAGATTTTTCCAGTGTACCATCTGTTTCAGCTGGAAACTCGGGTCCTAGTTTAAAAACTACTGACCTATGATCGGAGTCTATGTCGTGTAGTTGCTCTACGGAGCGTTTTTGTAAGCTTTAGCCTTGTAGCACTACTAGATCGAGACACTCGCGTCATGAATAATTTAGTCAAGGGAAAAACATGCTTTTATTATAATTCGGTAACATATGTGAAGTATGTATGAATTTTTACACTTACTAATTTAATTTACTTACTACTTTAAATTGGATCTAGACAAGTTTATAAAAATAATCATTAAAATGCTTACAGATTGTTCGGCCATTTCTATTTTCTATCTAATTGTTTACGTTTATTTTTTCCAATTATTTGTAATAGTTTTATTTTGTAAAGTATTTTTAATTACATTCCACATTGACTTACTAATATATGGAAATCGGGGGTCTCATAGTAAAATCGCGAAAAAATATACCAATTACACATCACAGAAATAGAAATGTTAAAAAGTAATTTAAACACTAAATTCATTACTTTACGATTTAATTTCGACTGCTTAGATCAGAAATGAAAATCGCTCGTAAAATTTTAGTAACTTACCCAATGGGCTTTTAGAAAATTCAACATTAAGTCCATAGCTTTAACATGTAAAATTGCAAGACATGCTACTCATAAAGAGAACCCTGTTTCTATCATATTCTTTATTTGAATTTTCATATAGAGAATTCAAATAAAGAATATGATAGAACCAAGGAAGTTATATTCTTGGAATGTTCACACGCGCTTCAATATCGTTCCGAAGAGTACCACGACATGGGTGGAGTGTGTCTCTTTCTACTAAATAAAGCGCCAATCGCCATGCGGCCATGCGTTGTTTGCAAATTACTACTAAGTAGTTCTACTAATTTGAGAAACAGTTTTTGCATTGCATAATTAATTACGTAATAATTAAAATAAGCACATTTTAGAACTCACTATATTAATTACAATACATTTTGTGCTAATTTATTTATCGACGTGTATGAATAAAAAGGATTTAACGATTACCGAATGTGTAAAAATCTACCATCTAGATAGTTTTATTTACACTGGCAATTGGAAGAAAGGGACAACATCCACTCTTGTCGTTGTCTTGCTCAGAACGTTTTTCCCCTCTGTTATGTAAGAAAGAAATGTCAACTTTATTTGTTACGGAATAAAGTACATTTTTATTTTTCAAATATTGCTTCGTAACAATTCCAGTTATAGTATATAAGTTCCTTGGATAGAACAAGGAATGCATGAAGTCGCTTTGTTGACAAAATTTGTTAGTTATTTAACTCTATGAACTTGTTTACCGAAGACAAAAACAGGAATGTTGACTAAAAATGTTGTTACGATCTTCTTTAGTCTGGTTTTTCAAAAATATTTCATACAATTTTTTTCTTATCTCTTGTAAATAAAAAATGCCGATAATACGTTGCGTTTAATATTTGTATGACAATGTTTTTCAGTTATCTAAAAACATGACAATATTTCTTTTGAGTCAGTCAAAAATAAGAAGTCTTTTTATTATAAGTTTAAAAATATTTATTCTTAACTAGCTGACCCGGCAAACGTTCTTCTGCTAACTTTGTATTTACTTTTCCATTTTTTTGTCTACATTTTTTCACCTTTTAAACCAACCTGAACCTCCATAAATATTTAAAAATCAAAATTAGCCAAATCGGTCCAGCCGTTCTCGAGTTTTAGCGAGACTAACGAACAGCAATTGATTTTTATGTATATGGATAAATAGCTACCTACTAAACGACCATTTTGATCGTGATGTCAAATAGCTTATTATACTTATTATTAATTGCCTTTAAATAAATTTAACTTGTAATAAAGTTTTTGAGTCAATTTATTTGGGTATATATTCCTCATACTGCAAACAAGCTATTATAATACTTGTCCATGCTGGGTAACGCATTGAATCTCGTGGAAAACTGCAATAAAAATGAGCTATACTATCTTATATCATTAACTCAATTATTGATGAACTAATAATTATTATTAAAAAATAAAATGATTAAAGTATTATAATAAGTAAAATGTAAGTAGTAAATAATATGGAAGCGACTCCATTTCTTTTGAGAACAGTTGTGTAACAAGTCGCGAACGTGTGACATATTATATTAGAATTTATATATAGTCATCTTCTTTCTATATCTAAATGTGTGTGGGACAAGGACAAATAGATATTGTCAATATAATTAATTGGTTTTTCAGTTAGTATCTAATAAATAATTCCAAATTAAATGAAATGTCATGTTAACAGGCCAAATACACACTACAATGGGTTAAACAATTATTAAACAAAATATAATATTTCATAATTTTTTCTTCTTTGGCCGCGTATTTTTTCTAATTTTTCACTATACAATACGGCATTCTTAGTCTTGTCAGTCTCACTGGTAAATGAAGACTAACGCGAAATTATTTCTTTTTTTACGTTTTGTTTCTCTTTTAATTGGTACACTTTTAGAGCGCGGACCCGATGTCCATTTATTAGTAAGTCAATGACATTCCACGAAACTTTACATTTATTAGAGGATGCCTCAATAAATAATAAAGTTGACTGCTTTTGTGTGTTCTGGAATACATTTAGGCAAAATTTATAATTATTTATATTTTCCATATAGACTGGATTCATTAGACCATTTATTATACTGGGCATGACGATAATCAAGGTACAATTAGCGTTGTCACATATACGGGTTGATTAGTAAAAAATGGTACATATTGAAGGAGGGTGTTCAGTACTCGATATGATACCGAATATTTAAAAAAAAATGGTACTTAAGCTTTGACCTAATTATCAAATAAAAATGTTTCGTACGGACACCCGCGCATGGATATCGAAGTTAATTGTTTACAAATAGAAATTTTTAAAGCGCGCCACGTGTGCGCGCGCCATCGCCTGCTGGGTGACCATGTTTTTTTGTATATTTTTACATTAATTTCGTTAAGGTTTATTATAAATTTAATCAGTATTCTCTTTTTATTATATTTTTACTGTATTATATCAGGTTCTTTAATGTGTACAATATTTTACCTGTCAACCTGTATGTTATTAAATAACGTTCCAAATTAAAATCTCAAGATGGTATAAAAATCTAGTATGTTTTGCCTAACAGTGTGCATTATATTTATTATAGACATTTATGTATATTGCTTTGTTTGCTGTGACTTTTTTGTCAGTTTGGCTCGAGTTTAATAATGTAAACTGCCGAGTAAAACACGTTTCTTGTATGAGAACCTACTGTTATTTTTGTAATTCTATTTTGCTTTTATTATATTTTGCTATAATAATACTCTCAGTGATATACCTTTTGTGAAAAATCTTATTATAAGAAAGTTTGTTGGCTCTCCAAACTGGAACACGACATTGACAAGCGCTATTGTTTTTCGGTAGAAAAAGGTAAGGAGGTAGTAATAAACCCAGCGTTGCAGAACTCTAACACATAGTTGTCATAATAGTAGTAACAAGGTAGTCCAATCGTTTCCCTTTTACAAAATGCCTGGCAGAAGGGCAAACGGTTTATTCTACAATAGGGCCGGAACCAATATTTTTTTAAGCAAGTAACCAAATGTCGCTCGCGATTATCACGGCTAAAGAAGCTTATGCACGTTACTTATGGCAAATTAGCACAATTATTTTTAGTATCGTGAAGAAGTATCTGTCGAATGTCATTGTAGAGTCACAATTTTAGGTAATCGTAAGTCGACGGAGCTCCACTGCGCGGCACGGCGCGGATTCAGGATTTGGTTCAGAGAGGGGCAACTTTCCCTATAATTTCAGACATTATCGAGGAAGAGGCGATTGCATTTATTGTCCCCCCTCGAATCCACTTCACTCAATCCACATCCACTGTGCGTGCATGTGAATTGAGTAAGCACCTTTTAAATGAAATCATAAATATATTAGTCATTTAGTAAAAGCTCTCAAATAATTGTAAAATGTTTATCTCCCAATTTCTTCTGCATATTAACAATCAAATTCTTCTGCATATTAAAAAAAAAAAAAACATATTAACAACAAAATTGCAATCTAGCAACATTCATTGCTATGCGGATGACAGTACGGGTGATACTTTGTACTCTGACCGTAGAGGGGTTTTTCAACAACACGTCCACGAGTGCCGGAACAAACTTGTGTCAGAAATCGAGGAACAACTTTCCACAGCCTCAAAGTAGGGTCGACTAAACATAGACCTCTTTAACCCTTAAAAAGACACAAGTTTTCGCGTTTTCCACAAAAAAACCCCTTTGTTGTATCTCCTCGCTTCGAAAATACTTCCCTAACAGCAACAGCTAGTGATGAAATCCTTGGAGTTGACATATCCTTGGAGTTGATATGAAGTGTGGGCGGGGGCTCCTCAGTACCAGGTCCTTCCTTTTGACCGCATTCAACGTAGAACGGCGCGAATCATCGACGAGATCAAATCATCAAATCATAGAGAAGACCGTCTTAATGAATGTAATAAGCATATGCATTATATCACACACATCACATCACATCACATCTTACATAAAGTGATAAATCTTTTATGTTTCTGGTACAAATTGAGAGATTAATTTTACAATTATTCGAGAGCTTTTACTAAATGGCTAATATATTTATAAATAAACTAGCTATATCACCGCTATACCAACGCACCATATAGTGCGTTGCTACGCCACCAACTAAAATAAATTTGAAGGAAATACATTATATTACCAACTCAGAAACCTTCGTCGGCTCATGCACAACAACTTTTCTAACGATCATCACCTGATCAAGTGCATAGTTTACGATTCTATAAAGGTACAGACAAACATTCATTTTTATATATGTAGATATAGAAGGTCCAGTTCACTAGAAGTTTTACTCAATCCATAAGCACGCCCCGCTTTGATACCTAAAGGCAACCTAACGAGTCGGGTAGATCGCTATCTATCGCTCTTGTGCTTATTTTGAATCTTTTACTGTAATGATGCAATTTACGGTTCTATCACTGATAGAGATAAAGTACCGCTAGTGGCACTCTATGTGTTTGTTTTTGTATGCTTGCCTGAAACTAAGTCGGTATGTGCCTAATATTTCTCATGATTTTAAGTAATATAGCTGGGCAATAGTGTATTTTTAGTTTCACATATTCCCCTTTTACGTTGTTTCTTTTGGAAACAATAGGTATTCTGCATAACAGTATTTTATATCTTTTGATTTTTATATGCTCAAAGTATGAGTAGATAAGTATTTAAATTTCCGCCGGAACAACATAATTGAAACCGACGGTGCGGATCACCCATCAAATGCAATGCGATCGATCACACCAATCTCATAAACAGATAAATTGGTATTTCTAGTTTAATGTTTGGTTCACTTTACCTATCCTGCAAATAGATTGACGTGATGATTATATTATTTTTATACATAATTGTAATAATTTATATATATTCTTTTGTCCATATAAAACCGCCAAAATGGATAATTTCCACAGGGAATCGTGACATGTGCCAGATCCTATTGAAAATTTATTAAATTCAGTAGCCCCTATTATATAAATTATCTGATAAATATGGCTTCAACCAATGAACGTACAGATTAAAAGTTTATGATTATGTTGTTTTCCGTCATATCGTAGATCGTAGCTACGATTTACGACCTACTAGCGTTGCACGAAACCTTTGAGTCATGAATTGTATTTAATAACAGTCAGATTTTTAAAATATACGATTATTGTACTATATATTAAATCGGATATATTCGATATATTTTAAATAATGGATATAATGTGTACACAGATTGACTGATAATAAACTGTACATACTGAAGGAGGCTGTTCAGTAATCGATTCTGATACCGAACATTTACATTATATAAATGTACAATTACTTAACAAATTAATTCGTCTTATGAATGATAATTATGAAAAAGGGAACTTTAAGAGTTTTCTACCTTGCTCCTTTTGAAGACCGATATTATCCAAATTAGTCTATTCAGTACTACTTTTGTTTTATGATTACGAAAGCTGAGGGTCTGGCGCATTTTTTAAGCTGACTAAGAAACCGTATGGTCACCTGTTTAGGATTTTATTTTAAAGTTGAAAATTGAAGTCATAATTCACGAATAGTACTTTTTTTTAAATTTAGGCCAACATTTTCATAACTTTTATTAAAGTTACGAAGTTGATTAAAAAAGTATCTTCACGCCCATATCCCCGAAGGGGTAGGCAGAGGTACAACAAGTGCACCCACGATTAGCCGAAGATACTTGGTCCCACAAATGTGATAGGTGGAAAGCCTATCGCCAACCGGGCACTTTCCAATCCCGGGCAACTTTGTGTTTCTCAGAAAACTGAAAAAACACTTTTTTTTAAAGTGCCCGACCCGGGAATCGAACCCGGGACCTCATGTGGTCAACGCCAACATTGGACCACTAGACCACAGAGGCGATTGATTATTTTAAAAATTATAACTCATGAAGATTCAGTTGCAATAAAAACATCTCTAAAAGTATTTTAAATTGTAACAGATTCCTCTTCCAAAAGAAGCATCAACTTCGTGACATCATACACTTTTTCATGTATACACTGCTGATACTCTTGTCATATTTTTTATAAGTATACAAGAAATTGCTAATTGTTAAGGGTCAAGTGGGTGCAAGAACAACGTTCTTCTTGTTCATCTTGACTCGTGTACCCACTGGACCCCACAATACTATTTTAAAGTACCCACTCACCCCTTAGAGGGGGACACTTAAATATTTAATATTAAACTTAATATATTCGTAGTACCCACTCGTCTTTTAACTAAAAATTTAACTATTACTAAAAATGATACTAGCAATGACACAAAGCATTTGTTTTCAACCGAAATCTGAAAAATGACGAGTTTCTCAATTGATTAGTATTTTTATGAAGTGTGTAAATTAACGAATGTAATACATACTTAGTTCTATATTCTTTCTTTCAAAATACATATAATATGTAATTTGTTCCGATATATTTTCATAAAAATTGAGTTTAACAATAACAAATTTTTTATTAAATTAAATTAATATTATTAATTTAAATTAATTATTTTTTTCTTATAAAATAGCACAATATGTAGTAACATACAAAACGCACTGCACCGGTAACAACTTTGATAATTCACGCTTATGTGGTAGTTATGTTTTGTCATTGAGAGAGCCTTTACTTTTGTATAAAAATATGCGAATGGATGAAAAATATAAATGTACTTTGTTTCGAATTGAAATAGTTTTAAGAGATTTGCCATAGAGATGTTGCCATTACAATAAGTTACAAAGGTACATTTTATAATTCAATATAGAGAATATTGTACTAGTCTCGCCCGGGTTTTTGATACCTCCACCTTACCTTTGCTTATTTTCTAACTTTTGTATAAAAATATGCGAATGGATGAAAAATATAAGTGTACTTTGTTTCGAATTGAAATTGTTTTAAGAGATTTGCCATAGAGATGTTGCCATTACAATAAGTTACAAAGGTACATTTTATAATTCAATATAGAGAATATTGTACTAGTCTCGCCCGGGTTTTTGATACCTCCACCTTACCTTTGCTTATTTTCTAACTTTTGTATAAAAATATGCGAATGGATGAAAAATATAAATGTACTTTGTTTCGAATTGAAATTGTTTTAAGAGATTTGCCATTACAACAAGTTACAAAGGTACATTTTATAATTCAATATAGAATATTGCACCAGCCCAGGTTTTTGGTACTTCCACTTTACATATTCCTGCCGCAATATAGCCAATGCTTGTCGTTGTCCTGTTCCGGTTTGGAGGGTAAGGTAGTAGATAGACTTATGCATGTAGTATTCATTGCAATCCCGCCACATGGATAGCAACGCATCATTAATATCTTTGGTGTATACAGGCAATCGTTTCTCTTTCTATCAAGAGAGCCATCTGCTTGTTTCCTATCTTATGATATAAAAACAAAATAAAAATATTACATATTTCGTGAAAATGTTCTCTGTTCTGTTGAAGCGTTCCTATTGGTTATATAGAAGAACGATAGCTACATCGGTACGAGAGCCATATGAGTACAATGTATCCCAGCACAAGTTCTTATAAAGATTCGTTATCGGACATGGAAAATGCCTTTGTCTGCATATGAGGATAGCACAAATTTTGATATTCCAGTATTATACAGGCTGCAAAAACTGTAACATACACGAACACTTATATTTTAAAGTAAGAAGTATGTTTTAGAAAGCAGTTTTAAATTATAATAACTTAAGTGATAAATCCACAATTATATTTCGAAAGCGCGTCAAGACTAAACATAAAATATCTTTCTAACAAAAAATTAAAGCAATGAAAATTTATACGTGACTGGTCATACATTAAAAACAGTGAGTGAACAATTAATTATCCCTTGTTTACGTACCCCTATGGCAAGAAGTTAAGAAAAATTAAACCATTGGGGTACCCCTGTTCCAATAAAAAGAATTATCAAAATTGGACTACACTGTAGTAAAGTTATGCGTGCTAACATAAAAAAATATACGCGTCGAATTGAAAACCTCCTCCATTTTTTCGTCGCTTGAAAATAACCGTGAATATAACGAATAAGAGCAATAATGAATAGTTTCAAAAAATTTCGATCGCCGTATGGCGCTGTCACCGAATCCAATAGTTAACTATGGTTGTCCAGAGTACGAAATACTTCAAAACTCATTGATTATTGAATTAAAAGCATAAATCGGTTTTCAAGAGTAGTCCTGCTTTTTGATAATTCAGTTAAAATCGACGTATGCTACATAAAAGATGAATGTCAACGTCTCTTCTGATTGATATTGAGTTTATTTTATTTTATGTTTATTAATGAGACTGTTATTATTTAAAATCACTAAATTCTCTGAATTTATATTCCAGTAGATATTGGGAATTTCAGTAAGAGCAAATATTGATATTGTCCACAAAAATATTGTAAAAGCAGTAGGATGATTTAATAGTATCGTAGCAACTATTTACCTGGGCCGCGTCGCGTATTCTAAGAACTAGGGTTTTATATTATTATATTTCATTTTATTTAATTTTTGTAGGGAAACTAATGTTTGCGTTTGCACACGCTAAGTATTTAATATCACAGATAGGACCAAAAAGCCTTAACATCGTTAATGAATGCTGTGTACTTAAAATGAAGTACTTTGTAATATATTTAAGCATCGACAAAGTTATACAGGTTCAAGAATAATAAGTAGGGGTCATTACTAGATATTAAAGCTTCATTTTTTTTATTCTTGAATATTTTTTCATTATCATTGCCATCTCTTTTTAGAACAGCATCAGCAGACAGCTTGGGTAATGGGTTTTAGTCAACGATAGTTATATCTACATAGAAATACGTACATATATTCAAAATAAATCAAAATGTGTTTTTATGGGTTTCCCAAGAAGTTATACAACTAGATCACTAGCTTTTTGTAGGTCGTACTCAGAGTCCAAATCTGTCAGTGCTAGTATTTTTCAAGGCACTGTTTTACCTCCAACTTTTTTCTGCATTTCTGCTTGTTAGCTATAATAAATTTAAAAAATAAATAAATAAGAGCTTATTTATTCCGCAATGGTAGGCAATACACATGTAAGCCATTTGGTGTTACAGCTGTTTATGAGGTGGATCTATTGAAGCCTGAGCCGTGTAGTAAAGCTTGTCAAAGTTGATAAGTGCTATGACAGGGATCACCACCTACCTGTCTATCCTACCCAATTTATATAATGTTGCGGGTTTGCCACAGTGAATTGAATGACGTGAGACACTCGGTTTACCATTATTTACCTTTTTCTTTTTGTCGATTGGTAGTATGTCTCATGACTCTCCATATTTGTGGAGTTCAACGAGTCCAAACCCATAATCTAATTTTTGTGACATTAGGATATTAAGCCAGTCCAAGATAAGACACGATTTTTAAAAACGAATAATACAAGTTATTAAATTACCGCTTACGTAATACAAAATGGAATTTATTACAAAAATAAAAGCAATCATTAACACAAAGTGTAAGGGATGATAAACTCGATAAAAACGCAAGCACGACGCAAAAGTGGTTTAAACGCGACGCGATGAAATTAATCGATATCATTATCCAGATCCCGCTGAAACAATTTTAATGGCCATGTATTTTGAAATTAACCGGCCAGGCTTAATATTAAATTACAGTGACAACAATTTTACGTACAAAAGCCGACTTTATGCAAATCGGACAACTATTGTGTGTGTGATTTATATCCATTGCTAGATGCTACTTAAAATACTCGTAAAAACTACAGATTACAAAGGCGAATATTTATTTCATGTTAAGCTATGCACGCACATTTATGCTTTTATGTTTAAATATACTTAAGCAATATATCTCATCTTACTGGTTTTGGAGCTAATTTGTAAATTGTTCGTTACTTCTTCACGCTAAAACGACTTGTTGGATTTATATGAAATTTGTTAAACAGGTTGTCTATGCCGAGACATCACATATACTTCTTGTTATCTTGAAAAAATACGCGGTTCTAGTGAAATTTTAAAACCTTTATTTTCGTAGCAGGCTGCAGGGTGGGTTGCTTGTGATAATTCAAAAATATCGTGACGGTTGCCTTATGGGATAGACGGAGTGAATCGGTTTGTTGACTGGAGATAAGTGGCAATTTTTTCTGTGACTACGGTTTCGCATTGGGGCTGATAGCTTTAAGAGAGGCGACACACATGCTACTTTAGCATCCAAATCGCGCGTTTTTGAGCGACTGCTTCGATGCTAAACCGGATCGGCATTAGTGTTGCCGTTCGTCTGTCGATTATTGATTACTTGCTGATTTGTAAAAGTATTATTAACTTTTACAAATCTTATATATAAAATTCTCTTGTCACAATGTTAGTTACCATACTCCTCCGATACGGTTTGACCGATTCTTATGAAATTTTATATGCATATTCAGTGAATCTAAGAATCGGCTACTATCTATTTTTTATACCCCTAAGTGATAAGGGTTGTCTACCCCTAACATTTTTTTAATTATCTGGACAAAATTTCCATTTTTTATTTTTTTATTATGTGGCATTAAAAATATATACAGCCCTTAATTTTCACCCTTCTATCACAAACCTCTATTTTTTGATTTAATAATTTATATGGAAAAACAACCTTTACCGGGTCAGCTAGTTAAATTACAATTTTTATACCGATATGACTTTTCTTTTTTCCTTTAAAACAGTAACAGTAACCTAAGCTACAACCTAAGTATAAAAAATATACTGATCTAACTTTATGGTCTTTGTTAAATTACATTGCTATTGTAATATATACTGAATTGAATAAATTGGCAAACTATCAATAGTCGAATATTGATTGGCCTATTTAAGCCTAAGACAAATAATAATGCCGATATTTATTAAAAGTTATTGATTTTTTTACTATGTCATAATACAGCAAACATGCAAATAAATTTCCTATTGAAAATAGACAACAATTGCCCATAGACACCAAAGATAATAATTTGATTAGCAAGGTATGTTATTATTAAAAAAATTAAAACTTAAATTTAACCATAAATAAGTTTTGTTGTAAAGCTGTGTACTTTTATGTTACTAATTATATGTATATAGATACGTAAATTAATATCTTCCTTTGGGAAGATCGCTTCTGCTTTGATTAATTTTGTGATACGTAAAGGAAAAAAATGAATAATGAAGGATAATTTTGGTCGACTTTAATCTACATTTAATTTATATACCATGGCCCTGTATTATATTCCAATATATAATCGCGGTTTAATCAAGATTATATATTATCTATCACTTGTGAATAATATAGTCTATTGCTACACGTAAAACGCGTTCACTATGGCTCAACCTTTACTTTTGGCAAATCAATGAAAAATAGAACCGTTGCGATTTTTGTGTCAAATACGCAATAAATACATAATGTCTAGGCCTTTGTGTGACGTGTGATGAATTTATAATATGATTAGTGAAATATATGGATGTGTGTGTTCAATTTTAAATTCCCACGGTCAGGGACTAGCTTTTTAAAAATATGGATGACTTTCAAATTTACAAATTATAGTGTTTTTACTGTACATATTAATATTAATGAATATCCTTATACTATGACATAATAATGAATGCAACTATTAAAATGTATGCAGTAAATATTTATTTTATTTTCTTTTTACCAGGTTGATCTAGTCCTTTAAAAAAATAGATCTACTGACTTACAGTTAGGCATTTCGTAAAAGGAAGAGAAGGCTTGTACGTATTACTAACATCGTCATTACTATCGTTCTGCAAAATTTCGGTCGGGTTTGTTATCACCGCCATATCTATTTCTGCTACAATAGCTTTACTGGTTGTCGCTGTTGTGTTTCGGGTTGAATAATGAGGTAGTCGGTAAAATTATGCATATTATGGCATTCCGTTCCCATACACAGATAGCAACGCACCATTAACGTCTTTGGTAGATATCTATAGATATTTCTTTCTATCTGTGGAGCGATCTTGTTGTTTGCCATCCTATGAACTAAAAAAGTATGGACTGTGGTTTGTCATTTTTTATTGGTATGGGCACAAAACATGTCCTTGATATGATTGACCAACTGAAGGTTGTTTTTTAAACAACATGGGGGCTTAATTTGTTTTTCCTTTAATAATTAATCTTAATAAATGAAACGACTGGATGACTTAGACAACCATCATAGTAAATTTTTGCTAAGCTCAATAAAAATGGTGGATGAGGATTCATTTCAATCAATATTAACAATTTTGAAAAAATTAAATATTATTGATCATCAACATATCGAAAACTATTTCCAGTATGATTATGATATTATTATGTGTTGGACTGGAATAGAGAGACAGCTACATTTTTCTGTGAATAATTTCAATAAAAAGAACCCAAAACAAAATTCAAACTAGAAATTTGAAAAGGAAAATTTACTATTTTTTTTAGATTTGGCCATCAGAAGAGTGAATTATAAACACCCTTTTAGAATTTTCCGTAAGCCGACTAACACAGATAGTACTATTCCCGTACCATCTTGAAATCTTTGGCAACACAAAATAGCTGTTTAAACTGTTACATACACAGACTGACATCTTTGCTACTGAGAAAAGAAAGCCATAAATATAAGCTCTTATATAACTTAAATACTGCTTTGTTAGCGTATCATGAATATATTTAATCTATTTTAAAATGTGGCAGGGTTTGGATTATTAAGGTGATGAATTTGGATTATGCTCCCTGATAATCATCACGATAATTATCATGATAATTATCCATTAATTATAAAAAGAATATAAGCCAAGCATTTTCAACAGGTATTACGTAGCAACATTTATATTAGAAACAAGTAGTTTAGTATATAAATTATACACATTTTATAATCAAAGTAATCTTTTATCATGTTTTTGCTCCTAATGTCGTGGCTGAAACTTACGAAATAAAATACGAAAAATTAATCAACTACATGCTACGTTAGTTAAATTAATGAGTGGAATATAAATTCCATTAACCTCTTGTTAACTGGATAAGGTTTATCTCTATCTGAAGAGTCGAAATCATCGATGTGGCAAATATTTTCGATAATACTTATCGAAGATAATTATCAACCTACATTTATCTTGATTATTAATAAAGATAATTATCACTTCACCTATTCAGGGGAAAATATAATGGAATCTCTATTTGGAGAAAATCAGTAAATTTAATTACAAAAAATATATAATTAATTTAACAGCTTATAGCCTATATTCTTGAAAATAAACTGTCTTTCAATCTTTTCAATAGCCCGCTATATCGCTATTGCAATTTTTCAAGCATTGAGTAAAGAGGAAATGAGGAACAACTTTGTGGATACCAAGTATCCATCAAAAAACATCCAAAATCCACACTACCGTTGCATAAGAATTTTTAGAAAGAAAGCGGTAAAAGCGCTATAAAATACGTTTCCATTAAACTGTTAAAACAGCGCTACAAGCATTGTTAATTAATTCTGCTCAGCACTCTTCACTCCGTCAAGAAAATCTATATTGATGTCATAGTTTATCCCATGCCAGCGCCATTCCAGTAAATACTTAAAACTTTATTTTCTGTATACAGCTGGAAATTTTTGTAACTCACGTCCCCCTATGTAAGTCGGTCCGACTTACATAGGGGGACATTACCCAATACTCATGCCTTAAAGCTATGAGCTGTTATCATTTTAAAAAATAAGGCCAATAAACCTTTAAAATTTTTATTCAAACTTTGTTTTATTTCATTATATTAAATCAATAAATTATGAATGTGCAAAAAGCAAGGCAAGTTTGTCTGAGCCGTGACATATGGCACTCAATTTTCTCTCCCTACCATGCAAGGGATTTGACGTGAAGATATGTATATATTATGTATGAAAATTAAATAAATTATTACAAAAATTTCGTCTCTGTAATTGATTTCTTAGTACTTCCCCCACGGAAGAAACTAATTTTTGTAACTTGTTCAAGCGTAAACGTAGAATTGCATAAAAAATCGATAAGTTCCAAAAAATCTGTAACATCTCTATTCATTGTAAAAATATATTTTTGTTTACGGAATTATTATTTTCCGTCTCGCAAAAATATTTTATAATACTTTTAAGTTACATGTGTTACTGTTTATTTTCAGAGATTACAGTATTTAAGTAGTTAGTTTTATAATTTGTTCTATGTTGTAATTTATGGATTGTACGAGTGTTTCAAATACAAACGATGAAGAATTGAAATGGGACTCTTTACAGTTGGTGTTATATGTGGTAGTTGGTGTGGTCTTATCAGACAAGAAGTTGTGTGTTTTTTCTTCTCAGGAACACCTTAATCACCTAGTGGTTGTAAATATACTTTACGCCCTTTTCTCATACTTACCAAATATACAAACAGCGTGACACGAGATTTAGAAAATAATGTAAAACGTTCATGTATTTGTATGTGTCGTCATGCAAATACTTGAACGTTTAGCTCAAAGGCCGTTTTGATAAAGAAGTCTCTAGATTTCCGATAAGTATTTATTTTCGATAGTAGGTACACAGCTTAAAATGCTCCCAACATCTGCTGTAAATATTGTCATTGTGTGCGAGTTTCATATGAATTGTGACCGCATGTGCTGTATCTAAAAACCTACTTTTTCCTCTGTGGACATTTTGGGTTCTCATATTTCATTCTGTGTAATAAAGCGGCATGTAGTGTTCGAGGCTCACGTTATATTTCACTCTTGTGAAATGTCTTATAAGAATCGATTTTGTATATCGTTGGCAAAACATTGTCGTTATTGATGGGGTGCGTAATATGAGGGGAAATTGTGACACTGTTGGTTTTTTGTCAACTCACAAATAAGTTAGAAGCCCTGCTATTTCTTATTTAGTTAGCTAAAGTAACTCTAAAAAATACGAGTATATTTATTTATATTTATGGCTTATATAAAATTAAAAGTGACCGCCAGGTGAGCTCATTTTTCAATTTACGTTACAAGTATTTTATATTGCTAACATAATCTATTTTAATTATCGTGTTATGAATTCTATATCTAAGTCGGGTAAAAAAATCTGTAAACTGGCTGAACCTGTAGACCATCCTTGAAACTTCCCGCTAAATTGAGATATTTTAAGCTCAAAGGAGAAAAAGCTATAATTAAGTATAATTAAGTAGGGAGCAGCTGCCCCCCCCCCCTGGAAGTTGTTTACTTCTACTAACTATATACTGTTGTAGATAATAAGACAAAAATATAGCCTTAAAATGTTACGGTTGCCCTCCCTTGACCCAGAACCTGGGTACGCCCATGTACCTAAGCATACACTTTTTTAGAGTTCAAAAATCTAAAGTTTGTTAAAAATTTGGTTTTTGAAAAAGTGTATATTTTGAAAACTATGATCAATTTTGATCTTTCGAATGGAATTCAACTCTTCTTTGAGCTCTAAAATGGTGTCATAGCTACAAAATAAATTGGTTGAAAAATGTAGTAGGAATTAAAAAATACATTTTTACAAAATCTTGATAAATCTATAATAACTTAATAGGTTTTGATCCAATTTATGATATTTTAGGCAGTTTTTCAAATACAAGAGCAGATTTGATTTTTAAATCAATCGGTGTAAATCGGTTTGATGCAATTAGTGGCATTAGAAGTAGTTTATTTAAAGAAAAAATCTGATTAGATTTTATAATCAATTGATACTTTATTCTGGAAGCTATTTTAAAAAAACATTGTTATGCCGAATTTTGTTTGCGGTTTTTCAAAATTTCTCAAATTCACCTGGGCCCAATCGATTGATTTTCAGGAAGTCCAAGTTGTCCAAGCTTTTCAAAAGTTAAGAGCTTTTACATACACATACGTACATACAGACATACCGACGTAGCATAATATTCGGTTCACTCTGCCCAAAGCGCAAGGGAACCAGTGTTATGTTTTTCTGCATGTTCTTATACTTCATATTATCGCTACAATAATCTTGTGTTTTAAATGCTATTCTCATGTCAAGCCGAATAGTTTCTATACGTATAATATTTTTGCGGTATTTACTTGTAACTAATACGATATTAAAAATATATGTGATGTTAGGCAAAATGTAATTTTGGGGATAGGTTTTTCACATTTTATTTATGTAAATGCAGGATAAATTAATGATATTGCACATACACAAAGAAATTAACTAAAATAACCAAAGATATTATTTTTGAAAATAGCTAGGGTGGTGAGTGTGTAATAAGAAATAAATCCATACTACTGGCTGATTTAGCTAGCGTTGTCCTGTCTAAACTAATCGCAGTACCATTGAGTTCAATCCCATTGCGAATTAAAACCATCCGTTTGCCTTCTTTTTTAAGAATATATATATATCTACGATCCTGACGAGTGTTTTTAAATGGCGATCGATTGGTCTAATACTTGAATGTATCCGTGGGAAGTCACATAGGTACTGAATATTGAAATATTTGAAATATTGTCCGGTTTTGGTACCACCGCCCTACCCTGTTACTGTCGCAATAACGCCCCGCCCCATTTGTCGAGTGGTTAGCGATCCTGACTACGCAATCGACAAGGCTCGAGTTCGATTCCCGACGGGGACAAGCGTTTGTGTGATAAGCATAAATGTTTGTGTTTCCGGGTTTTTGTGTTTATTAAATATATTCTAGTATTTATATATGTATTTCTATGTATTACTCGTAGTAACGTTGACTAACACCCATAACACAAGCAAATAATTTGCTTACTTTAGGGTTAGATCAGTAAGTGTAATTTGTCCCGTGAATATTTATTTATTACCAGCTGACCCGGAAAACTACTCTTATTTTTTTTTCTATATTTCTGGACTTCAAAAATTAATTCAAAACCAAAATTAGCCAAATCGGTTCAGCCGTTCTCGAGTTTTAGCGAGACTAACGAACAGCAATTGATTATATATATATATATATATATATATATATATATATATATATATATATATATATATATATATATATATATATATATATATATATATATATATATTCGCGCTGGCGTAATAAAACTACAGTAAATCAGATCAAATTTAGTTAATTCGTTTGGGATTTGTCAATGACACAAGTTTTTAAAGAAAAGTGTTTTTTCACATTACTTTGACATTTTTCAACCAATCTATTTTGTAGTTAAGACACCATTTTAGAGCTCACATATTGCGTATGTCATTCTAAGATCAAATTCGATTACTTTTTCAAAATCAATAGCTTTTCAAAAATTAAGATACTGTAGTTTTTACTAAACACTAGATATTTAAACTCTTTAAAAAATCCATGTTTAACTACCTCCTGTATACCTCCAACCTATTGAGTTTTAAATACCTCAATTTAGCGAGAAGTTTTGGCGAAGGCCTACAGACTATCCCTAAAACTTTGACCCTGTACGGCAAGCGGTTTACATGTTTGTCC
Source organism: Apodemia mormo (assembly GCA_036924255.1). NCBI lineage: Eukaryota > Metazoa > Arthropoda > Insecta > Lepidoptera > Riodinidae > Apodemia > Apodemia mormo. Next base: position 38,133,154 of record JAUPFN010000006.1, read on the forward strand.
TAAATTAAACCTCTTTAGAAACGTTGTGATTTAACGTTTTATCAAACGAAAAATTGACATAAACTTAAAACAAACAAACAGAAAATAACGGGCGGTCTGCGCGCAATGTAGAGTTCCGTAGTCGTCCATTACAATAATGCGGACGGGGGGTGGCAGGAAGAAATTATCCTAAAATATTTTCAAGATTTTATTTTACTAGTTAGTCGACGTCACTAATATTTATATTCAATACAATTTTTGTGCCCTAATTGATGTCTTAGCTAATAAATTGGTTGAAAATGTCGAAGTAATGTCTGTAAACTCTTTTTTAAAAAAAATTACAAATTGATAAATTTGGAACGAATCAACTTATTTTTAATTAATTTTCAGTGTTTGATGCAGTTTCTTAAAGACAAGAGCTGAGAAGACTTTTGAAGTGAAAACTTCTTTAGCCGTATATAAGGCGATTTCTGGCAGGGGAAAACCAAATGGATTGGAGCGAACACGAAATATGTTAATTATGAAATCAATGGAGCTAGGGTTCGAATCCTAATGGGGACATTTATTTGTAATATGATTAATAATTTAAGTATTTACTGTCTTTTTTAGTATTTATTTCTTTTGCATGTTCTGTTTTAACTAAAATTTAAAAAAAAATATTTTTAAAAAAATGGTACAACAAATTAAAAAAAATTAAATAAGAGAGGGTTGGGAGAAGAGAGAGAGAAAGTAAAAAAGGGAAAATGGGGGAGATGAGGATACGGCAGAAGAAGAGATATGGGTCAAAGTAAATTGGGAATAGGGGGAACAAAGAGAAGATAGTGGTAGAAGGAAGATAGGGCTCCACCCCTATCTTCCTTCTACCACTATCTTCTGAGAGTTGTGGGTTAAGAGAGGTTTAGGGAAAGAGGGAGATGGGGATGGGTGACATAGGGAAATAGAAAAGAGGCGGAGGAAGATACACATATATATACAGACTGACTGGTGAGTCACCTTCGATAATTCTGGAGAGTACTCGGTACTCGATTCTCGTTAAAATGAAATAATAAAATTTGGGGCTTAATTTTTGACCAATATTTCTCTAAAATAAGTGAAATGTGGATATTATACTCTCTAAGTACGCCGCGCTGTTTATTTTGTATCTACCCATTGATATATAAAAACCCAAGATACACAATCAGTGTCTCAAAAACGTCCTCTAAGAATGAGTGCGCAATTTAAAATTGTGCATTCACTTCAAATAGAAGCCCGACGCTCACGTCACTGCCCGCGCGTCAAAAATACAGAATTGTTCTCTGATAAATTTAAAGTACAACATCATGAACGTTAAAAAAATATAAGATATTGTATTTTCGGTAAGTATAAGAGTTTATCGATTTATTTTTGTCGTTTATATTACTAAATATAGGGTGTAATGTATGATTTTCATTTTATTTGTCTTAAAAATGTACTCGATGCTCCAAATATAATACGAGAAAATTTCAATGGTCACTTTTTCACTAAAAGGACAGTGCATTACAACCTCCTTTTTAACCGACTTCAAAGAAGGAGGAGGTTCTCAATTCGGCCTGTATATTTTTTTTTATGTATGTACACCGATTTCTCCGAGGTTTCTGAACCGATTTACGTGATTCTTTTTTGTTTGATGCAAAATGGTTTCGAATTGGTCTCATAAAAATTTGATTCAGGTAGGCCCAGTAGTTTTTATTTTATAAGCATTTTTTTAGTTATTTAACCTATCTCGATGTCTGAATTCAAATCTCGCAAGTAAATTTGATCCACTTCCCGGTTACCGATTGAGCTGAAATTTTGTATACATATGTAAATTGGATGACAGTGAAAACTTATTATGGCATAGAGCTGATCTGATGATGGAATCGGAAGGTGACTACAGGGACTCAGAAATTGAATGGTTAAAAATCGGTTAATGACAAGATTCTATCGAGTTTGGGCTCATCTGTTTCGTGTTGACGAGCACTTAGGTGCTTGGTGGTAACTAGGATCCTCCAGGGTTCGATGATGAAGCCGGAACGTGGTCATAGGAGATTAGTAATTAAATGACACATTTCTATCGAGTTTGGGCTCATTTGATTCGTGTTGACAAGCACTATGGTGCTTGGTGGTAACTAGGATCCTCCAAGGTCCCATGATGAAGCCAGAAGGTGGCCATAGGGGCTCAGTAATTAAATGACACAACTCTATCGAGTTTGGGGTCGTTTTATTTGTGTTGACGAGCACTTAGGTGATTGGTGGTAAATAGGATCCTCCAAGGTCCGATGATGAAGCCAGAAGTTGGCCATAGGAGCTCAGTAATTAAATGACACAACTCTATCGAGTTTGGGCTCGTTTGATTCGTGTTGACGAGCACTATGGTGCTTGGTGGTAACTAGGATCCTTCAAGGTCCGATGATGAAACCAGAAGCTGGCCATAGGAGCTCATTAATTAAATGACAAAACTCTATCGAGTTTGGGTTCGTTTGATTTGTGTTGACGAGCACTATGGTGCTTGGTGGTAACTAGGATCCTCCAAGGTCCGATGATGAAGCCAGAAGCTGGCCATAGGAGCTCAATAATTAAATGATACAACTCTATCGTGTTTGGGATCGTATGATTCGTGTTGACGAGCACTTTGGTGCTTGGTGGTAACTAGGATCCTCCAAGGTCCAATGATAAAGCCAGAACGTGGCCATAGGAGCTCAGTAATTAAATGACACAACTCTATCGAGTTTGCGCTTATTTGATTCGTGTTGACGACCATTTGGGTGCGGTTGGTCACTAGTTATAAAATAAAAGGAAATACTCTTGACAAAAGTCTTCGTTCTACGTCTGTCAAGTCGATCAGTTCAGGAGGTAAAGATATAACTTCCACGTTGTTCCAATAAGCCTGTGAAGGAACTTTTCTTTTTTTATGGTAGTCGAGCAACAGTAGCTGCTCCGGAAGGAAATTAAAATGTGCTGTGACTAATGACGTCTGTTGTTTTGGACATAATAATTTCTTACAGATTGTACATGCCACTTCAGCGTATTGACTTATGGTGGTTATAAAATTACGCTCAGTCATTGAACGAAATCCTTGTGATGTCTTACGTGCTGCCGCTAGCCGGTTCTCACGTTGCTGAGCAGCTTTCGTATCACTTCTAATCTATGAGCTTTCTGCTTGGCGGACTCCTTAGATAAACGCTCCTTAATGGAGACCAATTCTATGAGCCATCTGCTCGGCAGACTCGTTTGATAGAGGCTTATTAATGAGATCAAGTCTATTAGCTCTCTACTCAAAGACCCATTCGCTAGACGCTCTTGGATCTTACCGAGTCTAGAATTATATTGTTCAAAAGTTTCTTGACGTAAACGTGATTTCATATATTATGCTTTCATTGCCAACAAACGTTTTTCACGATCTTTAATAATTTCACAAGAACGTGACATTGTGTTACGAAGAGCATTTTTACGGTGACGACTACTTATATTTCAGTAGGGGAGACCAAGATGCTAAATAGGTAGTTACTCGAGCGTCGTATGGATTTATTGGATTTTGTAGATTAAATTATAGGAAAAATAAAAAGATATATAATGTTTTTCATTTCAATGGCGGGGAAAAAATCTATTGATAAAAAAATGTTTAAAAAACTCAGTGACATGGAAACACTGAAGCACGTAAGATTAGGGTATGGTCGGTTAATTGCCGCTTAAATTTAGAAAATCTGACGATTCCAGTGTAGCGTAAGGTAGGGGGAGGGTTACAAATTTGCAAAGAAAACGTTGTCTTGACATTCTCGAGCGCGTCTGATATTTCTTTTATTATGAAGGAAATGATGTAAGAATTACGAAAAAAATATAATCTGACAATTTCCACAAGCCGAAGTTATCTTTTGTTTTTTTTTCTGCCATAGTTACCCCTGTATAGAAAGGGCTTATATTTGGTGAAGAGACTTAACAGTATGCGAGGTACCCCCTCCTATGGTAATCTGCCACGCTCGAGTAAATACAAAAACCCCCTTTTGGGCTCCTCTACTATTCGTTACCGTTTCTTGAGATCTATATTTGTTAAGGCGCGCAGCACCTATTGCAGGTCTACCCAAAATAAGTTGACAATACAACAATACACTAAAAAGTATTAAATAAAAATAACTACGTTAAAAAAAACCGACTTCAAAATCTAAAAAGTAAAAAATAATAAATATTTAATATTAATTAAATACTACCTATTATTTATATGTGCTATTTACTAATAGGTTTGAAGTCGGTGCCAAGCCTTAAGCAAATAATAATGTTTTGATTACTTAAATGAATACGAGCAAATTAATACAATGAAATTCCTACTTTGAAAATTAAGATACGTAAATAAACCTCATAAAGAGCAATTAAGTCTTAATACTACAAGCAGCTTCAATCAATACGAAGAATACTGAAAAAATAATTACAAAAATGTATTCAACAGCATTCTTAAACTAAATGGTCATGTGAATTAATGTAGAATTATCAATTAAGCTAAAAGGCATCAAAATTTTTAATTTCAAATTGACACCATATAATAGTAGAAAATGTTGGTAGCTTAATTATTTTTTGACAACTTGTAATAGCCACATTCTTACAAATAACTATTTTCTTTCTTTCTTTCAAAAATTTTATGTACTTATTCAAGACTTTCGTCAACGACGTCTGCCCGCACGTGTCTGCCGGTGTAAGTATTAAATTGGCTTGGCACCGACTTCAAACCTATTAGTAAATAGCACATATAAATAATAGGTAGTATTTAATTAATATTAAATATTTATTATTTTTTACTTTTTAGATTTTGAAGTCGGATTTTTTAACGTAGTTATTTTTATAATTTAGTTGAATAATACAAAATGATCCTGTTATTATTATTGGAGTCGATTTTTTTTAATTAATAAGTAATTTTTTTTAATAAGTTTAATTTTTTTCATTAATAATTTTGAATACCTTTTATAGCTGTTAACCAACTGCCAAAAGAGAAGAGGCATCAATTTGACGATTTTAAAATGTTTGATTATATTGATTACTTATTTTGAGGACCACGTTAGGTGATTCTTTTTATTCTATTTGTACGAATATAAAATAACAATTTATAATTGTGATTCTTACGATGAACTTTGGAGATATATTACGAAACTTTTAATATAACAATAGGAAATCATAAGTAGCATCGAATTTTGTTCTGTTTACACGTGTTGTTGATAATGATTTCTTAAGTAGAAGGCACAGGTTGCATTAAGAATGTTTATTTTTTGATTTAATAATTTATTTTTAATAAAATGTTGTTATTGATTGCGGATATCTTATACTATACATATTATAAATGTTAAAGTTTGTATGTTTGAATGTTTGATAATCAATCACGTAAAAAATGGCTGTACCAATTTGAATTTGGACTCGGATATAAGATGACCTGGAATAGCACATAGAATACTTTTATCATAATGCAGAGATCTGCAGCTAGTCTCGTATAAATTTTAAGTGACTGTTTATATGTACGAGTTGTTTTATTTGCATACTAGCTGTTACCCGCGGCTTTGCTCGCGCATATTTACTTTAGAACTTATTTAATCTTTTATTTTATTAAAAATCTCTACATTGCCGGGTGGGCCGCTAGTACGTTAAAAATAATATTTACATATTCATCTTAATTATTTATATACGACATTTTTGTTATTAAAATGTAAGTAAAAAACGTAAGACCTGAACTTCCTATAACTTCTAATTTTTCTATACCTAATATCATAACTAAATATACCTCAAACTAAATGTACCTATTAATAACACATCTATCGAAAAAACTAACGTAATTATAAAAGAAATTTATAATTAACAAGAAATATCTAATCTAAAACTACCTTTGGCAATAATATTATATGTACTAAACTATACTCCAAACTAAAAATACGTATCTAATAGGATTTTTGCGTATGTAACACATCTATGTAACCAACTAATATAACTATATTAAAAAATCTGTGAGCTGGTTGACTCTACAGGCCACCTGAAACTTCCCGCTAAATTTAAGTATTTTAACCTCAAAGAAAAAACCTATGCCTAAGCATAGACTATTGAATTAAAAAAGTTCAAAAATCCAAAGTTTTTTTTTTAATGCTACTTAGTTATTCAGTATTTGAAAAGATGTATATTTTTTCAAAATTATCAACGAGTTTGATCTTCCGAATAACGTTGAACACAATTTTTTAGTTCTAAATTGTTTTATTGGAATTTTATATACGAGGGTCAATAAAATTTTCAGAAGCCGACATCGCATTAGTAACTAACCTATTGTGTTTCAAACGTCTATGGGCAGTATTCGCTCGTACGTCTGCAGATACTATAACTAAACAAATGTTCGTTTACATAATACTGCAAAAAAAACCAGAAAAACTGAAATCTAATTCAAAACGAGAATTCTACGAAAAGCTAAACTTATTTCTAGGAAATTAATACGTTTCCTTACTATGTTGTCGATACATTACATAATAAGTCTGAAAAAAAATCGTGTCTGTTATCATGTAAGAATCTATGAACTTTATAACATAGTCATAGTCACCATTGCAGTAAATTTCCTATTTCAGTATATTCTAAATCTATTAGACTATGCAAACTAAATGTATCAATATCAAGTGTCAAATACTACATGGCTAAAACCCACAGTTTGCCTATATGTGTAGGTTCTGTGTAATAGAACCAATAACCTATAACGTTTGAAATATAAATAAATTATTTTAATGGTCATTATTTGTTTTATTGATATATTAATGTTCTACACAAAAACAGATTTTCGACAAGATTTTTTTATATAAATTTTACAAACCCTTAAAATACTACCTCAATGAATAAAAATATTTATATTCGACTCCACATGTGCCTTGTCCTGCCGGCTAACTTAAGTCAAAAATTTTATTGCTTTTTGTACATTGTTATTTAAAAATGACTTTAAATCTTGAGTTTAAGGTTGAATATGCAAAAACACGTTTGTGCCATAACTATAAACTTTTTAGACTGAATTAGCGACAGTTTTGAGTGTCAGTTTTGTTCGGAACTGTGTATCTTGTGTATTTTGTATCAATGTATCTACCTGTGTATTCTGTGTTGATAGCGTGCCGCGTCACACGTGCGTTGGCGTCTAGGCATAAACGCTACGAGAATAGAAAGATAAATGTATGGATTTGACATAAGCATAATCGAACACTTACGTCAAGTCTATATATTTATCTTTCTATTAGCGTTTATGGCACTTGTGCCGCAATGTGTTTTTGATTTTTGATGTTTCAATTATATTAAACTTATTATATACTAGCTGTTGCCCACGACTTCGTCCGCGCGGGCTTTGTTTACTCTGCACAGCACCTCCCCCGTAGGTGATAGCGTGATGATACATATATAGCTTATATGTTGACCCGATCTATTAGTAATATTCATGCAAAATTTGAAGTAAATCCATGCAGTACTTTTTGAGTTTACCCCGGACATACATGCAGACAAACAGACAAAAATTCTAAAAACTATATTTTTGGCTTCGATATCAATTGTAGATCACGCCCCAAGTATTCTTTTCAAAAAATATTCAATTTACAGTTTTGACTTTCCTACGATTTTATTATATGTATAGATTTTGGTGGGTATTTGAGAGGGGGGTAGGGGATTAATGAAAATTATCCTTTATCTTAAGTTGGACCAAGCAATAGATATCCACAAAATTTCGTTGAAATCGGTTCAATAATTTAGGAATCCATAGCGGACAAAAAACTTTTTTTTATAGAAGAGGGGCAAACGATATATATATATATATATATATATATATATATATATATATATATATATATATATATATATATATATATATATATATATATATATATATATATATATATATATATATATATATATATATATATATATATATATATATATATATATATATATATATAAAACTCGAGAACGGCTGAACTGATTTGGCTAATTTTGGTTTTGAATTAATTGTTGAAGTCCAGGGAATGTTTAAAAGGTGAGAAAATATAGAAAAGCAAATAAGAGTAGTTAAAATAAAATATCAGAACGACGTTTGCCGGGTCAGCTAGTATAATATAGATGTTATATAAAATTAACCGACCCGGCAAGCGTTGTTTTGCCGTAATAATACGCCAAAACAACGCTTGCCGGGTCGGCAATCGAATTACTAAAATGAATTTAAAAAAATAGGGGTTCGTGAAGGACGTAATTTAGGGTTGTATGTATTATTTTAATGTCACATTATAAAAATATAAAAATAAAAATATTGTCCAAAAATAAAAATGTAAGGGGTGTAAGGGGTGGACACACTTATCACTTAGGGGTATGAATGATAGTAGCCGATTCTCAGACCTACTGAATATGGATATAAAATTTCATAAAATTTGGTCAAGCCGTTTCGGAACAGTAAGGTAACTAACATTGTGAAACGAGAATTTTATATATAACATGAGACATTATGTATTATTATTAATTAAAGTTTGTTAATTCACATTTAATTATATTTTATTAAGATAACAATTTAAGAAATTGACACATTTTATTTTATTATTAGTTAACATATTTAGATAATTTACATTTAATTATATTTTATTAAGAAACATTTTCACAATAAAAAGAAAAAAACAGATAACTCATTATATTATTATACCTCAAAATTATCTAACCTAAGTGCATATCTCGTGAATGATAGTGGAATGATACTTGTTTTTTATAAGACAGGGAGTAATTATTATTATACAACAAGTTTATCATTTAGATATTCTGCAATATTGTAGAAAGTCAAAAATCGATTGGTTGAAAAATCTTGAAGTCATAATAACATTCTTTTCAAAATATTTTGTTTATTTATTTAATACTTTATTGTACACTTAATCTTGTCAACAATATATCGCGAACGGATATATTGTTGACAAAATTACGACGGAACGGAACGGAAACGTTTTAGATTGACGCAGTTTTTTAAGGAAAAGAACTGATTAGATTTTATAATCAATCTCTAAATTTTTTTAACTGAACATAGTTTCACCGAAATTCTCAAAATTTTACGTTTCAAACGGTAGAGCCTATCAAATGTTATGAAATGCTTACATACCCATATACACACCCACGTACATACTTACATACAGACATACTGACGTTATCGTGAAAGTAGTTCGAGAAGGTTTTAAGAACCTCAAAACGTGGAGATCTGGTGAAAACTCGATTTTCGAAATCGGGGTAAAAGCAGTAACTTCCTTATACTACTAACGTAGCGGAAAATTAAAAATAAGACCGCCGAACTGATAATCATCTCCTTCTTTTACGAAAGTAGCGGTAAGTTAAAAAAAAAACCAAATCAGTTGAGGCATCTTCGAATAATTAGTGAACATAAAAAACATTGCATTGAAATAAGAACCTCCTCATTTTTGGAAAGTCAGTTTAAAAAATGCTGACATTTGTAAGCATACTTACAAACAATACATGAGCTTATTACACACTATATTGCATTTTAATACGATATCTGATGTTATATTATCAATATTATATACCTACGTCATTGAAATTGGATTAAATTATATCCGTCCAATTTGCCTTCCAAGAATATATCATATGGATTCAGTTTAGAAGTGCAATAAATTTCATGGAAAACTCACTTAATTCGCTTAACCAATTAGCGAGTGGATGTCATCTTTCACGTCTCATTTGTCCGGATTACCCGGTCGCACGGGGCCGGGATCCGGTTATGGCCGGTTATTGCCAGTTATACCTGGTTATCTCCAGTATAACGCATCTTAACGGCAATGCTCGCTCTTAATTAGAGCAGACTTTAGCACACTATTCTATTCAATGAGTGGTGCTTTGCAACGAATTATGGTACTAGACTCCGTTTTTGTCTAAAATTTGTTTGTAATATAGTTTTTGGCATTAGTATGAAATTGTTAAAAACTTTTACAGAACTTGAATTCTCCCGTGAATTGAAATTTCCCCGAGTTGGTCCCGGGCTCCTTTGAAGAATAGGCCAACTGCCGTTCTGCCAGGCAGGTCGTAAAAGACGACCGAGTGAATATGCGTGTCACTACCATCGTGACTACTAGTTGGTAGAGTTCTGCATCGCTCGACCGGGTCTGGTACCACCGCCTTACCTATTCCTGTCGCAATAGCGTCAGTGCTAGTCACTGTCGTGTTCCGGTTTGGAGGGTAAGGTAGCCAGTAAACTTATGCGTGTGACATTAGACCTCGCCACAAGATAGCATCGCACCATTAACATCTTTGGTGCCTATAGGCGATGGTTGACTCTTTCCATCAGGTGACCCATCTGCTTGTTTGCTATCTTATGTTATAAAAAAAATTGAAACTCAAGGATTCTTCGTTCACCTACTTTCAATTATGGAGGAATCCACTGATAACGAAAAAATAAAAAAATATAATGGTTACTTTTCACGGAATATATTATATGCTATTGGCACACAGTCTAAAAAACTAAATATATCAATAACGCGACTTCCTCTAAATAATTGATTTATCAAAATGCTAAAAACATAAAATAATAGTTATCGACTAAGAGGCCAAATAGGAGGCCGGTTTCACCTTTCGATTTCCATTCCATGAGATTTAATTCCATTCATTTCTAGAGAATGCCATTTGTAGCTACACTTCTGCATCCCGTAATTACCACTAACTAAGATCACTTATACTGAACGCTCCATTCTGGTCGGGCGGTTAGCGTAATTAACAACGAATCAATGGGGCTCGGATTCAATTCCCGACAGGGACAAACATTTGTGTGATGAGCATAGATGTTTATATTTCTGGTTTTGGGTGTTTTGGTTTTGGGTGTGTTATGTAACAGTATTTCATCCATAACCCAAGCGGCAAGCACATTATCACCTATAACACAAGCAAATAATGTGCTTTCTCTGGGGCTAGATCAATTCGTATAATAATTTGTCCAGTGATATTATTATCTATACATATTATAATAAAGTCGTAGGAAAGTTAAAACTGTACATCGAATATTTTTTTAAAAGAATACTTGGGGCGTGGTCTATAATCGATATCGAAGCCAAAAATATAGTTTTTACAATTTTTGTCTGTTTGTCTGTATTGTTGACAGAATCCTACAATTGCCAATTAAAGTGGTGCACGAGAGAAAGTAGTGTAGTAGGCCAGGTTCTGCCCTTGTATTAAATACTAGCTGTACCCGCGACTTCGTTCGCGTTTAGCCATCCTTGCAGAGTAACTATTAGTAATTGACCACAGTATTTCTCGTATTCAGCAATACTTTGGACGGCGAAGCACTTTTATCAAAGGAGAAATATTAAAAATTTAAGAAAGGATTCTTTTATTATGGATTTGAAAACACGTTCACTTTGATAACGACCCTTCTGCCTTATAGGGCTTTAAGCAGTGTTTAACTGAAGTCACCTCGCCTTTTTTTTCTACAGTCATGCTTGCAGTTTTATTTGCCTGACATTATATACTCATTCCATATGACTATATTTGACTAAAGATCATTTTTGCATAACCTATTTTTTATTGGGAGAAAGATCACACACCGTGAAGCAAAAGTCTAACTGTATTGTCATTTTTAAGCATGGCTGGGGCTATCCTTCCACCGTATAAAAAAGATTGAAGGTGAAATTATCGGCTTGTACCTAGGTTCTTAATGGGCAACGATGATTATTCAAGCTAGTTTGAAATCTGTGGTGTATGTCTGATAAATAACAATATCTGACTCCTTTGCAGTGTGCCTGGCTAAATTTGACGACAGACCCATTAGTCAGGGAGAAATAAATAGTATTTGCTTTCAGTAAAGGTTATAATTGCAATGTTATTATTATTAAGCATAATATATTGACCGTGTAGGAGGTTAGGAACATTTTGTTTAAAACAATTAAAAAACGGCTTTTTGCAATTTTTTGCCAATATTTCGTAAAATATGCGTGTTATCGACATGTTTTTTTTAATTATCGATAGGGAAGCGCTTGACCACGATTTCGCCTGATGGTAAGCTAAGATGCGGTCTAAGATGGAACGTGCTTCCCTAGAAGGTACCAGTTCACTCTTCTCTTGAAGATCCCCAGATAGTACTCGACGGGGAACACACATTTAGGAAGCATGTTCCAGTCCTTTGCGATTTGAATGAAGAATGTTAAGTCTAACCGCTTTGTCCGGGCATGTGGAATGTCCACCATATGACGATGCCTAGAATCTGTGCGCCTCGACGATCGATAGAATGTATATTGATGTATTTGGTCTATAAAATTTCACTTATAGGTAGGCTATTGTGAAAATTTGCAATATTTGTTTTTATGTCGCAAAATTAGCATTCAACGTAAAAAGGTAAACTTTTCAAAATTATATAAATACTAAAATTATCAAATATTCTAATAAGATATCCACATGAGAGAAAAATGAATCAAAAGGTATTTATAATAATTTTATGTTGAGTTCGAAGAGTTCAAAAAATCTAGTTTGTAAAAATGGTATTTAGGAAATTAATGGTTGAAAAATATACATCATATTTTTTTTTAATTGATGATCGATTGTGATCTTTTGAATGGCATTCAACGCAATTTTTTAACTCAAAATTGTTTTAATAGCTAAAAAATCGATAGGTTAAAAAATTTCAAAGAATGTAAAAAAAAAACTTTTTTTTAAATTTTCGTCATTGACAAATCCCAAATAAATCAAACGATTTTGATCCAATTTCCAATATTTGGCGCAGTTTTTTAGAGGGAAACTCTAATTCGATTTTTATATCAATCGGTATATAAACCTGAAAGTTATTTAAACAATATGTAATAAGTTTTAATGTAGTTTTTTAGTAATTGTACTAAAATATTGCAGAAGAGAAGGCATTCAATGTAGTTTTTTAGTAAGTACTAAAATATTGCAGAAGATTAAAAATGATTAGTTAAAAAATTTCGAAATTATGCCAAAAAAATACTTTTGCAAAATTTTTCGTCAACTATAAACTCCCGAACGGATAAATAAATTTTGATGCAATTTATGCATTCGTCGCAGTTTTTTAAGATGTAAAGCTGATTAAATTTTGTACTCTATCGGTACATTAATCTGGAAATTGTATTAAAAAAATGCTGTTTCGCCAAAAACTTATGTGAGGTTTGTTCAAAATTTCTCAAAATCTCCTTGACTGATTTGGTAAAAATTTTTAAGAAGTCTAAGTTGAGTGGAATCCATTTGAATCCTATTAACCGCGTTTCGATCGGTCAAGCCGTTCAAAGTTATGAGATGTTTACATACACACATACACATAGACACATACGCATACGCACACACATACACGTCATCATGAAAGTAGTCGAAAAAGGTTCGTAGGACCTCAAAACGTGGAGATCTGGTGAACACTCGATTTTCATAAATCGGAGTAAAATCTATAATTTCCTTATCTAGACACGTAGCGGGAAATTAAAAATATATACCTAGTTGGAAAGATGAAAAGTTATATATTCAGTTCTATTTTTTTGAATCATTTTTATTCAAGGCACTTTTTGTAGCGGGAAGTATAAAAATAAATTAATTAACATATGGCTTTGTGGTTTGTTATTAATAAAAATCAAAATAGCTTTTGACTAAGAAGCTTATCTTTGTTCATTGAAAACGATTTGCAATAAAAAAATCTTGTTGCACTTTTCTTAAATTTATTATTATTTTTAAATCTCTAAAAGATTTAATATAAATTTGTATCATTTTCAATTTTCAATAAGCAAGATGAGCAGTCAAGGGTTTTTTTTATTAATAACAAACTACTCTGCCCCGTGGTCTTGGGATAGCCTATTCGGTTCAGATCATGTGGTCCCGGGTTCGATCCCCGGATCGGGCAAACGTGTTATTGAGATATTTTCGAGGATTTTCTCGAAAATCTAAAATCTCAGTAGCAACTCGGAGACTGGCGGAGTGGTATATTACCACTCCCGTGCCTCGGGACCGAAAGTTTTATGAGCACGTAAAACTTTCGGTCCCAGTTATCGCTAAAAATAGTCGATAATCGTTAACGTGGCGGTATATGTGGCGATGAGGATTACCATTTATATCACTAACCGACAAACCGGTGAATCGCGGTGAAACGGAAAATCTATAGACGTTCGGTTTACTCTACCTACCCCGCAAGGGAACCGGGAGTGATGATACTTCAGTAAAAAACAACAAAGCCACGTATTTTTTTCTCACATTTTTGATTTTCGATTCTCACAAATAAAGGAAAGTTAAGTAACTTTTTATTGAATTTGTTTTGATGAAGTTATCTTTGTCTAAAGTTTTTTCTGTAAGATGTTGATCTTATCCAGGACTGAAGTTATAAGTACATGTTCGTATATTCTACTTAACAATTTTTTAAAAAGTATCTTGGAGTCTGACTTTAATGAGTACACTAAGTAGTTTAGGCACTCCAACATCTACACTACGCAGAGGTTTCATTCACCGTGTTGTTTAGTGGCCCGGTGTCATCGTTGACCATATGAGGTCCTGGGTTCGATTCCCGGGTCGGGCAAAACAAAACGTGTTTTTAACTTCTCTGATAAAACAACATTGCCCGGGATTGGAAAGGGCCCGGTTGGCAATAGGCTTGCCACCTATCACATTGTGTGAGATGGTATATACGGCTAATCGTGGGTACACTTCTTGTATCTGCCTACGTATTTCGGGTAGGTATGGGCGGCTAGATACTTTTTTACGTTATGCAATTTAAAAACAAAATAGTGAATTTTTCTAATAGCCTATCCTTACGTAAAATTTTATAAATAACAAATTTATTAGTATACTTAATGTCGATTAGATGCATATTTTCTGAGATATTGGCAAAAAACTGAAAAATGATCTGTTTTATTTTCAAATATATTATAATTCTTATATAAATAAATAAAATGTTTAGGTTTACATTGTACACATATTTTACTCATTTTTAGGCTAGTCAAATTGCATTTATAACATTTTAATAAAAGAGTATATATTCGAAACTGATCTCTCGGGTTATATCCATTATACAAATATTATGAAATGATTACCCTAACTTATAATGAGCCGTGGGTTCAAAGGTTTTGTATACAATGCGGGTGTCACGTTCAACTGGACTCTCCACCCGGAAACCATTGAAACTTGAGATGTCTGTAACTTCTAAATTATAAAACTGATGACTTTGAAATTTTTAAGGGATAATCTTTATAGTACTTACTTTTGAACAAAACAATAATAAAGGATTTCGGACTGCAGGTTAATGAATTACAGCTAAATATACGTTTTTATTTTCATCCCCTATTCCACGGGAACCGTACTGAATTTTGGGATAAAAGTATCCTATAACCTTCTTCGGAGTATGAATTTTAACCATGCTAAATTTCATTTGAATCCGTTCAGTAGATTCGACGTGATGCGCGGCCTTGATACAGACAGACAGACAGACAAAAATTAAAAAAATTACATTTTTCGCTTCAGTGTCGATTAAAGAGTATCTTCCAAAAAAAATTTTTAAAATATCTTCAATGTACAGAATTCGACCTCTTACATTTTTATTATATGTATAGATACAAACATTATGAAATGATTACCCTAACTTATAATGAGCCGTGGGTTCAAAGGTTTTGTATACAATGCGGGTGTCACGTTCAACTGGACTCTCCACCCGGAAACCATTGAAACTTGAGATGTCTGTAACTTCTAAATTATAAAACTGATGACTTTGAAATTTTTAAGGGATAATCTTTATAGTACTTACTTTTGAACAAAACAATAATAAAGGATTTCGGACTGCAGGTTAATGAATTAAAGCTAAATATACGTTTTTATTTTCATCCCCTATTCCACGGGAACCGTACTGAATTTTGGGATAAAAAGTATCCTATAACCTTCTTCGGAGTATGAATTTTAACCCTGCTAAATTTCATTTGAATCCGTTCAGTAGA
This sequence comes from Apodemia mormo, assembly GCA_036924255.1. Lineage (NCBI taxonomy): Eukaryota > Metazoa > Arthropoda > Insecta > Lepidoptera > Riodinidae > Apodemia > Apodemia mormo. The sequence continues at coordinate 38,149,050 of JAUPFN010000006.1, forward strand.
TCCGACGTGATGCGCGGCCTTGATACAGACAGACAGACAGACAGACAAAAATTAAAAAAATTACATTTTTCGCTTCAGTGTCGATTAAAGAGTATCTTTCAAAAAAATTTTTTAAAATATCTTCAATGTACAGAATTCGACCTCTTACATTTTTATTATATGTATATATAGATATGTATAGATTAAGAAATGCCTTTACTAATTAAAACTACGTAATCAATTTATATTACATTTGTATTTTCTTTTCACATTCTTCATAATTCTAATAACATTATTTTATTCTTTAATTCTACATTCTATTTATCCCTATTCCTTATAATGAAACATAACTTAACAAATACATTACCTTAAATTACTTATGCACGTTCAAGAATGTTATCAATGGAGAATGATATCAACCACTAATACAAATTTACTTTATGTTCCAAAGTGAACGTCTGTTAAAAAAATATTTAACAGACGTATTTAAAATTTAGGGATACCAGTGCAAGAAAACAAGTTTGCACATGTATGTCCGGGGTAAACT